>OY282559.1:212543947-213143947 GCA_958295665.1 Tipula vernalis | reverse complement strand
ATTTCTATGGATAATTTGAAAGCCGTAAGAAATAGTCAATTTCTTCAATATTTTAAAATTGTCCAGCAGTTAGGCGATTGAAAAATGCCAAGTGATCAATAAATAAAACAGCATTCCGCACTATGTTTTTTTGTATTAGCTACTTTAATAAATTTCTCTCAGTTATCTTTGCTTCGATTTTGATTATGATGATTCATCTATGGCTCGGGATTTCTTTCTTAACACACTCTCGAACTTATTCGATTTCCAAATTAAAAAGGTCAGACTTTTACAGCCATGGATTTCTTGGCGAAATATACCGCTACAAAACTATTTAATCCATGATGACGTTGCTGAGCCAGTGTTCATGCAAGTGTAAAAAATAACCAAGAAGAATCTAAATGAAGAAACATCCAACATTGGGGAGGCCCCTCGTTAAAACTCGTCATTAATGTTGTTTTTTAATATTTTGTTGATTATTTTGTCGATAACTTGCTCGTAACAACGATTTAGTGTAAATAGACATTCTTACAAAATCCTACAAAGCATTGAAAAATATAAGTGCTGTAACAAGAAAATAGCTTCGAAATTGTTCATTATTAAATCTCGGAATATTGTGAAGAAGGTTCAGTTCTGTTTTTTCTCAATATGGTTCGCAAAATCATTTTTTGCTGTAAATTTCTTGAATAATGACCACCCCAACATGATGCACCGTATTCCAGTTTAGACGTTAGTCTAAACTGGAATATGGTTTATCATGTTGGGGTGGTCACTATTCAAGTAATTTACAGCAAAAAATGATTTTGCGATCCATATTGAGGAAAAACCATGTATAGCAGAACATATTTTATTATTTCAAGCCTAGATAATGGTACGAGATACCGAAATATCGGCGGAAAAATAAAATAAATATAATTTAATTTTAATTAACGTGTTTGATCTATAATTAAGCCACTGTTTTCTTTTCAATATCTATCTAATTTTGATTTTTAATTGTTGTTACAGAAAATGTTGAAGACATCAAATCACTACCAATTATCCAAATTATGTATATTCTATTTATAATAAATCTATATTTTGGTAATAAAAAATTTATGAAATGAAATAAAATTTAATATTATCTATTTTACTTATAAACCCTATTCTCATTGTGTGATTGCCAACAATTTCGATGACTTTTCAAAAACAAAAATCGTGAACTACAAATAGTGTAGTTGATTTCCTCATTTCAATTATTTAAATTATTGCTCGAAAAGACAGCATTTCCAATTTTTTGTAAATTTAATTCACGCGCCTCTGGTTGTAACTCACTACTAAGATTGTATTTCACAGCAGTTTTAGAAGTAATCTACGTTGATTTTTGCAGCATTTAAAATAAATATTTCACACTTTTAATGTACGATTACACATTTTTGAAATGTAAACCACATCGAATGATTCACACACTTTCAGTGTGATTATTCCAAATCAAGCGACGATTAAAATTTACTAAAAAAAATGCTGGCAACAGATAACCTCCAATAATCATAGTGAAATTCAACAGAAAATTCTTAGAGTGTGGTTCAAGTCACTAAATTTGGGACTATGGTCATCAACAAATCGTAATCTAGTTAATATCTCTTCGGTGCTATAGATACGTTTCAGCAATACCTAGTCGAGTGTGCTTCGAGAGTTGGTGCAGAGTACCCGATTGTATTTTCGCCTACTCTCGGATTGTGTAACTCTTTTCGGGTGGAAATCATATTGAAACCTGACGCTCGCTCAAAATTCTTCAAACCTTACAACGTACCTACTATTTGCTTTGAAGAAGGACATAGATGAGGAGATTCAGAGACTAGTGTCCAGCGGCATCCTTAAATCAATCAATTTTAGTCGATGGGCGTCCAGATTAGTCCACTACAAAGAGGATCGTACAATCGTCCTTGCTACAGACGCATCCAAGTATGGCGTTGGTGATGTAATTTCTTATCGTTTCTCAGATGGATTCGAACACCCTATCACTTTTGCGTCCAAAACATTATCGAGAAGTCAGGAAGCATACGGTCAGATTGTAAAGGAAGTACTTTCTATTATTTAAGGTGTGACGAAGCTCCACCAATATTTATACGGCAGAAACTTCGAGTTGTTAACGGGTCACAAGCAGTTGACTACAATTTTTCATCCAAATAAGAAACGGCCAGTCGCAACGCTTCAAAGACTTCAGCGTTGGGTTATTGCGATCCAGTGACATAAATATAATATCAAATATCGTCAAACAGAAAAGCATGCCAATGTAGACACATTATCGAGACTGTTAGTAGGCAAAGACTATCGTGGATCATCTAAGTAAAATGACACTAGATGACTTATACCTATATAGATTCTTTGCTGATCGCGAGGGCAATTTTAACAAGAGTTTCGTGTTTCATACGAGACGGATGGACAAGTGTTCTTTTCAAGACGGATAGCGCGCTTAACCCATTTTACAATCGAAAGTTTGCTTTATCTTTGCAGTCAAATTGCATTCTTCTTCAAACAGAATATAACCGAGTTGTCATTCCAAAAGCAGTACAGCTAAACGTACTTCAGCTTCTACACCAGGGTCATTGGGGGTCAACTAGATTGAAGCAGATGGCTCGGGAATACATTTGGTTCCCGAATATTGACAAAGAGATAGAACGAATCGTATGAGAGTGTAAAGTGTGCCAGTGAAATATGAGTAACCCCAGGAAGACATTCTCCAATTGGCCGGCTGCGAAGCATCCTTGGAAGCGTATCCATGTTGATTTCGCAGGTCTATTCTTTAATAAGATCTACTAAATCTGTGTTGATGCTTTCTTTAAGTTTCCGTATACCATCGAGCTGAAAGATATCACTGCAGCTACCACGGTGCAGTCGCTTCAATCAATCTTCGCAATTGAGGGTCTACCAGTAACAATAGTGTCTGACAATGTCACCCAATTCACATTAGAAGAGTTCCGAAAATTTTGTGAGCTGAATAGTATTAAGTATCTGAAGACAGCACCGTTTCACCCAGCTTCAAACGGGCAAGCCGAGCGGTTCGTCCGTTCGGATGAAGACAATAGACAAAAGCTCTTTAAGTGCCTTAATACTTACCGAGCAACTCCTGATCTATCAGCACCATAACTAGTAGAACGATTGGTATCACCTTTACCATCACCTATAAGCTTTCGTCGGAAAGAATACAGCGAATGCCAGAGCCAGAGGCAGCAACGTCGATTTCACCAAAACCATCCACATCCAGAGATGGAAGACGTTTGTCGCTCAGAGCGACCCCGAAATAAGCCATTACGGTATAGGCAATATTAAGAGCGGGAAAATGTTGTATCTCGCATCATAAATTATTTTGCGACTCTGTTCAATCATGTATCAATATTGAGTTACAAACACACCTAATCAAAAGAGACGATATATGAATATCACTCTCTTTCTCTTTTGTATTACGTTAACCGTTATTACATTTTATAATACAGGTAGTAATCAGAACATGTATGTAGTCTTGATTTGAATAAGTCGTATTATATACTATGCTTAATAAATATTAATTATCTCAAAACCTTGTTGTGATATACAATAGTGGTTTTAGTAAAAACATTTTAAAAAGTTTGTAATTTATTACTATGCAAAATGGAAATTTTAAAATGCGATATTTAAGCGAGTTTTAAACGTTTTTAACAAATTCGTTACACATCTTCTTTCGTTTGCACGATTAGACAAGAAATTTTTATAATTTTTGGGATAAATCTAGTCGCTTTAGGGTTTATCTGTTCTAAAGTTATCATAGAAAGAAAATGGTCTGAGCAGAAATACCGAATTCTACTATCTGTTAAGGGTACACGTTTACTTAGTTTTAATGAATGAGATACACCTTTGACTTTCGTATCGATTGTCCATGTTCGTGTGTTTGTTTTTTCACATTTTTTTTAGTTTGGTAATTTGTATTTTTTATTATGAGAGATTCGTTACGTGAACCTTCAAAAAAAAAAAAAATCAGTATATCAAAAAAATAAAAAATCTGGTATCTTATAATATTCCAAAGGGCCTATAATAAATATGGTAAGATGCTTTATAACACTCTTCCTGTATAAATTAAATGGAAAATTCTGAAGTAAAGAAAAAAGCTTAATTTTATGAATTAACCGAACCGTAAGATATCCTGGATGCAATCTTAATTGAAATTTTTTATAAAATTACGTTATTCATCTCTTGAATTTATATTATATGAATGAGCTCTTACGCCTAAAATAGAGATTGTTTAAGATGGAGTAGATACAGCTTGTGTCAGTTCCAAATAAATAAAAATGTTAATTATGGAATTAAAGAAATCTATTTTGTTTTAGAATAAAATGGTGCAAGTATTTCCATAAATCATACTGGAACTTCTACAAATGGTAAAGTGAATTATCCCTCATTTGACTAAAACATAAATTGGAAAACGTATTTATTAAATCTACGAAATCGCCCAGTTTATTATGGGGACATAGCGTTCTACTTGACTTCTTTGAAATGCGGCAATCTGTTTTTAATTTTCTTGTTAAATTTGATTATTCTAATTTAAATAAAAAGCTCTTCATTCATTCATTCAAGAATATATAAACATATAGAAGACATTCACTTTATATTCATTTTACAGAACTCCATTATAAAATTGTTCTCTGCATTAGTTCTATATTTCTTTTTTTACACTCATTTAGTAACCGCAAAATTACAGCACAATACAGTAGAGAATGGTGGATGGCAAAAAAAATTTAATTCAATTTTCTCGTATATTATTAATAAAAATGTCCCATTATTATATTCAATTTGTGTTTTAAAAACATATAAACCCAAATATTATCATAACATGACATCACTCTATATCAGCACAACCAAACCAAACAGACTACCATTCATACATACATTACATACATATAAAACAAAAGGCATCAAAATAAAAACTAATAAAATTAAAAAAAAAAAAAAAAATTAAAAATGATAAGATTTTTATCTTAAATACAGAAAAGGAATGTCGCATTAAAATAACGCAAAATAGCTCGTAAAATTCAACTTTCTCTAAAATTCACTTATATTATCGCACATACACAAAATATACAATATACATATGTATGTATAATTGGGACATAGCGAGGATAATGGGTAGAAGAAGTGGTGGAATGTACATCCTCGTAGCATACCATATTACACATATCTTCTGTGGCGTACATAGTCATAACACAGTACACCAGAAGTGAGCACTTTTTCTGTTATATTTCAATTTTCTAAAAAGAGCAAAACAAAAAATTAGAATATCTTAATTTGATCTTGAGATTATTATATTCCCTACACATAATACATAACAATTAAGGATTCATATACATATTAAGTACAATTTTCTCTGAAGATAAAATGAAACCCCTTTTTTGACTCGTTTTGTATATTTTAAATGGGATGCCAATGCCACCACTCATTCCATATTTTCTACCCTAAATGACGTTACATTGTTCATTATTGTCTTTTATCTGTGCTTATGGCGACCGTCAGATACACATGTCATGAATATTATTAATTTAGAGAGGTTTAGAGTGGTTCGTTAGACCCGCATTGGCAAGGAAAAATTCTAAAACATTATCTGCGCGCATGTAACTCTTTGAAAAGCCAAATCTAGTAGATTATCCAAGTATAAGTTTTATTTTTGCAACTATCAGAGGTTTACTTTTGAAACAAACAAACCATTTAGTTTTCTTTGTTTAATAGATAATTCACATTGATAAAAAATGAAATAAGTTTCATAAACCCATTAAATGTACATTGTACATTTATGGAAAATAAAGATACTCACCCTTATTTCAAAATAATTAAACACCTTAAACAAAATATTTGCATAAAACAAATGAAAATATAAAAAGGATTTTACACTCTTATCGTATATGTAATACGAGTACAAACCAAAACAAATAAATAATTGTTATTCAAAAATAAATATTTCTTATCTAATTTTATATAATTTTCCAAAAAACAAAACAACAAATTTTCTCAATTAAAACTTTTCTGACTTCATACAAAAAAGCTTTTCTACTGTGTAGTGTTTGCAATTTTAATTTTTACATTTATCCATATTTTAAGTGTTGTTCATTTATGATAAAAATCTAAAGTAATTATCATGTGAATATGAATTTTTTGTTCGTTTCTAAATTGTATATGTAATTTTCTTTTTACCATTTTTCTATTATACACTTAAATTTATAAAAAATGTAATTACAAAACTTTTGTAATTAGAATATATTTTATTAGATATTACAAATTAAAGTTTGTGTTTTTAAAATGTTAATTTTTATAATATATGTTTCATATTGAAAAACAAAGAAGTAAACTTTATGGAAAAATACAACACATATTTAAAAAATGTAGGAATATCAATGCTAATGTGGTCATCACACCTTTGACACCCTTATAACAAAAGGGATATCTAAAAGCTGCATACTACTCGAAAACAGTGAAGGAATTTCGTCTGCCCACACGCATATCATTATGACACTCAGTGCTTCCATTATCAAAAAACAAAATTTGCCTAGGTTAACAAATAATAAAATAAACTGGGGTCTCTTCCGGAACATAGTCGAAGACAATATACTGAATTACAGAGAGGGTTGTTCCCGGGAATTCCCGAAACAAATTTCCCGGAAAATTAGGTACATTTAAACCCGACTCCCGGGGTTTTCATCATAAATCACGGGAATTTTTAATTTATATTTGTCTCAAAATTTATTCAATTTTTTCAGTCAAGTATTTCAAAATTGTTGTATTCTATTTGAATAATTTTTTTACGTTTTAAAATATTTATGATAACTTTATCTGAAAATGTATCTTTGTCAAATGAAAAGCTACGTACCTACCATTCAAAAATACCTACATCCTTCCTTATCCCTATCAAAGGCGCAATAAGAAAGTTGTTTTATCCAAAATTCGAAGGGTATGGAGAAGACTTTTGTTTTTAAATGGAACTCACACAATTTCCAAGTAAATCCCTAGAGAACAAAGACCTTATTTAATCGTTTTTACAAACGATCAAAGGTATAATTACCTTATTGTAAAAAAACATGTAAGATTTGAAAAGAGAAGTTGGTGCAGTGAAACGGATGCTGAGGCGTTGTTAGTGGGGTTGGCGTATTGGCTACATTCTCTAAGTAATTGTTCCATTGGAACAAAGGCGCTTTTAATGGAACAGTCAAGTAGTTAGAACCATTTCTCCTGTTGAGTGTTTTTATGGAAAGAAGAGTCCAACAATTTTTTTTTCGAGCTGATTGATTGTAAGGAGAAAACTAAATGGCCGTGGTATAATAAATTGATAGCACTGACATAGTGGCTTAATAACTTAATGAAATTTAAGGCTCCAAAGCTAGAACCGTTTTCGATTGATACCGAAAGCTTTTCTTTCCAAATGAATTTAGCGAATTTTCAAACAGCGCCAAAATCAATGCAAATCACATGTAATTACTCGACCATTCACTGCCTTTAACCGAGAAGAAGTTGTTCATCCTATCCTCCTACAAAGCTTCCTGAGAGTCCGACTGGGAACGATTCCTTGTTTCCCTTATTGGCGGAGTCACTGTGTCTATGAAATGTGGCTTCACTAGAGAATGAGATTAAAACGTTCTTCATAGTATCCTCAGCCTTCTTTTGATTGCAGGGGATACCTTTTCTGAGAATTTTTAAACAAAGCAGTGAAGAACGCGGGTTTCCTTGGCGTTTAATAAAAATTGCCTCGCTGGTCAACGGAATAGGTAAAATTTCAAGCCTTATATTAATTTTAAGGCCTTTCCGATTCCTCCTAAAAATACATTTCTTGCATCCTTCCTTTTTCTATGAGGAAATTTTGCTGAACTTTCAAATTTTCAATATATAGTATTTGGCGCCAATTTGCACTGATATTCCTTAAAGAAAAGTGTTGGGTTTTTGGGGTCATCTTGTGAAAAACCATCCTCACCTCTTGACTGAAAAATTCTATCGAAATTAGCAAAAAAAGATTTCTTCCACGACTTGAAATTTGAATTTGGGTATTTAGATTCTGACCCAGAACATTGTTCAATCAGGAAACAAATTAAAGAATGGTTTAATATCGTGGGTAATTATAAACAAAGAATCATAAAAAAAAACGAATTTTAAATTTCGAAAGAAGGTAGAAATTTATTAAAAAAATGATGTGATATATTTTATTGATTTCCAGCATTTTTAGTTAATTTTTCGGGATCCCGGGAAATTCGGGTTTATCGCTCCCAGCTCTCGGGATTAAAAAAATAGTCGGGAAAGCAACTCTCTACAGCTGCTGTATAACAGTATACTATAATCAGCGTGGAAGAGTACTCCTCCTTCTCGAAACCAAACGTAAAATCACATCAACTGCCCAATAGAAGTGAGAGGTCTGATTAGAGAAAAAGGGAAAGCACGAAAAATCTGGCAGAGGCACCGAGTACGAGAAAGCAAACCACCACTTAATTATTTAAACAACAAATTGAAAATGCTTATCAAAGAAATCAAGGACACTAGTTATTTTCATTGGAAAGGAACTAAAGGACTTAAAAGACCTAAAGTACAAATAGCTCCTATCAAGAATGACGATGGGCTAGAAGTGCCAAAGAAAAGACTGCATTGTTTGCATGAAGACACATTTCAACTCCTTCCAAGGCAAACATCTGAAGAAAATATTATTCCAGTAAATAAAGATGATAACCAAAACATAAGACTTGGAACACTGCAAGAGCTAAAAGATGAAATTAACAACAACTTAAGCTCAAAAAATCCCCTGGTTATGACCTAATCACTGGACTTATAGTTAAGCACTACCAGAAAAAGGATTAAGAAAATTGCTTCAAGTAATCAATGTAGTTCAGACAAAATACGCTACAACCAGTGGAAGGTGGCGGAGGTGATAATGTTCATGTCACACAGGCCGATTTCCCTATTTGCTAATTACAAAATTATTTGAAAAGCTACTACTCAAGAGGTTAAAATCAGTAATAGAAGTAAGAAAACTCATTCCTCCTACCAATTTGGATTTATAGAGAGACACTCTACAATAGATCAAGTGGACAGAATCACAGATTTCATTGAACATGAAAACAAAATAATTGTTCATGTGTCTTCTTGAACGTATCTCAAGCCTTCGACAAAGTATGGCACAGACAGAGCCGATAGACAGAAATCTGCCGAAGCAATTTTACCTGATTTTAGCCCACCTAAAGAGGATTCCGAACTAAACAAAATATCGGCTGGAGTTTCGAAAGGAAGTGTTCTGGGACCAATACTCTATATACTATGTACGCCAGACCTACCAATCACAAAAGGAACAAGTATTGCAACATTTACGGATCATACTGCAATCTTGGCAAATGGAGACAACATAGAGGAGTCTACCGGTAAATTACAAAATGCCGCTAATTCATTGAGTAGTTGGACGAAGAAATGGTACTTAAACTTCACCAATAAAAATGTTAATTGGTTACCTGTTCGACTGCATTCGCAAACATTTCTACATGCAAACCTGGCACGATACTTAGGAATGACCGTTGATGGTGAACTCAAGCGGAAAGAGCCTGAATAAAAGTAAAAAGAATATAATTAAATATCAAATACAGCAAAATGTATTGGCTCATAGGAAGGAACTCTGAGCTAACATTATATAATAAATTACTCTAATATTGAAACCTTTATGGACGTATGCTGTACAACTATGGGGCTGTACCAAGAAAACTAAAGTAAAAGTTATTCAAACCATTCAAAATAAAGCCTTGAATGATAACCTTCAAAAGGATCTAAAAATGGAATATGCCATTAAAGAAATTAAGAATTATGCGACGAAACACAAACAGCGCATTAGTCTTCATCAAAATGCGGATTTGTGTCGTATGCTGATCTAAACAAAACCAGCAAGACGGCTTCGACGGACGAAGAGAACTAGGACAGCTAAATTAAAGAAGTAACCAACTTGGAACTAACCAAAAGGTTACACTCCACAAACAGTTTACAACATTTAATATAGATAAATTACTAGATCAATTGTAATCAGTTGTAATATTTATTAAATAAAAAAAAAATTAATAAACACCTCTTACATGGTCTTTGTTTTCAGCGTTGAAAACGCTTTTGTCCAAAACCCAGACTTCATAAATCAAATTGGAAATGTTTATATTTATCTGAGCAGGTAAATTTAGAAATGTTTAACCTTTTAAAATTCTCATTATAGGAGATATAAAACGAGGAACTTTCGTGAAGTTGTACCTTTCCGATGCACCTCTTATTATCGTTCAACTGAAGTAAACT
Organism: Tipula vernalis; assembly: GCA_958295665.1. Taxonomy (NCBI): domain Eukaryota; kingdom Metazoa; phylum Arthropoda; class Insecta; order Diptera; family Tipulidae; genus Tipula; species Tipula vernalis. Next base: position 213,133,672 of record OY282559.1, on the reverse strand, counting down.
ATTAAAACAAATTATTTGTTGAAAATTTTCTGCAATATTTCTGAAATCCTTTTCACATACCAAAAAGTGATGTTGACGAAAAGGTTATTTAATGTAGGGTTTCGAACAAAAGCCGAAACCGAACTTAATTTCGCGAATATAAACCAACCCTAACTTGAGGTTCTTCTTTATAAAAAATAGAATATCATAAATAAAGCGGAATCAGAATACTAAAAAATTTGTTATTATGCCAAAGAGAACAGATACCAAGAGGAACATCTTATATGCACCGCTATTGTATATGAACTATAAATCTTAAAATATTAATGTTATCAACGAATTAAAAACAAAAATGTCAAATTTTCAATAACAGTATAGACGAGTGGACTGATAATTCCATGAATAGATACATCAATGTTTCACTTCATGCTCTTGTGGACAGTTTGATGAAAAAATTTGAAGTGTATGTTTTAGGATTAGTTCTAATAAAAGGTTCATGCAATGCGGAACAAATAAAACATTACGTTAAAATAAATTTAAAGAATTTAAAATTGACAATGCTAACATAATCTTCGAACAAGCAGAAAATGGACGAAGTGGTGAAAAATCTCAGGAAAATTATAAAAATGATCTAATCCTATTCGGTAAAAAATAACATATTACAAGGATATGTTAATGAAAAAGAGGGTAAACCATTGCAGTTGATGTTAGATATCAAAATACGATGGAATTCTTTGATAACTATGATCAAACGTTTTCATTAAATAAAGGAACCGGTAAATAGAACTTTGAATGAATTGGGTCAACCTAAAATTACGGAGAGAAACATATCCATTTTAAAACAGTTGCTTGATATCTTATCGCCACTTGAAACAGCTGTAAAGGAACTAAGTAAAAATTCAGCAACGCTTTTAACCGCTGAAGGCGTTTATAAATTCGTATTCGAGCAGTTAAACGAATTTGGAACGGAACTTAGTACAAATTAATCGAAACAGATTAAAAAACGGATGGATGAACGTTGCGATAAAACTCTAATGATTTTAATAATCTTTTTAGAAACTGGTAACATTCCTCGTTCCAATAAATTTTTCGACTACTCTAAAAAAGACGCCGCTATTGAATTGGCCGTAAAATTTTTTGAAAGAATTCATCCATTTTAGTTTGGTAGGACGCATGATGACTGTGAGGATGTAGTTCAAGTAGAAACAATCTCAAGTGAAAATGAACATGAAGTGACTCACAGTACAACATCATTGCAACAACAACTAGAAGTGGCAATTTCTTCAATTAAACAATTTGAAGAACAGAATGAAATTAATAACTCAACATTGCTGAAAAAAGATGTCCTGTTGTTAAGCAACTCTAAGACCAGCAGCTGTATTCTGAAAAAACGTAACTAGCTGATTTACGTTTTTTTGACAGTTAAAAACGTGAATCGCAAAATTAACGTTATTTCCTATTCTGATTGAAAAAAAACGTGCACGTTTCTGACATTAAAAACGCCACGTTTTTTTGGTTGGGTTTTTGAAACGTTTTTCGTTTTTTGTAATATTAAAACTAAAATAATTTGGTTAGCGTTAAGTGTTAGAGCTTAACAATAATAATAATTCAGTACACAGGACATGCAAGATAATAAGCGGAGCACTCCAGTGACAAGCAAACAGCGGGATAGAGGATATGCTAAGATGACTTGAAGTAAACAAAACTAACAGTCATCTTATTACCAAATATTTTTATTTTAATTTCATTTAGATTTCATTTAAAGGATTTATAAGAAATTCGAGAACGGTTTGGCCAATCCTTCAATGTTATTAATTATTATAAATATATTGATGTTATATATTATTAATCCATTGGAAGCATTACTATTCTATAATTTGTATAATAGTTATGTATAGTGCATAATAAACATTTCAGTTCGGTGGCTTGCTTGTTGTCGCCTGTTCTCCAAAACATACATTTTATTGTTGTTATATTCGCAAACAAACTTGTGTACTATTAAAATCGTTGGCAAATGGCATAATTTGACAGGCCATTTTCTTTTCCAGTATTCTATGTTTTTTCGATGTTCGTAAACGTTTTTTTTTATCGGAATAGGAATTTGAGAAAAAAGAAACGTTCACGTTAAGGAACATCATGTTACCCATCACGTTTTTTTTACTTTTTTTCAGAATACAGCTGCTGGACAGAAAATTTAAATATTTTATTTAATGCTTTGCTTACAATTAAACCAACATCAACAGCGACGGAACGCGTCTTTTCAATTGCAGGTTATTAACTAGAACACAAATTAGAACTCGCCTTAACTTCAAAACATTTAATGCAATTGTTCTTTTAAAGTATGCATTTTTAAAAATGAAATAAATATATAAGTTTCTTATGATAAGTATTACGTTTAAATGTTAGATTTATTTATAATTATATTATTATTTGGTATTATTTTATGAATTGTTATTTATTTTATGTAATGAACTGCAAATGAATTAAAAACTCACGAACAATTGGAATATATAGTATATTTTTATTTATTATCCGGATATTCGGATTATCCGAATAATTTCATTTGTAGGTATTCGATATTCGGATAATCATAAATGTCGGATATTTGGAAACCCTACTCGATAGCATCTATTGACCAGCAATAAGAAATCAAAATGATTTAATTTGTAGCTTTTCTATTACGATTTCTATGTGTTCTTGTCGAATCGATATTCGTGTTGCGTCATTTGCTATGGCTAATCAATTTGTCATGAATTTTTTTTCATCAGAATTTTGAGAACATTTTGTGGCTACCAATGAGTCAAACACAACATCTATATGATCTCATACAACTAAACATTTTGAGAAAGTGGATTTCTTCACATGCTTCACATTCTTTGGGTTCTTCGCTAAAGTCTATTTAGACTAATCTAAATATCTTGCACATGCCGACAGGCTGAAATTTATTATATTTAGGTGTGAAAGTTGATGCTGCTGAATGAGTACAAAAAATGGCTGATTACTTTCGAAAGAAGAATCATACGTGTGATTCCACATTATCCATCATTAAATTTTCAAGCCAGAATGATTTATATGAATTTATTTTTGACATTTTTTTCTGCTAGAGGCTACTATTTTCCTTACAGAGGCGTAATCAATGTGTATTTATTTATAGTGGCAAAGTTCTCAAAGTTTGTGAATATGTATTATTTTTTAGTACTCTTTAACTTTCTTACTATAAGCAATTTCTGTAAAGTTACAGCTACGGAATTTTTACATTTTGTGAATAATGGCATTAATGATTTTGATACGTACACTGAAAAACAATCGTAGCTGAAATTGACGAAACAGTTTCGTCAACGTTTAAAGAAAATTTCTTCATTTAGTAGAGCGGTTTCTTAAAATTATGTTCAAACTGACGGTTCGTTCAATAATTAAACTGAATAAATAATAATCGAATAATAAATATTTATGGCAAAACAATAAAACAACTAAAACTTAATCATTTTAACAAAAATTCTTTATTTTCACAAGCTAACCACTGATTCATTCAATTGACTAACTACTTATTTAATTGAAACACCTAAATTGTCAGCAATAATATATGCGTTTGAAAATTTCAAAAGAAAATCGTTTATACTTTACCCAAATACACATGCTTTTTGCAAAATACACATTACCACCTTCTTCGTAAAAAAAAAAATAAATAATTTAAGTAAAAACCCGTGGAAACGATCATTTTAATATTCCAAACACAAAATTAGACCAAATTGAATATAAAATTATAAATATTTTTGTGTGTTTTACGCACAATAAAAAAACAAGAAATTAACATATTGTAAAATGACCAAAAGAAAAAACGCTAAAACAATTGTTCATTAATTTTTCAGTACGCGATGATCATTGAATTAATTCTAAGAAGTTTGTATACATTTTTTGACAGTTTTTGGTTTTTAATTTTAATAATTCGTTTGTTTATTTAAAATCACAAATTAAAAAAGCCATTTGACTCATTCTGTTAAATTCATATTTTTTTAACAATATATATTGTAACTTTATTATATAACGGAAGTTTGATTAAATTTTTGTACATGAAAAATTTCAGGTGGATAACTTTGTGGACACAAGTGGTGGTTAAGCCAAATGTTTTTTTAATGTGAATTACGTCGATTTCATGGTTGCTTCCAATCATTCATTCATTCGTTGAGTGATTTTTTAATTATTTCTCAAAAATGACAAATAAAAAAAAAAAGAAAAAAATTGGTAATTTTGAGGAATATGATTCGCTTAAAAAAATCACTGGACGAACGAATGAAGGCAACCATGCTTTAAGATACTAAGCAAAATAAGAAATTTATGCAAGAATGATTGAATATAAAAAAGTAAATAGTTTTATTGCTTCCGGGAGTTTTATGTATATGATTGACTATTATAAATAGTATTTGATCTATGTATCTAATGATGTCACTCTTCGCAGTTATATGATGTCATATTCTTTCCTTTACTTAACTCCCATTTGTAATATAGACACATAAGTGCGGTGACAATGTTTGTTATAAAAATACTCACAGAGCCATAAATATTACATTCCAATAACCACCCTTCCAATGAAAAATATATTTATTTTCCCTGTTTTTTATTTTGGAACTCTTGTAGGTGTCGATAAAAAATTGGATAAAAAATCACAATAAAAGCCGCTAATATTTTAATCCAATTTTCTTGTATGACAACAGAAGCAAAGCAAAAAAATGATCAAAGGAATATTATTTTAAAAAAGGGAAAATGTCAAAAAAAAAAAACCGGGGTTAAGTTTAGTTTTCCTACAGATGATAAATAAATCATTGAAGGTAGTATAGGAATACCTAATGTCAATTTTGTATGGTTTTAAAGAATATATGCATTTACATATATCTGCTTGGTTTTAAAATCATAACTTCGTAACGAAATAAAATGTAACTATCGATGTTAAAAAGTTTTGAGAAGTGGTTTCCAACGGATGTTTTATTTTTCGTAATTGTTCATAAATTTTGTTCAGAAAGTACGTTTAAACTAGAATCATATTGTAGGTCGTGGCAAAAAATGGCAACAAAAACTTTAGCAAAAATTAATAATTAAATTCTTTTTATTTTTAATTAAAATTCCGTCAACGTAATTTTAATTTTTTTTTGTATGATTGTTTTTATAGGTTGAAGTCCCAAGAAATCAAATGAAACAGCTAAATAAATATGGTTTTTGTACATATCTGCATAACAAAATACATACATACATATTATTATAAATACATTGATTATATAATGAATCAACATTATTGCTTTTAATACAAATTTAGTAATAAAAATATTATTATTTGGCGTTTACACTACAGTTGGCGAAAATCGTATGCTTACATTAAAATATTAGCAACATCATTTCGATTTGCGATTGCTATTGAAGTCAATTGATTTATTGAAAGTGTGAAAATATTTTTTTTTGTGTTATTTATTTATTATACATATATAATTTTTGCAAATTTAAAACGGTAGCCTCAATCTAACCAACAAATCAATTTAAAATATCCAATAAAAAAATGATTATAAAATACATAAATACAAAAATAAAAAAATGTCATACAATGATAAGGAGTGCCATTTCTGTACAATGAATTTCATCCATGACAACTTTTAATAATCTCAGCTTTTGTATTTAATAAATAAATTAAATAAATCAATATGAAATTCTACAATAATACTCATGTATAGTTAAACAATTCGACTAGCTATTTTATAAAAAAGAATAATAGTATTAATGTGAATAACAGATAATTACCCTATCAGCATTTTACAAGTTTCACGAAACTCAATATATTTGGTTTTGTTTGTCATAAATATATCTGCGCAGCTGACTAAAACTAATAATTAATTTATTAAAAATAATTTGTAAAAGTTCCCATTTTCGAGACGATTGGGTGTCGTCATTAAAGCTACGAGAGAAGTAACAATAGACATAAAAATAAATAAATAAAAAAAATTAATATATAAAAGCCAGTTTGCTGTTGGACTAAGCAAAATAGCGATAGAATGTTCAAATATTGGTCAATTTAGTTGATTATTATCGAAGCCCTTCAGAGTCCTCCTTATTGAAATTGGAAATGGAATTTTTAGGACGAAAATGGTACAGCTAATTGCTCAATTTCTACAGAATTTTTCTAAAGAATTTGATGTATTTTTTGTTTATCTTTCCCAAAATTTGCTTTTCTTGATGGAGAAGGCTGTGATAAATTTTCCTTGAATGATTGGCGATTTTTTGTAATATTTTTTGCTGAAACGTTCATTATTTCTCTATTTTTCTAAAAAATTAATGAATTAATAAATTGAATTGTTTTGGAATTTACTTAAAAAATACCAAATAGCGAGTTCACGCCCAACAACGAACAGAGTTATGTGAGAATATTTATAATACCTTTACATAAAAGACCGAGGGCGTATTTTCTAGATAAGATTAAATCGATTTATTTTAACTGAAGCTAGAAAAAATTAAATCATTAGCCTTTAACTCCTGGGAAAAAACGCGGCCAAATTTAGAAAACTTTGGGTATTTGAATATCGTGCACAAATTCCAAGAACTAGGTCGATAGTATCAGCCGAAAACATTGCTGCCGTATGTGAAAGTGTGACCGAGAACCAAAGCACATCAACTCTTCATCGTGCGCATCAATTAAACCTCTCAAGAACCACATTACGTTGAATTTTAAGAAAATATTCGAGTATGCACGCTTACAAAATTCAGTTAACTCAGGAATTGAAGCCTCTTGACCATTTCAGGAGCCCGTACGTTCGCCGATTGGATGCACGAGCAAACACAACTTGATGGCGATTTTTCAAAGAAAATAATCTTTAGTGACGAGGCCCATTTTCATCTCAGCGGATACGTTAATAAGCAAAGTTGTCGCATTTGGGTTGATGAAACCCAATACAAATTTTCGAGAAAATGATGCATCCTCAAAGAGACACTGTTTGGATTGGATAATTATTGGACATTTTTGGGTAATGCTGTTACTGAGAATAGTGAACGCTTTCGTATCACGATATCTAAATTGTATGACCCGAATTGAATGATACGGATCTGGACGATATGTAGTTTCAACAAGACGGTGCTACCTGCCATACAGCCAATGCAACAATGGCTTGATTGCACGAGAAGTTCCTGGGACGCATTATCTCGCGAAGCAGTGGGGTCAATTGGCCACTGAAACCGTGTGATTTAACACCCTTGGACTCGCTTCTTTGAGGTTATCTCAAAAGTATAAGATCTATGCCAATAAACAAGCAACGATTCTAGAGCTAAAGGGCAAGATGATAAGTCATGGTGAACATTTCACCGATATTATCGTTCACACATAATTGTTATCGATCAATAAGCATGATTTAATAAAGATATCAAAATCATTCCAACGCAATAATTTTTTATTTACGTAGTGAAACTCTTCTTCTTCACATAGTGAAACTCTTTTTGGCCCACCATTTCTAAAATTAAAAATTACCCATGTCATCAAAATTAGTTGTTCAAAATTATCACAAAATATAAATATTGTAGTTGAAAAAAAAAAATAAATTAAAAATTAAATAAGAGTAATTCATTTGGTCAATTTATATTCATGAGCTATTCGAACTCAGAACAGTCTACATATATGGCGGGGTTCGAGTGTTAAACGTATGCTATGGTCTTTCGCATGCACTACTCGTATATCACTTTCTTGTATTTCTTCGTTTTTCGGATCAGAAGACAAACACACCCATAACTTTCATATAGCTGTGCTTTTCGCACAGTACTGGATCAGTTCAAATATTTTCTGTTCGTTCACCATGTATATATTCAATACTTGGCCGCAATTTACAATTTTTTTATAAATTTGGTATGACCCTCTAGCAGAAATACGGCTTTTCGAATATTTTATAGGCCTGCATCATGGATAACTAGTCTAGAAAAAGCCAACGCTGTGCTCTATTCTTCGCAAAAACAAACTGTTTTAAAGGAAACAATACGAGTCGAGTCTGTATTACTGCATAACATTTTGGGTGAAAACACAAGTATTAATATTGGAGCAGCCGATACAACAAAAAATTATAATTGAAGTAATAATTCTACCTCTTGTTCGCTCAGCATGTCATGTTAATTATTTTCTTTCGCAAAAGCCAATAAGTTATTCTGTTTCGAATTTGGAGAAGTTCACACTATTTGGGATCTTATTGAAAGCGACCCGCCTTTCAACCATTGTCCTGTTTCGATTTAATATAATAGCGACAGGGGATTTGTTCCGTGTGGCATGATTTGAAATTCTCGTCCAAACCTGCTTAAGGCATTTATAGTTATGACATTTATTAATTTTTATAGATATTTTTATTCCTCATCGTTGAATTTTCATCAATTTTTTACTTTTCCCACTATAACAAAATTTAAAAAAGGTAAGTATTTGAAGATTTTCACATTTTTCAACAAATAAGGTTACTGGGGGCCAATTGTCGTTTATGAAAAACCTAATGGAAAAAGTGTTTCAATTTTGTTTCCATCAAGTCTTTTTCATTTATAACATTTCACATAACAACAATACGCGATTCTCATTGTCCAAATAAAAAAGGATCGTGAGAAAAACACGGAATAAATTGGTTTTCATACTCAGCCACACACCACCAAATAAATTATACAAATGACCAAATTATTTTTAAAACTCAACTAAATTAATTATTTGGAGACTTTTCTTAAATAAACGGAATAGTTTTTAATGTATTTACTTATAAATTAATTATAAAGTGAATCATACCCTGTTAAAGTTAGCCAAAAGTTTCCAGCCGAAAGTGAAAAGTCGATAATGCAGATTGTGTTATTGACATTCCAGCCGAAAATAAATCAGCCTCTAGAGTGTTATGTCTGGAGATGAATTGCATTGATGTGACTTGTCAATAGCTATCACAAGAAAAAAATTCAGTTCAAGTTTCTTGTGGGAAATCTCGGAAAATTCAAAAAAGTTTTTAGCCGAAAGTACGAAATGGATGAATAAAATCAGCCTCTAGAGTGTTATGTCTGGAGATGGATTGCATGGATGAGATTTGTCAATAGCTATCGCAGGAAAAATATTCAGTTCAAGTTTCTTGTGGGAAATCTCGGAAAATTCGATTTTCCAAAAATCATTAGAAAATTTATATAAAAGCAGCCTCTAGAGTGTTACATCTGGAGATGGATTGCATTGATGTGATTTGTTAATAGCTATCGCAGGAAAAAAATTCAGTTCAAGTTTCCCGTGGGAAATCTCGGAAAATTCGATTTTCCAAAAATCATTAGAAAATTTGTATAAAATCAGCCTCTAGACTGTTATGTCTGGAGATGAATTGCATTGATGTGATTTGTCAATAGCTATCGCAGGAAAAAAATTCAGTTCAAGTTTTCCGTGGGATATCTCGGGATTTAAAATTTTGGAAAGTCGAATATTCCGAGATTTCCCACTTGAAACTTGAACTGAATTTTTGACAGCAAAGACAACTTGGTCTAACTTTCTATTTGGCTCTCTTTGAGAGAGTGGCAAATTTATTCTCTTTCTAACCTCTGTCTACAAATTTTAATCTCTTCTATCATTTATTTAGCTATTATTGTCACCATTTACCTACCGCACCTGGTGGTGAAACTTGATAAAACATGTTTTGCTGTATAGAGTATTACGAAAACCCATTTTTTCAAAGCTTTTTCAGCGTGAATCGCATATTGTTGTTGTGCGACAAAATACAAATGAAAAAAATTTTTTCAATCGACTTTTTCATAGAACGAGAATGGACTCTCGAAGACTTGAAAACAAGGATTTAAAAAATGTCGTGTGCGTGTGCACATTTTGGTTTTTCTACCCATTGTGACAAATATTCATAGTTTTGCTGAAATTTTGGATAAAGATAGGTTTTACTAATAAACAGTTTGTATATTCGAGTTGAAAATGGAAGGGATAGCAGATTTGCTACCAAACAGATTTGCGCAAAAAAGGCAGTAACGGTTTTCGTTTTAACAAAAAACAGTAAAAAAATTTGGTTGATCCGTTTTCCGAGATAATATAGAACTTTTCGATGAAACAGTTTTCTATATTAATTGCACCTTGCAAATCCCAACCATCCTTCCAAGGTGTCTTTAAGATAAAATGAATAAATTATGCTTTTAAATCTAAATTTTATCTATGGCGTTTTATTGAGGTTTCATCCAAATAAATTATAATACTCTTGACGATTGAAAAATTATAGAATGCGATACCCATCAGAAACAAAATAAACCCTGGTACAACATCACGCTGTCCATACAAAATGTATAGAAAGTGAAACGATCGGAATTCAAATGAACACCAATAGATCCCATCAAAAGCATGGCAATTCAATCGTAAATAAGGAAAATAAGAATACTTTTCCATAGTAAACTCGCGTGCCAACAACACTTCGTTAAGTATTAGTGCGCACACATTTTATAGGCGGCCTACCAAACGTTTTAACGATATCAATAAAACTTCCGGTGTACGAACGTTTTTTATAGTGATTTTCCACAGTTGTATTGCTTTAGCCCAAAAAAAAAAAAAAAAAAAATTACAACAACAACCATATTGGATAGACCAAAAAAAGGTTTAGTAAAACCAAAAGAAAATTAATTCAGGGTTGTTAAAAAAAGAACCGAAGAAGGAGTAAATCCGAAATCGATCTTCTAAAAAATTTTTGTAAAATATTGTTACTATAAGGAAAATTTTTTTTCAATTAAAATTATTTAAAAATAACTTAAGTTGTTTTATTATAAAAAAAAAAAAAAATTAATTGTTAAAGAAATGTTAACCAAACGTTGAGTTACTTCTTCTTGAGCTACTAACACCGACCACAAGAGTCATATTTTGAAATGGTAACACACTCAAAAAATTAGCCAAGATTTGGTTAAATTTGGTTAATTTTTTGTATTGCTTTGACTAACCGTTAACCAAAAAAATTACTTAACTCATTTTGGTTGAAAGCAATACACTTCTCATTGACGATTGGAAAATACCCACCACCAGAAAATAAAGCTTCGTAGTTTGTACCCATTATAAAAACCTAGATAGCTTTGATACGGATGTAAGTAACGTTTGACTGAATGATCAAAGCTATTTGTGATTATTCTTTTCAGATCTGGGTACGAAGTTTTTTTTGTCCGATAGAACACATCCAATCGTCAATTTAGTTTTATCACATTTTATTGATTGAAATTTTAATACAATGTTGATCGATAAATTATTTGTGTATGGGTTTAATGGAAGAAATTTAATGGAATAAATTCTCCGGTTATTAAAGCTCTTACGTAAATTTTAATAGGAAGTTGCTGTGGGACACCTTTAAATTATGTCACGCTGTTAGGGCGGAGGAGGTTAAACTGTACATTTAAAATGTAGCACTACGTGACAAGGAAATGTGGTATCAGTCACAAAAAATAATTGACATTCATCCTGATTTTGTATTGTTTGTATTAATTTGATTGTATTGCTCGAATGGTCTACAAAGATTTATCAGACTGAATCACTGAGTAAAGAATTATATCTGCCAATTCCCTCATTGCTCACATAGTGTTGTTATATGTATAAACGACACAAATTTTCAGAAAAGAAATTTTCGATTTTGTGGAAGTGCTCTGAAAGGGATAATTTAAATTCTTTAAGATTTTCAACAATATACCAGAGGCGTATAATGTGGAATTACTGGATCTATTTCAAAAATGTGAATGCGATTTTGATTGCTAGTTTGAATGAAAATAGTGAATGCGATTTTGATTGCTGTTCAACACGCCACACAGTGGGCAAAAAATGACTTTTTGGCGACAAAAATCTTCCTTCACTTCAATTTTTAAGAGATCTTAATAATTTTTTTTTAAAATCACTCTGGAAAGGGTGGGCTACAACAGGTCACTGGTATTTTCCCGTTAACCTATAACCTAACCTCAAAAAACGCAAAGGATTACTATATGGAAATTATTAATGAAAGAAAAGTAAATAAAAACATAGATTTTAGCACCAAATTTATGATTTGGCTCATGAACTTAAAATAGCTCAGAATTTGTTCAACCAAATTTTCATTAGAGGAAGATACATATACTTATATTCAGATTCAATTTGTTTTATGAATCCAAAACTTTATTAGCTTTACGCCAACGAAAAATATTATGAACAAACTTTTACATTTGAATTTTGGAAACTCCAGCATTTTGAACTATTAAAAATAAAATATAAATTTTATCAAACGCATTACATCAAATAAAAGTTGTTTTCAATCCATGCCCAAACAAATTTTATATGCGTTCAACACCAATACAAATGCCCCATATATTGAATATAAAAATTAACAGTGAGGTATATTAGTGTTAGTGATATGTCGCCGAATACAAACACGCAAAAACATCTATAATTCCTATTATAGATGTTTTTGCAAACACGACATAAAATAAATATTCAAATTTTTTATTGAAATATTATATAAAACTCACTTATACTCTCATGCAAGTCAATTTACATTTGTTTTATGATATCTCTCATAAGAGGGAACCGGAAGGCTTGTATAAGATATTTGTGTTGGTTTTGTTACATTTCATAAAGAGTAAATTGAAAAAAGCAAAAACAAGATCGCGCTCGATGCCATTGCAGGCACCACGAATTAAGAAAGGCTGAATTAAAAAAGCGATTTTGAGAAACATGTAAGAACATGTCAAAATGGAAAATGAATTAAAATCGCAATTTTTATTTCATTTTTTGAACACTTCTCCTAATGCATTTTATAAAATGATTTAAAAAAGGCAAATTTTATTTCAATTTTTGAACAGAACTATAGTAGATAAAGACTGCATAATAGAATATACTAGAAGAAGAAGACACTTAAAACAAAACGGTAAATTGTATATTATGTGTTATATAATTCATTATTTTTTTTTGTTTTTTAGTTTTTTTTTTTTCATAATGTATTTTTTCAAATGAAATTGTGAAATGCAGTTAATAAATTATTTTTGTAGTTTATTGTGGCTAGCTATTTAGTTGTGTATTGTATTTTGTGTATAGGGATTAATTTTGCTTCTATTTTCTTATTTTAAAATGATGAAATATAAATAATAAATTTTTGTTATTATCATTAACTATCAACAATTTCACATTAAATCAACAATTTCACAAATTGAAATTAATCGATTTTTTATTGTTTTGATTTAAAACTGTTACAAATCAGAAGCTTAAAAAAGTTAATTTTGTGTTTATATTTTCATTAATGAAAATATCATTGAACAATTAGAAAAGTTACATTTTCTTTAAATTGGTTAAAAAACTACATATTGTACTGTAAAACGATAAACTAAACCTAAATCGATTTTGCATTTTCCAATTCTCTAGATCAGTTTTTTAATTTTCTGTTTGTTTCCTCATTTGTATAAACAATTTAAAAATACTATCTCATTTTAGTTTTTAACAGTATTCCAATTTCTAGTCCCGTTACTGTCCCAAAAGTAATGAAAAAGGCACATTTTATTTCATTTTTTGAACATTTATTAATTATGTTTAAAAATGAACTAAGAAATGCCTTTTTAAATTCAACTTTTTTATTTCAGGTTTTGCACATTTCTAAATTCATTTTTAAAATGAATTAAGAAACGCCTTTTTTAATTCATAAAAATCACCTTTTTTATTTCAGCCTTTCTTAAATTGCACAGTAAACGAAAAAAGTATCACTTTTTTTACTATTTATAATACTGGAGAACTGCAAACGGATTCTCATCGTTGGCTCAGTGATGCGACGTCAAGCAGCTTTTGTTAAATTTTGATAAACGTTTTGTTATGTCTTATCTTAAGAAAAAAGTCCTTATATAATATAAGATCCTAATTTCTCCAGGCATCTTGATATTATTATTGTTAATTCAGGGATTATTAAAAAGATCGGTTAAGGATTACAAAAGATGTAGTACTATTGTTATGCTACATGTACTCTAGTTTCGTTCGCTCTATTCTTGATATAGAACAATAGTGTGGCATACTTAACAGCAAGTCCACATTGAAAGGTTTGCACAAATACAAAAGAAATTCACTCTTTTTGATTAATTGGGATTATGGTCCTAACATTCCTATTTAGGAAAATTTAAGAAATGTGCCGCGTTATGAAAGAACGATTTAGATTTTCTCGCTTGACAAAAAATAACTGAATACCTTATGTCTATATGGGTTTGATTATCACTTTGGACAGTAAAACTTTATTGGTAAAAGACAACTGAGATTTTCTTCCAATCACCCAATACATTTTGGAAAATGTAATTTTTATTTTGTTGCGCTTTGTTTCAATATGATTTTTCCATGTTAACCTTCTATCCCGGTGCAAATCTAAGTATTTTACCTTCGTTTGTTGAGGAATACTTTTATCGTTTAATTTCACTATGGTGGGCAGGTGCGTTTGTTCAGCGTGAACTTTATTTAAATGATTCTGTAATTCGTTTGGGGCAATTTGGAGATTATTGTGTGACATCAGGATGGCCGTGTCATCGCCAAATATTGATATTATTACTTTGTTATTGTTACTGTCATATATTTGGACAATTACATTTACATGAAAAACCGTACCCACCCAAATTACTAAGTTTTTGTTGTGTTGTGCAGTGTCTCAGCAAGGAAATTTTTAAAATTTTTTCAACTATATCCGACAGCATCTTACACAGAACTGTTGAGGAGTATTCCTAACCTAAATTTTAATATATATAAACCAAGAGGAATTAGAAAGTATATGGTAGGTGCTGTTAGTTTCAAATTAGAAGTTAAAATCTGTAGACAGTTAATATACGAAAATTGTAATTATGGATAAAAGGTGAAAATTGTAATTCGATTTTATTTACATTTATTTACTTTGGTTAATAGAATGATAATAATTTAACCTAAAAACTATCACCTTTAGATTTAGGCGAGCTTACATACAAATATTAACTTCAATAACACAAATGAGTGACTTGTAGTAATACAATAAAACTGACCTAATCTAATAATAATATGACTTGGGTCCAAAATAGTATCCCTATTGCTATTATAAACGACGTGACAATGCAAATCGTAATTTTCTTGTTTAATTTTCTTCGATGACAATCTAAAATCGATATTTGCGAATATGAATGGGAGCGGAAAAGATAAAATTAGGTAAGATGAAAATTCTTGCTGTTCAACTTTTTTTTTATCTTAGCAAAGGAATAATTTTCATTTTTTTTTTTTTGGCTGAAGAAAATATTTTAGCATTTTAATGATATGAAAATCATGATTTTTTCATTTTTCATTTTGCGTCTTATATATCCAAGCATAATCTCTTTTAGAAGCAGCACAAAAAACAGCAGCAACAACAACAAATAAGATAAATATTTATTTTTTTACGTCGCCTTTGGGTATTTTTTACACTTCTTTAAAAAATGTTAAGATGAAAATCAAGAAGATTTTATTCTAAAAAGATCCTTCCTCCTACTTTCATCTCATCTTCGAAGCACACAAAAAAATATGAATAATTTTTTTTATAGTATACGTATGTATATGTACGAATAAAAATAGTTTATTGTCCGTTATTCCGTTTATTTACTATGTTTTTATGTTATTTAGCTATATGTATATACTAGAAATTGAATTGGAAAATATTTCAACTTGATTTTCCAAATCACCTAACACAATCGATCAAAGATATTTCCTTTTCATTTAATTCGGAGGCAAAATTCCATTTGGTTGAATAGAAATGGACAATATGATAAAGTGCCTTCATTTCAATTTTGAATTGATTTTGCTTTTCTTTTTAATTTTTCATTTTATTGTGTTGTGATTGGAAAATGAAATGCAATTTCGCATTCAATGCCGGTTGATAGACTTTTGATGATATATATACGGGAAATTTGGATTAAATTGAAATTTTGTTGTTGTTTATTCTGTTTATGATAATTTTATAAAAAGAAGGGTACCAATCAATACAAATAATATAAACTTATAGTGACATAATTGTTTTAATGCTCTAACTAACTTAAATAGCAATTATAAAATTTCTTTGAATGCCGTCTTGTAAATGAATTTTTGCTATCTTCGCACTTATACTTATATTTGTGTTACAAAGGTGAGCCCAGCATGATATTTAATCTTCAATTGTTTTGTGTCAAGGGGCCAAATCTAACACAACAACAACTGCCCAACGTATTCACTTCTTTCATATTTTTGTAACCAGAACATAAGATTTTTATCGGAAATAAATAAATAAATTAGATGAAAAGTAATAAATTAATCTGAAGTTAAACGTCTTGGGATATAATTTTACTTTGCTTTCTTACGAAAACTAACAGGATTTTTTTTGTAAATTCAAAAGAAAGTCCTGGAAGAAAGTAAAGATTTACAAATAAGATAAATTTCATAAATCCTGTAAGATTAGTATTTTTATGATTTTATGACTTTATTTTTTATTGTGTTGGTTTTAATAATGCAATGAGACGATTAAAATCTCGTGTGAGGTAAATGTATGAAATATAAAATTTTTGGGCTCTTATGTGAATTATGTTATATTCCTGCGAAATCTCAAAAAAATTAGTAAACCTAATCTGATTTATTATGAATAGAGTGAAGATCAGGTGTCTTTAAATATATAAATATATTTAGTTACATATATATATATATATATATATATATATATATATATATATATATATATATATATATATATATATATATATATATATATATATATATATATATATATATATATATATATATATATATATATATATATATATATATATATATATATATGTATATATATATATATATATATATATATATATATATATATATACATATATATATACATATATATATATATATATATATATATATATATATATATATATATATATATATATATATATATATATATGCGTGTGTACATACATTTTGAAACTATAGATAACTTTTAATTAAAATTTTATTGTTAAATCTAGAATCCGAATTTCATTTTTAAATTAAACAAATAAAACCAATAATCTACTGTGTTAAGATCCAAAATAAAAAGAAAGAACATTAAAATTTGTATTTACAAGAAAAATCCAATAAAATATGCTGACATAAAGTCATAAAGTTGTATGACATAATAATTTTAATTTTGTTTTTTATGTCGTTGTTTTATGGTTTATGGTGAATTTGCAGCAAAGGAATCAGACTAAGAGAAAGGTGAACTATCAGGTAGATATCCTAAATGCCGTAAACGTTGAAGGGGCAACGCAATTAAAAAAGTTGATTTAATATACTATGTGTATACACATGAAATAATTTTGAAAAAGATATTAGAAGGGGCAATTGGGAAATGCATACAACAAATTTAAATGCCTGCTGGATCGACTGAACAAATTTGGAAAAATCTGCTCAACAGTTTTATGAAAATTGATAATTGCCAAACTTCATAAGCAGAATAGATGGGAAACATGTACTACTTTAAAAAATTATCAGTGATGCTATGATAAAAATTCTCAATGGAGATGACAAATACATTATCGAAGGTATTTCTGAAGAAGATTTTAACAAAAGTTTATGTGGTAACCAATAGGGTGATGATCGGTACTTGGAATTTTTTGGACCATCTGAAATCCAAATTGTTGCGTTTACTAATAAGAAAAGTAATGCTAAAAGAGCGCCGAAAAATACCAAACAAATCTAGTCACATAGAATTTTTCGGCGGCGAGAGAACGATAATATGGCTATTATATTCGGAATTGCAAAGAACATTCAGAATATCAGACGAAATGTCACCATTTCAATTTCATACATATTTTAATAGCATTGTCATAGTACTCAGGATCAACTAATACACCCTCGCGATATATAGAAGCCGGTTAGGGTAACAACATAAAATGCTGGTCATCACAAACCAGAAAGTACCGCTACGACCGCTAATCAGAACACTTTGTGAATTTTGTGTAAAACAACTGATATCACCGAATCACAATTTTAGTGTTTGAAAGTTTAATGTTTGGTTGAAAATTTAAATTGCATTTTCGATTGAATTGAAGAACAAAGACCACATAGTCCAAACTTCTTTATTGTAGGTAACATCGAAATAGGTATTGACATGAAAAACAAAAAGAAAAGCTGGACGAGTCCTAAAATAACGATCACAAACACTTCACTTATAATTCTTGTACTCATTTGGAAATAACTTTAGTTAAATAGTATTTTCTCTTTCTTATTTTGTGAATTCGATTTGTTTCATAATACAAAAACAATGCAAGCTGATAATTAGCGTATTTCCTTGACAAATTTACAATAACAATTGCATAGGATAAATCCCCGCAAGAATAACATTAACCCAAAAAAAATTGGGTTTATTTTAACATAATTCTAATTCTTGGTTATGACACCTGACACTGACACCAGAGTCATAATACATTTTAAATTTATATTTTATTTCGAAAGATTGGCTTTTGTCAATTAAATCAAATTGGCTATTTTCTTGAAAAAAAAAATTAACCCAAAATAATTCGAATTAAATTTTGGTCAACAAAATACGCTTAATACTATATTTCTTTTTTATATCTGTCTCGATCAACTAAATATTTAAATGAATGGCAAATATTCCTATTATGAAACAAATCGCAATTTCATAAAAAAAGAAAGAGAGGAAATATTATTTAATTGCCTCTTTATTTATTAAATATGTTTTTCGTTATGTTAGAAATTCATACAAACCTGTAAGTAAAAACTAAAAAGTCTGGAAACAGATTTGTATTTTAGGTTGGTTTGATTTTTGTTTTTTTTTACTGTTAAGTCTTGGCTTTGGTTTTGGTTTTATTAATTTTTGAATTTTGGTTTTGATTTTATAAATTTTCGAATTTTGGTTTTGGTATTGGTTTTGGTATTGTAAAAAATGTTGATTCAAATTGTTTTCAGAAATTTTTAATTCAAGAAAAATTTAAATAGATTTTTTTTATTAGCGCCATCGACACTTGCATTACAAGGGCAGCAAATAAATGTTGGCTACATCAGAAAAATCTCCATATACTTGATTATTTTGCCAATACTTCTTGGGGTCTCCCTTTCGGTTTAATCTTGAATGTTGTCAAAATTGTCCACTGTCATTTTGAAATTTGGTTCTCTTTCTTTTGTTAAAATTAACTCATCCAGCTCATCTAAAACATTTTCTGAATATATTTCTTCTGTATCACTTTTTTAAAAAAATCACTGATTGCCAGTTTGAAGAATGTGACCTGCACAGCGTATTGTTACAATAAATTCCTTGTTGAGACGAGTAATTTATGTTTCTAAATCTTCAAGTTGATAGTCATACAGGGCTACATCTATTTCTTCTTGAATTTCGATTTCGATATCAAAATCAATATAACCATTATCGTCTTCATTATTTCAATCTTTTACATTTGATAACTAAGATGTTGATGAACTTAACTGAACATTTTTTAATAGTTCACCACCGTTGTTTGAAGCAAAACTATGAATTTGTTTAACGTCAATACTATATAAAATTTATCTGAGAAGGTATCCCGCGATATTTTTGTCTTTAAGTTCTGGCATGGCAAGTGTATTAGTTTTAATTTCACCGCTGTCCGTATATTGCACATTAACTCCTAGGGTCCATACTAGGAGTTAATGTGCAATATCCAGTCTCAACCTATCACAAGAATCACAGTATCTTATCAAATAAGCTTAACTCATAAAAAAAATTTCTGTTTTTTGTTTCAGAAAAATTAGTGTGATACTTTGACTGACAAGTAAAAGTCAATGTGTTTTGGGTAAGGACTTTTTATTGTTAAGAGAAAGAGTACTATATCAGTGTGATTTTCCCAGCGATATATATACATAAATCCCCAAAAATCACATTGATTACGTCACAAAAAATGGAGCAAATTTTAATTTATAGTCTTACTACTCTTTTCTGTACTCTTCCTACTCTGTTCTACTCCTCTTTATCAAAAAAGTATTTCCGAATAGCTAAGTGCCGTACTTAAACCAACTTTACGAGTATTTCGAAAATTTTCGAAATAGATTTTTTTTTTTTAATTGATTTGAATAAATATTGGATATTTAATTTTATTAAAAATAATTAATTGATTATATCAAAATTTTATAGTTAAACATTGCGCTACCATTTTCGTATACCAATTAAAGAATTAATAACCATTTCTTCCTTTAAATTTCAAATACATCCCTGAAAAATATACAACAACAAAAAAATTCAAGTAAAACGTCAAAAATCTAGCATAAACAAACAAGTGAATTTTCATTTTGGTAAAAACTAAAATATTTATACTAAATATTTCAAAATGTATTTTAAATATGTTACCATGGTTACCAATGTTTTGCAAATGAAACGTATGTTTTTTGCAAATTTGAATATGTATTTACTTAGTTATATTCGAGACAACATAATTCAATATGCAAGGTATATTGCTAATACCGTTGAGCGCTGAGTAAAAATAAGAAGTATAGCTCAAACATTTTTATTTTATTAGAAGAATTAAATTATTTTTGAGACTCTGTCAAAATAAAATATAATAATAATATAATTTTTATTTATTTATCATTTTTATTAAAATCTATAACTAGATACATATATGTTTCTTTTTAAAATTTATTTATCAGAAATAGAATAGAAAGCGAGATCCTCCAACTTTTTTAGCATTTAGCCATACCGTGGGGTTCTAAGTTTACAAGAATTTGTTGTAGATTTAAATAATAATCTAAATTTTAAAATGTAAAAATAAAATTAAATTAAAAAAGATTTTATTTTAAAAAAAAAATATATTGTATTTAGTTTTAAATAACTTCTGCTGATGCAATTTTTGAGATCCAATAATAGACACGCTCCAATATGGAGCCGGTGAAACAAGGTTTTCATTTATTAATCAATTTTCAAAAAAAAAAAATTAAAAATTGAAACCGGACGTTTTTTGCTGGTTCTTAAGAAGGAAGATAACACGAATCATAAAGAATAAAACAACATTATTTAAAACTGAGACGTGATGGAGAAATTTTAATTTTATATTCAGAAGCTTATCAAAATTGATTAAAATCATCTGTTGCCGCCTCCGTTTTAAAAAAAAAAAAAAAAAAAAAAAACCTCGGCCAGTGTAATTAACAAAGTCGGTTATTAAAATTACTTAAACTTTGAAAAATAAAATTATACATTTAGGTATTATTTTAAATTAAAATTTTTTATTACAAATCTTAAGAGTATTGTTTATGAACGTAGAGAAAAATCTGCCGATTTTAATATTTAATTAAGTAGAAAACCGTTAATTTGTGGTGACACCTCCACAAAAAGTAAACCTTTTGAAAAATGTAAATTATAGTATGAAGGTACTATTCGGCATAATCTGATAGGTGAAATAAATAGGTAGAACTAGTTATCTTCATAGTACCACATTTGGTATTTGTATTGAAAATGGCTTTGTTTGAGTTTGTCTGGATAAATTTCTGGTCCGATATGAACTTTACACCAAGAGATGCAATTTTACTAACTTAGCCGTTTTTCAAGAAATTCCTTTCTGTAGTTCAACCAATCAATCTATTTAAATTTTGACCTTCTATAACCTTAGCATAACACACACTTGCTTGAATTTAAGTTTACAGTGATACAGAAATGAATAAACATTTCAAGTTTCCACAAATGTTTCCTGATGTGAAGTGTTTAATATATGATTGATTTTATGTTGATTTCCACGTCTCTTGAACCAACAATAACCATTTATGACCTAGTAAATTTAAAACAATGTCCAGCTAGAGAATTAAAGGACTTAGTTTAAATTATGGTAAGTAATATATCACAAAATTTAACTTTAAAAAATTTAAATTTCTGTATCGATTTAACTTTAACACTAGAACTACCGATCCGTCAAAATGACGGATTTACATTAATTGAATTTACTTTGTTTTATTATTATGTAAGAATTATTTTAGAAATTTATGATGACTTTTATTATAGCAATAATGTAATTATAATAAAAATCATCAAAAATTTCCAAAACAATTATAACATAATAATTAAACAAATGAATAAATCGATCATTTTGACCTGTCGGTAGTTCTAGTGTTAATACGATTTTAAGAACATGTCAATTCTATAAATGAGTTAAATAAAAATTACAGAAATCTAAATTGTGGTTGTACCACAATTTTTTGTATTACGCTAACCATATTTTCTGAAAGCTTAAAAAATCTATTAACATACTTTTCTATTATTGTATCTGGAATGTTTTTAATTTGCAACGTTTATTTTTTCCGTCTCTAGGTGACAGCTACTTTGCTTTACCGCCTCCTATACTTAAATTTGAATTTGGTATTCGAAAATTCGGATTTAAAACAAGGACAAAGATTTTTACTTTCTCTGTCACACACTAAATACTTTTTCACTCTCCATAAATTTTGTTCTACCCCGTATCCATATTATATATTTCACTGGATTTTCCCAATAAATACATATTCACGTAATACTGAACTATACATAACTTACATAGTAAATAACAACAGTCACATTGCGTGACAAGTTATCTTTTTCTTTTTTTAAATTTTAGTTTTTTATTTGGTTTTAGTTTCGGTTTTATAAATTTTTAAGTTTGGTTTTGGTTTTGGTTTCTTTGATTTTAAAATTTGGTTTTGGTTTCGGTTTTGGTTTTGAAAATATTTTGTGGTTTTATGGTTTTTGTGGTTTTGATTTTGATTTTGCAAAATCAGTTTCCAGCCCTGCGTTTAAAAAAGGATAAGCTTGAAAAAACTAGATGAATCCGAATATACAATGATAAAACAAAAATATCTGATTCCCAAAAAATAATAGTAAGACCATAAACATACTATATATAAACATATTTAGTATGTTTGATGTGTCAAAATTAAATAACCAAACTTTCAATTCCCTTACAAACTCACTAAAATCGATGACCTTACAACTGTTGGCAACAGATTATTTAGGTAGGGTGCCATGATACTGTAGAACTTAATTCTTAGGTTATACTGTGATCAATAAATTTTACATTATCAATCGCAATTCTCGCGTAAAATATTCGTAGTACTGCGTAAATTTGCGCTATTTTAAACAATGGAAATGAGAAAACTGTTGATTTTTTAAAAAACATTAATCGAATGGCATATTTCTGCAGCGTAACAACAGGTGTCAAATTCTGATAATAAATACCTCCCCCTACAGCCAACTAATATTCATGTTTGGAGTTAAATTAAGTAAAATATATGATCTTTAGAATATGTTGTAGTCAAATGGTTCGTAGATGATAAAACTGACGGAGCGAAAACACATTTTTTTCATAATAAAGTCAACATGCTCGGAGAATTTCAACTTCTCATATAATATAACTCATAGATATTTGAAGCTGGATATTCTTTCAACTTGAAAACATTTATATTTAATTGCACACGGAACGTGAGCAATTCAGGGAATGACAAACAAAGCTGTTTGCAAGATCATCAACACTTCTTAGATGAAATTAACTCATTATCATATGGTGTGAATTAAATCATCTTCTAAGAATAAATAGGTCTCTTTGTATGTTCTCAAAAATATCGGAGGAATTATTTGAACAGTAAACATAGGCGGTATCTTCAGCAAAAGCCACAGGATGACTATGTAAGTAGCTCTATATAAAAAATAGAATTTATCTAAATTAAAAAACGAATCGGAACAAGAACTGATCCCTGCGGAACACCAACTGAAATAGGCAAAGGGTCACTATAGACGTTATGTATCTTAACCATTGGCTTCCGTTTGAAAGATACAGTTTAAACCATTCCAAAACGAGTCTTCTAACACCAATATTACACACTAATGCCTTTGTTATATCAATAAAAAGTACGGCGATTTTTTTTTTTTTTTATATAAACTATATTCGCGAGGAGTTTGTCCTAAAAACAACCATAACATTTTAGGACAAGTTTAGGAAAAACTTCATAGGACTATATAATAATAAGAAGTATGTCCTAGATCACAAAACTATTTATTAGTGAGAGTGACCATAATGATGTTTTGTAAGGAAAACAAGAAAATATTTCGGCGGATATTTCTTTTTGTGATTGATTTAATTATTAAGATTTAATAATAATAAATAAAAGTAATGTCACAAATCAAAATTTTCATGAATTTTCTTTCGATTCAATTTTTTATGAATTTTCTTTTCGTATCAAATTTCCGAAAAATGTTGGGGAAAATTAGGTTAGGATTCTATTTTTACTTGCTCAATACGTTCAAATCAAAAATCAAAATTTGATTCGAAATGGATCTAGTTCAATGTGAAAATGTCCATTTCAGCCGTAGTAACCTCTTAGAAATATCGAAAGGAAATTCATGAAAATTTTGATTTGTGATTTAAACGTACTAAGCAAGTAAAAATGGAATCCTAACCTACTTTTTCCCAACATTTTCCGGAAATGTGATATGTTTTGGATAGAAAAATGATTCTATAGTTCAGTTAGAAATTATTTATTATTGTACAATATTACAAACATATAAATGTTTTTATTACAATAAATGACACTGTTTATTTACCTCTACGCAGACATTCTCACATTCACATTTGTTGTTGTTGGTTTAGGACAGTTTAGGATGAACTTCTCATCGTTAATCTATCATGTGTTTACCAAGATCATTTTCAAAGTTCAATTCGTTAGAAGAAATGAAAGAATTCGGATAGAGGGTGTACATATCGTTCACGACCTACAAAAAAGACAACCTCTATATTTTCAGTATAGTTCACTGTGTGTATACATATTAAAGTTTCAACGCAAGCAGTGTACAATATTTATGTTGAATTCGTTTCACCCAAAAACATCAAAAAAAAATTGATGTGCATCGAAAAACCCATATTCGTTTCATCAAAAAACATAAATGTTTTCTCGGTGTACATCAATTTTACGAAATGCTTATTTTTTCATAAATTTCACCTTGGCTCTAACACCAACAAAAATAGAAACGTCAATTTTTTTTTGTCAAAGTTGTCAATATATGCAGTTTTTTTGTCTCGATTTTTAATAATTTTAATTGTTGTGTTTAATTATTTTAATTGAATTAAATAAAGTTGTCAATATATAGTTTCTTGCGCCGCGATTTTGAATCATTTTAATTGTTGTGTTTAATTTTAATTGTTGAATAAAGCACTCGACTAAACACTACAAAAATCGATTCGAAATTTTTAAACGTCAAATGTTTCACATATCAATCCAAACATAAAACTACATCAATTTTGGTTTTATGTACTTTTCACACCACAAAATTTGCGTTGATTTGAAAAAATGAAAAGAATTCGACATTAATAAATAATTTAATTTGTAAAAATTTCACACTTGAATGAAAGTAAACATAATTATAAACCAGTTGTCTAAATATGTAGTTTAATTTCTGCTCCATTAATTTTAATATGGTGGGCTACTAACACATAAGATAATTATACCTGCATTTCTATGTACATATATGTAGTATAATTTTTTGTTCACATTTTCAAGAATATCGCAATGGCAATATAACCGTCAATTTTAATAATCCAACCAAAAACAACTACAAAATCTTGCTAAAAATAATAATAATAAAATTATGTCGCTTACCTTTTAGGTGAAAATGCAAAATTACCATGAAAATAGAAAAAAAAACAACATTAATTTATTTAATGTATTTATATATCTTTTAGTTGATATAATATTTTATTTTGTTATAAACAAATAAAATATAATAACAAAACACTACACATATATAAACGGTAGCAAAAGAAATTTCTAAGAAAACCGAAAAGAAACAAAATAAGTGTAATACATTTTGATAAATTTTAATGATTGTAGGAGTTAAGAAAAAAAAATGGAGAACGAATTTTTCTTGATCTTAAATCATGATTTAAATTATTATTTTGTATGAATTTTATATGATAAAGACTTGCTTTGTTTTTTTTGGTATATAACAGCATAAATATTTTAAAACATAAATTTAATACAGTAAAAAATATTCTAAGAAGAAAAAGGAAATGATGTGTTTCTTAAAAAATAAACGAGCATAATAATTCTGAAGAGGACGCAAGTGTCAAAATGGAAAATTTATTAGAGTTTTTCATTTAAATTTATATACAGTAAGTAAATACAGTAAGCTTATAAAAAAATAAACTGATTGCGTTTAACCACATATTAATTTTTTTTTTTTTTTAGTGAAATGCTGCTTTTTATTCTTAGATTATTTGATTTGATTAAAAACTATAAGAAAATTAAATTATTTTATGAATTCATGTCAGAAATGTTTTGAATATATTATTATATAGTTTTTTTTAATACTGATGCATGATAGGGTTACCAGATTTTTAGTTTATTTAATAATGCAGTATTTTGCTATAAGGAATTCGTGAAATAAATATGTTTATCCTTATAATGTATTATAACATAGTACAATAACGTTTTCCCGTTCCAAATATACTTAGCGATTACAATCTTTTAGTGAAGGAATTTTGCCTTTAGAGCATTTATACTTATACGTTTGGTTTTCGGGAGTGGGGTAGTACCACCGCTTGATCCTTGTTGAATACAAAATAATTCTAAAGTGGCTTTAGTTGACTAAACCATATTATACTTGACCATCAATATTTTATTATAAACTTGTCGAAAGATTTATTGATGTTTCAACTAGCTATACGTTTAATTTACACAAATTAGTTAATACATACATATAAATTTTGAACTTTGAGAAGTTGGTGTTGCCTTAATTTCTGCTATCTATATTAAAATACATATTTTGGTGATGTGGTTTAACTCTTTTAAAAAAAGAGCCAACCTTCACTTATGACGATTTCGATTCGGCTTCTAACTCATCTTTGAAAGATCACTCTCTACTTCTGTGTAAATCGAACAATAAAATCGAATTACTCTGTATTATATATGTTTATGTTTTTGACGTTTTAATATAAACAGAACCATATTTACAAAAGATTTAGTCGACATTCGATAGCAAAACAACATAAAAAAAAGAGCGTAACAATTAATTTAGTATCAATTAATAAAATATTTATACAAAAATAAAAACAAAACTCAAATGACGCTTTCAATAAACTCAAATCGAATGAAAAATGTTATTCAAAATGATATTTCTATTTGTGTTTGTGTTA
Organism: Tipula vernalis; assembly: GCA_958295665.1. Lineage (NCBI taxonomy): Eukaryota > Metazoa > Arthropoda > Insecta > Diptera > Tipulidae > Tipula > Tipula vernalis. The sequence goes on along the minus strand of OY282559.1, from coordinate 213,106,585 downwards.
GTAAATCGGCCAAAAAATCGAGATTCGGAAACCAACAACAATTTTGCTAGACGGATCGACTTTCCTTGACAAATCGAACAGTTTGACAGCAGGAACTGGTATTATGGTTTGGGGTGCTATCACTTACTATGGTACTAAAGGTAAACAGTGAAACTTACAAAACATTATTACAAAATGTTTTCCCGTCACTACGAGAGAAATTTGGACCTAAGTTATTCATATTTCAACAAGATAACGCCCCTATACACAATGCAAAAGTGGTGAAAGATGATATCTGAAATTTTCGAGTTTCCTACCTGGCCTGGAGTATATCTGAAAATATCGAGTCTCCTACCTGGCCACCTTATTCACCCGATCTAAATATCATCGAGCAGATATGGGGATTGCTGTCGAGGAAGGTTTATGAAGGAGGACGCCAATTTGAAACACCAACCGAGCTTGCAGGTGCCATAAAAATGTCATGGAGTAAAATGAGCCACCCAATCACTGTATAACTTACCCTCTAACAGGATTTTTGAATTTATTAATAACAATGGTTGAAATACTCACTGTTAAAACCATTATTCCGATTTATTTTTAAAGCCAACTGTATTTTGAATTTTCATGTGGCCTTAACCTATTGCAACTAAAATGACACCCTACAACTTTTGAGAAATTTATAAGAATGTAAATATGGTTTATAGAATGTAAATTGTAGTACAATCATCCAGTCAGAGTGATTTTTTCATAATCATAAATGGTACCGGATAGTATACCAACAAAATAAATGAAAATCAATCATCGTCTAGGCACATTTTTCGCCATTATTATCCAGATCAAAAAAATTGCAAATACATGGCAAATTATTTAAAACCTGGTTTAACGAGCATAATATTTATACAAGCAAAACATGATAACTCACCTATTATATTAAAGTGCTCATCACAACTTTAACAATTCAACGTGTGATACGATCATCGGTTAATCGTTTCTATGACGTCAAGTTTACGGTATTTTCTTTTTTTTTGATTGAAAATTATTTTTGTTTACGCTAAGCTTTCTGTAGCATACATTTTTGTGTATTTTATTTAATTTTATTATATTTCTACCTTAATTAAATCTTTTGAATGCTTTGCAGTATGTTAAAATAAAACTAATAAATATCTAAATGGATATCCTGGATGAGATGAATAATTCTTTGGCCAATGCTGTGTCGGTTAAATACCTATTAAATGTTGAACCAAAACTCACACCAAACAATTTGCGCTATGCATTGATAAATGCTAGATCCATAAGGAACAATTTTGAAAAGGTTAAGGCTATTTCTTGATTTACCAGAATAACCTTGTCATGTAATAGTTATTACTGAAATATGGATCTACGAAAACGAAATTCCATTTTACTCCTCAGATATGTACCATATTTTTGTAAAAAGGATGATGATAGATCAAGCAGAGTTGCTGTATATGTCTTGAATTCCATTTTGTTAATCGAGATAGAAAAACGTGTTATAAGTAGTTCAAGTTTTTTGATTATAGATTTACCGTTGATTAAGACCAAGGTTATTGGGGTATATTCATCCAAAAATACACCAAACGATGTATTTTGTGACAACTTTGAAAGCTTAATCGTTGAAAATCCCCAGTCAATAGTACCTGCTGATTTTAATATTAACCTTTTTGACATTATAGATGTTAAAACTTAAATGTATCAATAAACTCAGTTAATAGATTTGTTTATCTTAATAGTTTAGATCAAGAATTTTGTACCCGTTTTTCTGAATCTCCCTCAATTCTGGACCATATCATTACTGATATTCTAAGTCCTCAGTTTCCCTTGATCCTTTTTTATGTTGTCGCATTTGATCATAGAATAATGGTAATCGACAAATCGGATAATATTTCCAAACCTAGTAGAGGCGGATTGAGTTTTAAAATAACCGATTATAAAAATATCTTTGACAATCTCTCATCAAATATTATATATTCCAACATTACTTTCTATAACTAATTGACAGATTGCCCAGAATAATTAAAAGTATCACTAGAATTATACGTAAGAAATAACTTTCTAAAAATTGTATAACAAACGAATTTTTGGATGTAGTTAAATAAAAAAGTTATTTTATTCCCTAAAACAAAAATTTCCAAACAACATTTATTATTCAGATAAACAGTTACAAGTATTTTAAAGTGATATATTCTACACGAGATGTTAAGTCTAATTAATATGAAAACCTAGAGAGAGGATCAAATATAGGTGGTAATAATCAAATAGTCAACAATTCTCTTGAAATAGCTAATCTATTAAATCAACATTCTGCTAATATCGCAAACATACTTATTCCGAATAACGGATCCGTGCACTTCTCCTTATGAGAATCTCATCAAACCCAAAATAAACGAAAACGACAAGATAACTAGAGAATTACTTTTCATAACTATGAAAATCTGCGTTTGTAGTATCGAGGCCGGCAATCTAGATTTCTCGAACTTAATTTATTAATATAATAATTAGTCTACAACCAAATTTGTTAAAAATTGTTAAAAAGGATTTAATTATAAATAAAATAAACTTCTCTAAATAAAATAAACAAATAAAATAAATTTTACTTCAATTTCTAAGCAAACACATCGCTATATAAATAAGACCACAAAAATCATATGGCCCTATGGATTTTCATTAAGGCGACTTAAAAATGTTTTGGACGAAAAAGCTCCCTGGTTATTATATTTTGCATACGTTCATTCAATAGTCAGTTATATCTCTTGCGGGCTACTGCAGCACCAACCAACCTCAATACTATTAGGGTCTTGCAAAAAAAAATCGTTAAAATGATTAAATTGTTACCGTCTTTGACACGCTCCGGTAGATATATTAGGGAACTTTGAACTACTTGTATTTATTAAAAAATTACAGCTAAGTATGGCTAAATGTAATGTGGATTTTACTTCTATAAGTAATGCCCAGACATACGCAACCAGACAAAGCAAAAACAGTAACTATTATGTCAACACTGTTGACACAGTCCGATTACAAAAAACCCTTTTTATATAGCTTATTCTGTACGATGATCTTCCAGAAAATAATTTACGAAAATATAAAAAAATCTTGAAAGAACGTTTATTTCAGAAATGGTTAATAACTTATGAGTAACATTGCATCTTTTAATTTTTTTAACGTGAATAAGTATAATATGCATGAATAATGCAACAAGTTTGGGTGAGAAAGGGTAAAACATTTTCTCTTAAGTGCGTCGGGATTGGACTCGATATAGGTTTATGGATGCGCTATATGTTTATTTAAATTCGTCAATGCAATCTTTTTTTACCTGTATCCTGTTTCTAAGATATTATATTATTGAAGTGTTAAATCAAAAGTTTCAATTGTTTCAATTAAGAATTTCAACTTTAATTTGAATATTTAAAGTAATAAATCATTACTGAATGTTTTCATCAATATATAAATTTATCACTTGATTAAAGTCTTTAATACTTTTAAAGTTGTTAAAAGTTGTGTCGACGACAGCATTACATTACATGAGGTTTTTTTAAACCCAGTTTCAATTTTTGGTCTAAAAGCTAAAAGTACAGCTCACTCAGCTAAATTGGTACATTATTTGAAGTCCAGATTAGTTACTTTCTGCAACAAAAAAACTCCACGGAAATAGTCCGCACTTTGAAATGAAGGTAGCCGAATATCGTTAATTTGTCTTTAAGTGTATTTCCTTGACAAATTTACAACAGTAATTGCATAGGATAAATCCCCGCAAGAATAACATTAATCCAAAAAAAATGGGTTTATTTAAACATAATTCTAATTTCTGATTATGATAGCTGTCACCATGTCATAATACATATTAAATTTAAATTTTATTTCAAAAGGTTGGCTTTGTTAATTAAATCAAATTGTCTATTTCTTGGGAAAACAATAAACCCAAAATAATTCGAATTAAATTTTGGTCAACAAAATACGCTTTTTGCGTATTTTTGCGTAAGCGTTTGCTCAAATTATTTATGTCAAGTTGTTTTCGATTTGTTATTATATGGACTTTTTATTTATATTTATTTAGATTTTAGATTTTTAGGTGATTATGCCTTTTGTATTATTGTGCATGGTAATTCATGGTAAAAATTGTTTAAGTCGAGTTTCTCATCGGAATTGTTTTAAATCAACTTGATTGATTTTGATTAAGTTTTCGTTAAAGTTTACTTCAGGAAGATTTTGATAAATGAAACGCACGTTAACGTGTTACCAATTCAGGATTTTGTATTCATTTCCTAATAATCCTCCCGCATGCTTATATTTAGTTAATTTTAAATAACTTGAAAAAAAAAACACAAATATAATTTAAAAAATTTGTGAATAAATAATAGAAACACATTCTGGTCGCGTATAAAATGAATTATGTTTTGTTTTAAAATGGCAAAAAGCAAAATTAGCAAGTTAGCACTAAAAACATCTATGCACATTTTTTCTACATTTTACTATGAACGTAAGTTATTTAAAAAAACTGATGTAATTGATGTAACTGAAATCCTAAATTCAATTTGTTATTTTAAATTTAAAGATTATAGGAATGAGGCTTTGTAAATTTAGAATTAAAAAAGCTTAGGGATTTGAAAAACATCGAACTTAGGACTGATAAAGTGTCTTATAAATTTAGGAATTAAGTCGATTTTGAGATACTTATTTGAGGCTTGCTTCAGGTACAAAAAAACTAATGATTTCCCCTTAAAGTTTAGATTTACGAGAACCCAAAGTCAGTGTTAATTTTGACTTTGAAAAGATTCGATTTTTCGGCTGAAAGTTTTTAATATTTTTAGGGCAAATAAAACCGCTATTAGAACTCATTAATTTTTAACAATCTATATTATAGATCATATGCCTGGGCGCTGTTTTTTGCCGAAATTTAAGAAAATCAATTATTTGCTGAAAATCACATGGGTTCACACCGCTGAACCGTTATATAATAATGTAAATTAAGCCTTCTTTTTGTTTGTCAAGATATCCATAAACTATGCAATATACTACAAATGGTTGAAGTAATTTTTTGCATAAACCGCAATATTTTGCGATTATGGCCACAACTATCGGTTTATCGCTTCATGGATGTATTAATACATATTTTATTGATTTCCTCACCGCCAAAATACTCAATGAACTGATTCTAACTTTTTTACTAATACTAACAACTAACTAGTTCAGTACAGTCATTTTGCTGCCATTACGAGCGGAATTTGTATATTTCATTCGATTTGAGTTTATTAAAAGGTGTCACAAGGGTTTTTGTTTAGTTTTTGGGTTCAGCGTTATTTTGGGTCCATTTGGGATACCCTTGAATTCTCAACAAAAAATCAAAAAAATCACGAAAAACACAAATTTAATTGCCGGCAGACCCCATTAAATTTTTATTAAATACGACAAACTACATCTTGATAACAAAAGGGTGGTACGTAAGCGGCTTTGAGGAGTTTTTTATTTTTGTATGTGAAACAGAAATGTAAATATTCATATTTTGGAAACAATTATCACGTTTTCCTGTCATCCTTGCGCAAAGGCTCCAATGCCAAGCGGCTTTTAGGAGTTGTGAAATTTTAAAACTTGTAATTTGCTACACACATATGTAATTTTAGTTTTCGAATTAATAAATTTATATTCATGTATTTTGCCTATTTAATTAATTTATTTAAATTCTCATTCATTATTTATTTATTTATTTTGTAACAATGTTAATTGCAGTGGTGAGTGAAATGGAATGAATGAATGAGCCGCTACAGAGTTCTCTTTTATCTACGTGAATAATTATTAAAAAACAAAAGTTATTGAAAAACGTTCTAATTTCTATTAATATTGGAATTTTAATAAACCGTCAGAGCGAGGATTTGGGGGCGTGCGCCTCCGTTCTCCAAGGTGAAAAACATTTTATAATTAAAAAACTTGATTTTACCGAGCAAACGGCGCAGTGGTTAAATCTGCGGCGGTTGGATGGGGAGGTACCGGGATCGAATCCCTATAGGGGCGGGATGCAAAAGGGATTTTTCATCATCTGATTACGATCGGTGATGAAGATGAACACATCTATGACCCCCTGTTGAGAGTGCAGAATCCATGGGCCGACCCACCTTTCATGTCAGCACTACAGGTTGGCATGAAGCAATGCAATGTGCAGGTGGTTTTTCAAAGACGGATCTGTAGCCGCCCGTCCTCGATTTGGCTACTCCAAGCGTAAAGTAGGACTGTAAAAAATAAATCAAAAGAAACAAACAAACAAACAAACTTGATTTATTGGGATTGTTTTTTTTAGGTTTTTTTTTTGCTCGGCTAATCGAGTAATGGGTAATCCGTTAATTTTTATATATAGATATTTGTACATATTATACTACAAAATAGTCATCATTGCAATAACATCCAAAAAAGATGTCAAACAATCGCACAGTTAACATAAAAACGGACCATTCGCAGAGAAATAGAGATTGATTTTTCAATGAGGGGTAAAAGACAATTCGAAAACGACACAAGTATAGTCGAAAACGACGTTAGTAGTCGGCCAATTTAAAATGATACATTTTATTGTATAGGTACCTAACGAATAATTTATGAATGACTGACGGCCGGTTCAAACTATGAACGTTACTATAAAGCAAGGCCGTGAACCTAGAATGTTGTTGTATGTTTCACTCAAATCTTTTACTAAATGAAAATTAAATTTTGGTCTGAAATTGATTTCAGATATGAAAAAAATATTTCAATAAAAATTGTGCCGGGCCTTAGACGTCTGAGAACTTTAAAGATAAATGTTGCCGACGACGTAAAATCTCTAGTACTGCAAATTGGGTTTCAGTACGGAAATATTCAGGAGGTAAGAAATGCTTAGTTGCAGAAGGTCTATTTCTTAAACACATTGTCTGGGTGCTACAGGCAAATAAAACTTAATACATATTTTGAAAAGTTACAGAAAGCGAAACATGGTAATAACCAATTCCATATTCAAATAAATACACCATCTTCAACAGCACAGCAAATAAGCAAAAAAATCATTATTTTGTGTGCGATTGAAGATGTGTATAACTAAAATTGTTTAGAAAAAGTATAATAAAACAATGAAAGAAAATATTAAGGTAATTTTCCAAATGGTTAATGCAATATGGTTGCATTAAAATCAAATCAAAATAAGTAATGATCCTTAACGGTATCTACTTTCGAAACACTTCAACAATTATGGACAATTAAGAAACCCTTTTATTTCTGTTGTCTTCTATACGACATTTACGTTTATAGGAATACTACTGAATAAAAGATTATTTTTATTATACGAAATGGGAAATTCAATAAGAAGATTCCGCGGAAATAACAAGCGAAACAACCATAAAAAACGGATCAAAAACATGAATAAATTTTGGAGTGTTCCAAATCCCTTGTGTCATATTTTTCTTTCTGGTAGTATTACTACTGTTATTATTATTATTGTTATTATTATTCTGTTTTTATTTAAAAATACAAAACGACAAAAAAATTAAGACAAGATACTCGAATTTTTATTTCGAACATTTTATGGAACGACAAATTGCAACAACCCCTTAAAATGAAATAAAAATAATATGTACAAGTAATAATAATTCGCGAATTTTTTATTTTCTTTAAAGGTTTCATATAGATATATACTCAAAGATTCACCCACCTCTTTTAACTTTTTGGTGAAGAACTTTTGTTATTGTTGTACGTTTTGGGTTATAAACGACACCTAAGGGTGGTATTTATTTGAATTTTAAATTAAAATAGAATAGGATGAGACCAAACCATTGCGATTTATTTTTAAATGGATTGTTTTGGTTTATTAGTTGTCGATAAATCAAATAAAAATCAAAACAAATATTGCAAATAGTAAAGAAATCTGTTAGGGGTGCGATTTTTTTTTTTTAAATTGAACGAAATTTATGTTTACCTCCATATGTCAGTTTTTGCAATTTTAAATTTGGAAAAACAAGTGCCATGCGAAATAATGATTAGTGAGTAAAATATGATCTTGATTGGATACAGTAGGTACAAAAATCTGTTTTAATTATATTCGTCAAGAAAGCAAGATTGTCATAAATATTATTAACCAAACCATATCTACTAAGAACAACGATATGTGGCGCTTAACTTCTGTTTCGAAATTTCCAGCGAACACAAGGATCAGTGGTACATAAATCGTTTTACTTTATTGCCCAATTCACTATCACTTTTATATGTTTGTTTTAAATCAAACATTTATTGTTTATGTTGAATAGAAGACAATAATTTACATCCTGAACTGATCGAATGATCATTGTTGCGATCGTAAAAAAAAGGTTAAATAATAATAAAACAAACCTCAGGTAAACGCAGGGTATATATTGTACAAAAAAAAAACGAAATAATAATTTTGTATGTCATAAACAATTTAAACACCACTCTTATAGATAACAACCATATACATAATTTCATTTCTTTTCTGTTTTTGTATAAAGCAATAAAAAAGGAAGATGTCTTGATAATATAAAACTTCTGGTATTCTGTATTCTCGGTCATTTGGGTAGCAGCACATCAGAAAGTCAAAATATCATATAACCATAATAATAATGATGATGAAGATCAACGTACATACATACTCTCAAATAATTCAATTTTTGGTGGAATTTAATTATCATGATCGTCCGTCGCAGCCGAGCGTTTTTTGTTAATTGTCACGCGAACATTATCACAACCAATTCAATCACCTTAAATGCATGTTTTCTTTTATTTTTAATCTATACAATACATTATCACACTTAAATAATCTTTAAATGTATTATGATTTCATTCTAAAACAAACTGCTTCGAGTATGGTTACCAAAATTTCTTGGTAAACGTTAGATGAATTATGAAGTGATTTCATGATTTGAGTTTTGGAATACGGGTAAACTTACGATCATCGTGTTTAGGTTTGGTATGTATTGTTTTATTTTTCTGAATGAAATAGTATTATCTAAAGAAGGATCTATGATGCGAGCTTGAATAAAGTCATAAGAATGATCGTCACGTTTTTAAAATACACATAATGATATGTAAACAAAATTTTTATTGAGGAAATGGTCCTGTTTTTCGATTTCATCTTAATTGATAAAATGGAAAGAAGACTCTTATAGTTACAAACAAATCATGCGTAAGAACAAAATAGCTGTTGTACAATACATAATATATTGTTGGAACGGAAACCAAATTTACACGAAAATGTTGGTATTTTCGGATGAAAGAAAATTCGTCAATTTATATAACCCTAATGTAAAACCAAAATTGTAATCTTAAATATTACTTTGTAAATATTTTATTACTTTTGAATTTCGTTTTAAATTCCCTTTTTGTTAAAAAAAAAATCTGAATTAACATTGGAAAATAAAAAATATGACATCAAATAAAATGTGGAGTACCATTACGACCAACCGCAACTTTTATTTATTTTTATACACAACAAATAACAGTAAAAGGTAATCAAAATCTCTAAAAAAATAATTAAAACATCGAAAGTCATAAAAATAAAAGACATTTTTTTAAAAATAAAATGTTACCGTTCGTTAATTTTAAACCAATTAGGAATTTTATTTTTATCCTTTTATGGTAAATTAAAAAAAGGAAATTTACCTCCTGAGTCAAAAAACCATTTGCTTTGCGACAATCGGAAATTGTATGAATTTTGTCGTCTTACTTTGGGAATTTTACAACAACAATGTCGTGTATTTTCATTCCGGAATGAATAGTTTCAAACCAAGTTTTGGTTGTTATTGAACAACTTTATATAAAAATAAAATAAAATAAAAATTTCGCCGATATTTCAGTATGACATACCGTTTTCCAGGCTTTATTATATAAATAAATTAGGTAAATAATAATTTATAAATATTAATAATTTATAAGAACAACAACAGCAAAAAAAAAATCAAAAAACTTACAACATATGTCGAATTCTTTGGGAAAAAATAAATCAATAAATTGATTTTTTTTTTTGATCTTTTTTGACATAAACAAAATACATAACATACGAGAAGAGAAGAATCAGAAGAAGAATTATAAGAACCTAAGACAAAATAAATTGATTTTTTTTAATTCGGATCATTTGTCACAAATCCGGATGTTTTGGTAGATTTCATAAAAATTTCAGAAATACATAGAAATGTAAACGTCAATATTAGATAAACAAAAATAAGACGCTATTTTCAAAAATAATTTGTGGTTAAATAATAACAATATGTAAAATGCTGCAAAATGAGTAAACATAACCTTGCTTTTTTATTTGTTATTTTTTTCACCAATCTAACTACAAATAAATCAATTTTTTATTTTTCATATTTTTTGGCAAATAAAAAAAAACGATTTTTTTTTTAAATCTAAAAAATTTAACAATAGTTTCTTATTAAAAAACTTTCACGTTTCAAATACTTCAAAATAATTTTTGAATGAAAATTGTTTACAGGAAAAAATCAAAACAAAAAACAAAGTGACTGGTTGCTTAGCTGTTCTTGACCTATATTTGAAAAACTATGAACGGCTGGTGCTGAATATATAGTAAAGATAAATACTTTACGTAATAAAATTTAGACTAGATAGGTTATCGAATAAATTTTCAAAATGGAATTTTTACTTCCGAGTAGTTCTTTTTTATTATATCGATGTAATTACTATGCAATTTCCGCATTATCAAAATCAAATTCATTATTTTTTTCTTTGGCATGTTTTACTAAGGCTGACCTAAAAATATGTTGTTTCGATAGAAAGCTATCAAAGAACTTGTTTGGAATTCGCTAGAGAGCATGTGAATTGGACTCTTGATGATTGAGAATGTTTTTTGCTGCGTTATTCGTTATGAGGTGAAATCTCATTGACGGCCTCCACGGAGCTTCATGTAGTAACTGGCGGCTCTTTAAATGGCTTGTGGCAGATTACGGATATCTTTGCCGCATGTGTGATACTGTTTGCTTCATATATTGGCAACTTCCACTGATGTATTACATTGCAAGACCTCAAATAGTTACCTTGTTGCCATTCTGCAGCCCAGACATTAACCATATCGAGCCCATTTGGGATATACATCAAAGCCAATTAACAGCCATACAGTTCCACCGACTACCTTTAAGGAGTTAAATCAACATCTGGTGCAATTTTTTTTACCAAATTGATGAAGATTAAATTAGAAGTTTAGTTTCGAGCATGTGCTGTCGCTGTGAAATTTTAATTCGTAGTAAAGACGGTAAAGACAAAATTCCATTGCGAAAAAAAACTTGTCAGTCAAAATAAAATGAGATAAAAATATAAAATCCGTAATCGTATGAACGAAACACTCAACGAAGTCAGTCAAGATTTCACTTACAAAAAAGGTGTGCCTGTGTTAATACTGCTATAATTATTGACAAAAAGTATCAAGTCGAGATCAGGTTACCTAACGCATCTGCATAAATATTGTACACGATGAAAAATATTTCTCGCACATTAATACATAATTTTAATAGCATGGCGATTTTATGATAGAGATTTTTTTAATTTTTTATTTTAGAGCGGAAAATATTCGAAAAAAAATAATTCTTATATGTGTATTAATAATAATTAATTTTTTAGATAATTTTGAGATATGAAAATAATCGAATTAATGCTAAAACTCAATTTTTTTAATAACTGTTGATTATGTTTTTATTTGATGTCAAAATTTACCCATAAAATCTGGATATAAAAAAAAAAAATGCTTTATCTTTGTTACTCTAAATGGATTAGTTTTTTTTTGCCTCCTTTCGACCAGTCAATTATTTACAGTGAAATATTTGCATTATACGCCTTATTGATTATCGATAATTAAACAGAATTACTGTTATAAGTATTAAAAAATCGTTTTTTTCCCTAAGACCGTTTCTTTAACTCTTTCAGAACAAAGTTTACGCCACAGGTGGCAAAAATTATTTTTAAAGAATTTTTTGCGAGGTTTCTGCTTAATATTTACAGAAAGTTCTGGTTTTATTATTTTTTCACCACCGAAACCTTGAAATAAAGCTTTAAAATTTCGCCATTTTTGAGGACAAATACCGGGAAGAGTCGTGAAAATTTTTAAATGAAACTCTCTAAATACCAACTAAAACGTTTTATTAATTCCGAATAATGCCTTTAATTCTAAAATAATACTTTAATAATTCAGTCTCGTAATTATAATAATGATTTGATAATAATGATAGTTAGGATTTAGTGTGATATTCGAAAACAATTATTTTTTGCATTTAGGCAAAGATGTACCTTACATTTTGTACAATACACCCTCGATTTTCTCTGGCAGTTTGGAAATTTACATCTGGACGAATTTAACCCACTTTCATGAAATGGAAAGTGATCCGTTTTATCTAGTCGAATTTCAACTATCTAAATACACAAACTTTATTTACACTATATTTCGCTTATATAATATCTCTGGAATCCTTATTATGATGTCCACATCAAAAGAATTGAAAGCATACAAAAAATGTTATTGATATTCCTTTTGAAAAAACTAGGAATATGACTATAACGTATCTTTTTATCAAAATTTGGCTCGCCTACCACCATATTCGACAAGGCGTAAGGAATATAAATTTGCACCCTGGAAAACAGAAGACGTCTGTCTGGATGCTGCTTTTATTAGAAACGTCCTACTTGGCCACATCGATTCAGCTTTCGTATTGGAAAATATATCCATAAGTGTCTAAGCAACCCAATCAATAGATTAGCAAAATCATTCAAGAACGCAGAGGATCAATTCGATTTTGATCTATCAAAAAACCATTTTAAAATATATTTGAAAACTTATTTTTTAAATGTATGATTATTTTTTCTGACAGCTTCAATTTTGAAGAACACCATTTTAATTTTTTTTAAATTTTGACTTAATTTTATTATTTTCTAAATTACTTTTTGTTGTTTTAATTTTAAATTTTAATAATTGGTGATTATTTTTGTTTATGAAATCATAAATGTTAAAGACAAATTCGATTTCTTTACTTAAATAAATTAATCTGTCGGAAGTAGTTTCAGCTCCAACCCCCTACAGTGCGGGGCAACACCGTTCGTTGCGTTAGTAGCTAACTTGTAAATGCAATTTTAATATTTAACAATCAACACCAATAAATGACATTCAATGAATTAAATAAACGAAATCAAAAATATGTACTTTTATATTAAGATAAAACACACAAATCTTACAATCGGGTAAATAATAAAAACAAAAAGTATACGAAACGAATATTTTTTATGTGTTGGTGTGTTTTTTGGTCAAGTTAATGGTAGAGCTAGCTAGATAGAGTTAGACAAAACCAACAAAAATGTTTATACAAGCCGTCTCGTTCGCTCTTTACACAGATCCTATCAAGAAAATGTACACTATATTATTGGTTTTATCATATAATATTTAAACAACAACAAAAACAGATTTGTTCGTATTGTGTATACTTACATACTGTCCTTTTTTATATCTTAAATGTTTGTACTGTTTGGCTTGTATAAACATTTTTGTTGGTTTTGAGTTAGATCGTTAAATCGTAATACAATTAGCGTGAAGTGAGAAACAATTCGGCTTGTGGTAAGGAATTAAGGAATAAAATAAAAACATTGAGGAATTCCCCAGTAAATAATAAGAATATGTACATTCATTTTTATAGTTGGCAAATTTTAACTGAAATTTGTGTATTTTTGTAATACCAGAACAGATACAATGTTTGTAACAGATTTTTTAAAAGTAAAGCAAAATGTATGTACATAATTTAGGCTACTATTGTCTGTGTTGAACGAAAAATATTGCAGGATTATTTTTAAATATTACCACAGTGGTCTACGAAAAATAATGTTACATTTGTCGCAAGGTATGTACAATCGGTTTAACGCAAATATTTGTAGGTACATACGTATTTACATGCAACTCTTATTTACATACTCGTATAACAGTTTCCATAGGAAATCTTTAGGTCTTAAAAATACTTCACAGCAACTATACCCAAGCCTACACGAAAAATACCTTCAAACTTAATTAGTTCATTAGCCGCAGCAAACAATAAATAGTGTTGAGGTTTATGAATTTCATAATTCGAATTTGTCAGAAGTTCCTTCGATCGAAAATTCTAACGAAAGGCCTTCAATAGAAGATCAGTTAATTTCCCCATCTGTATCCGACCAATTAAACGTTGACGATTCTGCAAACTTAAACTTATTAAATTTTTCAGATCCAGATTTATGGCCTAAAACTCTTAACAATAATATTACTGATTATTTTGTTGTTCAAGGTCCCATGCAAGTTCAACTTACACGATATCCTACAGATGCAACCAACCGACATTTCTCCAATAATCATAACTTCCGTGTACTTGCTAATACGTGTACCGCGACGATGGGGCATTTTTAATGACCAGTGGATGCCACAACTGGAAACTGGTGTTGTGCGATGCAGCTACAACATCTTTAAAGTCCTTGTCATTATTTGGAATATTGGGAAGGCTTTATTCATTGTTCGCCGCGCCTGTTAATCGTTGGCAAATATCAACCGATCATGTCAAATCATTGACATTAAAAAGACTTAGCGACACACGTTGGAAACCAAAATTTTGTAGTGTTAAGGCTGTTCTTTACCAAATTGAAGATTTTCGCGATGCACTTGTTAAACTTGGTGAGAAGGAAAATAAGCACGATACAGAAATAACACACGTAAAACGGCAATTTAATTATGAGGGTAGATATGAGCCCATTTAAAATGTAATCATGTCGATTCAACATGCCAAAACCTGATGATTCCTCTACGACCTAAAAAATCTGCCAAAACGAGAAGAACTTGAAAAGCACTTCAGTTGGTGTTAACAGTTGGTGGGACTACCGATATTAAAGGGGCTATTTTGTGTGATGAACTCATTAGTATTAAAAAAATTGTCGAGCTTCTTGATGATTCGTCCCAAATCAATATTCTTAATTTCATTAGAAAAAATAAAATTTAAGATTTATGTATATCCTAATGTATGGGTTAGTTTAAGAATGTTATTAATGACACCTGTTTCGGTTGCCAGTGGTGAAAGAACCTTTTCAAAATTAAAATAATTTAAAACATATTTGAGGTCAACTATGTCGCAAAAAAAGTTGAGTTCATTATCAATTCTTTCAATTGAAAATGATGTAGCCCAAAGTATCGATTTCTCCGAAGTACTAAAATCTTTCGTAAGCAGGAAAGCATGAAAAGTAAATTTTTAAAAGAAAACTGTGTTTAATGACTGTCATTATTAATTTAATATTAACATAATATAACAATAAATTTCACGTAGCCAACATATACAACTAAAAAAAATGTGCTATAGCGTACCCAGCGTAAAGTAGCCAAACTAAACTATGAATTCGATTTTGAAATCCGTCAATTTAAAAGGAATTCGACATTCCTAATTTGAATTCATTATATAGCATTGCTGTTGTAAATTAGCAAATGAAATGTCACTAAAATTTAAATAAAAAATTAGTCTGCTCTCGATCGTCAATGCGGCGACATGCCGTCCACTTGTGCGTGTTAAATGTAATTGGTACAAAAATGGTGCTGCAAAATATTCAATTTAAATTTTTAATTACACATAGCTACACATATTAATTTTTCACTATATTTACGACTGAGATTTACCGGCGTTTTGTTTTTTTACCCGCTGTTCTCATCAATATGACAATTTCTTTAGTTCGGCTGAAAAACCTTATCTAAAAATAATGAAACAAAAATTTTAACTTACAAGCCAAGTATCTTTTGCGATAAACCAACTGTTAAAGTACTTTTTCAACGTTTGCTCTAACTTGGAAAAACGCTCTTTTAAGACACCATTGTTTTACTTTTAACACTGGTGCAAAAAATACTCATTCAATACAAAATAAAAAATTAATGTTCAAAAACGAAAGATAATGGCTCTTGTTTAAACGACAATTCTTACTGTGTAAAATCCTATAATTCGTGAGCAAGCCGTGAACGCGGTGTATAAAGGCGTTCACGCCTTGCTCCTTATCTTTACCTTATCTTTAACAGTGTTTATAGAAATTGATTTTGTTTTGTTCTAAGATTTGGCAAACTCGCTTCGCATCATGTTCCAAACCTTCCTTCTCACAAAATAAAAGTTCACTGCTACCACTTTACCCTCCATTTATTATACAATAGCAATTTTTCTAAATTATTAACAATTTTGTTTCACAAAGGTGTCTATCACATTAGGGTAACTGACGAATTTAAAATGGCTTGACCTTTAAATTTAAGTAAAATTTATTTAAAATCGAAACGAATGTTATTATTAACATACACACCACGCTTGTTACATTTACCCACGATTAAAGTTTGACTTAGTTTGTGACAAATCTGTTCGACGCTCGGAAAGGCTTTAACAAATCCCACTATTGAAGCAAAAACAGTTTAAATTCACTGAAGTTTTACAAATTGTATGCCAGATTGATTTAATTTATAAGAGGAATCAATAAATCCCATATGAAATTTATCCTATTAAGAATTTAATTTGTCTGTCTGTAAATCAATTGATTTGTTCTGCTTTTTTATAGACAAATATATTAATTGTTCATGGCAATCCCAATATTTTCGATTTGGTAAATCAGAAAAATAAAGAGGCCAATCTCTCATAACATATCTACTGAAAAAAGTCGAAATATCATTCCCCTCTCCCCGTAATTTTAGCCCAAGGGGCAAGAGTTATACCAATGTATTACTCTTCAAAAATGAGAACCCTCCATGAGTTCTTTATGTTTGTAGTTTGGTTTCATAGTGAAAAGTTGGTCTTCTCATCAGGTAGCTACGACCAAACTACAAACAATTCAACTCTCGCCACTTACATTAAGTATCTGGGCAGAACGTACTGACATAGTGAATTATATTCACTACATCAATTTACAGACAAATTCAGTTCTTAATAAATATTCGTATGGGCAAAATACACACACAAATGAGGTTTCTCCATGGTTTTTTGATATTTGATGTAATGAATATAATTCGGTATGTCAATACGTTCTGGCCAGATACTTAATGTTAGTGGCGAGAGTTGTATTCCTCGTAGTTTGGTCGTAGCTACCTAATGAGTAGACCAACTTTTCAGTACGAAACCAAACTACCAACATGAAGAACTCATGGAGGGTTCTCATTTTTGCAGAGTTATACATTGGTATAACTCTTGGCCCTTGGGCTAAAATTACGGAGAGGAGGGAATGATATTACTACTTTTTTCAGTAGATATGTTTTGAGGGATTGGCCTCTTTATTTTTCTGATTTACCAAATCTAAAATATTGGGATTGCCATGAACAATTAATATATTTGTCTATAAAAAATCCGAACAAATCAATGGAAATTTATCTTGTAAATTCCATCAGAGTTTCACAGAAAGTTGTTCCTTTGTAGCGCATGATAGTTAATATAGACTAATTTTTAGTTTTTGAATATTTGTTGGATTTCGATAAAGATCGAGCTTATTAAATTAAATGTTGCTGTTAAATGCTCACACCGTGATAGCCTTAAATTAAAGTGTGTCACTTACGTAAATCCTAAAGTAAGACTATTCATCGTAAACTCATATTTTTTTCAGTCATATTGCAGTGCCGCAATTTTTACGTAAATTGAAAAATCCAGTTGCAATATGTCACAGACATAAATTTCGATTATAAAAACCAAGTCTTATTATTATTATTAGAACTTTTTAATTATTTTTAGAAAATAATTTGAATATTTAATTTTTTTTTATTTACTTTTTTTATACTCCTATTCTTTTATGAGGTTACACATTTTTCTTTTAATTCTTGGAATTTAATTTATTATTAATTTTATTTCTTATTTCGAAATTGAAAATTTCATTTTGAATACAAATTTGATTTTGTTTTTTAAGTTTAACATTTTATTGTTGGTTTTTGTTGGATTTCATTTTAGATAGTTGTTGTTTATTTATGTGTGCTATTTATAGGTATACTTATTCCAGGTGACATTTTAAATTTGAATTTGTTTTTGTTAGAATAGACGACGAATGTCGCGTGTTTATAATGATGGAATTGGTATGAAACAAAGGTAATCTATCAGTTCTAACATTTCAAATATTGCACTTTATTGCACATGGAACATTTCTTAATACCTTATTTACCAAACTCTAAGATACAAAACTTTTAAATTTATCTATAAATCTATTAAATTTGAATATTCTCGCTCCCTAATCCATGAACATAAAACATGCTTTTCAATAAAATACAAATTTTCACATTTTTTTTAGAACACATACAAGCAAAATCGAAAAATGGTTTTTTATTTAATTTTCATTGTATACATTTGTTGTTGGTTTATTTAGTAGTCATATATGTGGAGCTGTTTTAAAAACATGTGTTACAGATTGTCAGAATTATCAAATATATTTGCCAATAAATTTCTATAATATAAATTTTATTTTTTTTTTCATATTTTTCAATTTTTTATTGTTTTTTATTAATATAATATTGAGATTTTCTTTTTGAATGGATGGTTGTTATAGAAGAGTGTGTGGTAATGTTATTGCATTTATATAACATTCAAGGTGGAAACATGCGGGATATAATATTCATTTTATGAGGTAGGTTTTAAAATTTACGTTAACAGTTGATTTGACGTTGTAATAATTTTTTTATATATCTGACAATTGTTAAGTACTCTTATATAGGTTCACATCCGAATCCGACCCGACGGCTACATACATACGAGTATCTGATTGACTGGATTTAATTAGAATCCCCAGTGACGAATAAAATGAAATATGATTTGTAAAACAAGTATTACTGTTGAATCTTCATTTGTACTCTTTGCTTTCATAAACTCAAGGTAATTTTTAAGTGTCGGCGCGATGGTTTTTCATGTAAACAAAACGGGTAACATAAATCATAACCAAAGGCAGAAATTAAACGATAACAATTTAATTTAAAAAATTAAAATTGAAATTTGATATTTTCCAAAAAGGACATACTACGCCAAGTTTGGTTATTGTTATATCGCTGCTATATCCCCTCAAATAGCAAGGTTACTTCATTAATCAAAAAACACGAAAAGAAAATATTCTTATCACTTCATTTTTTTTTGTGTTTGTCGTGAGTTTTTTTTGGTTTTAATTCATTTTTATTATCGCAGTGAGAATACAGTAAAAAATAAATAAAGTAGCTGTTAGCTGTGTGGTAGTCCTGGCTGAATAGATAAATTTTCTTGTATTTTGACTTGTTTTTGTAGAAATTTATTTTGAGAATTTTTTTTTAAAGTTAAATTTGATATTTTTTGAAATAAAAGGATATTTTTATTTATATATAATTTTTATGCATAAAAATTAGATAAATAATTTTTTTGTTTGTATTCTGTAGAGTGGGTAGAAGATTTAAAAGGAAACACGAATTTTAAAAAACTGTGTAAAACTGTAACTTCCACCTACAAATTTTTGATTAACATTTTTACTACGAAAACCGTATAAGGCGAGATAAAAAAACGTATCCTGGATTGATATGGAGAAATAATCCAATTACCAAAAATAAAACGGAATTAGTTAAAATCTTTTAGTTTTCCGTTTATAAATGAACTACTTAAAATCATATACGCATGTTGCCTTAGACACAAGCATAAAATAAAATAAACGGAAAAATCAGGAAAAATAAAAATGATGAATTATCATCGTTCAACAATGTCAAAAATATCATATGATTAAGCGACTTAAAGCCCGATCCCCTACGTTTATTTTTATTTATCCCTTTAATATTTGTATTAAAATTTTTTGTTGAAGGTTTTGATCTGATGTACAACCGGGATATTGGATATTTATTCCTCATATTTTCTTTTATTTTGATGTTTTGACAAAATTGAAATTTTCTAATAAAAATGTATCTGATTTTTATTTTGTTTGTTTGATTTGTCCCAAACAAATCTATATTTTATTAAAGATTAAGGATATTGGACACAGATAAATGATTGTAAAAATTGAAAAATAGGTTAACGTCTAGGCCCTGTTTCATTTGTCAAAAATAAAAGCATGTAAACTGGAATTTATTAGGCTTAGTTCTATAAATTAAACGTTAAATTAAAAATGTTATCATTAAATTGTCTCCTTTGCGAGAGTTCAGTTATCAATTGTCGAATGTAGAACGGTGAGTACAAGAATCGCTATCTAAATGCAACGCCACTACCCCTCGATTACTTTTGCAGCATTTGATGAGACATAGTAAACGCGGAAAATGAAATTACAATTTTTTTAATGCAAAACGGGGTCGATAGAATACGATTAGCCGAAGTCGGACGGTACTTAAAATCATGAATATATTCTGTCTTCGAATGCTTTATAAAATGGCAAATTCCAAATAATTCATCAGTAAAGATGTCAAAGAACGTTATAAAGATCGAATAAAAGTATCAATACTGCTTGAACAGTTAAATGTACAGCTTGGCTTATATATCCATGTATGTGTATTCAGAATTTATGTTGTAAAGAAATTTGTATGTACTGACGCCGATGGCGTCCCAAAATGTTTCTAAGTAAATAAATATTTGAAGAAAGATGAAAACATGTACTGCCTTACTAAACATATTTATCTCATCTAAAAATTGAGTTTTGGGATAATCGATGTTAAAGTTTTGAAACTACACGTTGCTGGATTAAGTTTAATTAATTTTTTAAATTTTTATGACTTAGCTATCGATTGGCATCAAAAACTCAATTTGGATAAAAATGTTATTAAGGTGATCATGTCTAGCAGGGTAGTTAGGTTTAGGTGGCTTTTTACCGAAATGTTAAGGGATGCACCATTCCGGAAATTGGAAAATTTAATCGTTAAAGCCACCGTGTCTAAAGCCTAAATTTAATATATTGTATTTTACTCAAATTAAAATAATCAAAACACCAACAAAAGGTTTTATCAAATCTAAAAGTCAATTTTATATGGAATAAATTGTATGTCTCATTTACGCAATTTCTATTGAAATTAACGAGTATAGTCCTTGAAGGTTTTGTGCTAAGGATTCTTTTGAATTAAACCGATTGACGTGAAATTTGGATAGTAAGTGGGGAATGGCTCAAGGAACAAAAGTTATATTGTGCCGATGTGTGCTGTTACACGGGAGGGGGGGAGGGGTGTATGTCAGTCCTTCTCAGGGCGGGAATTAGTACACTCAAAATAACCGTAGAAAACGATAGATGAATTCTAAGCAAAAAATGTTCAATGAAGTTTTTTCAACCAGTATTTTCGAATTATTCACGAATGAAAATGTTGATTTTTCATCTAAAATGCATGTTTTCGAGATAGATTTTTCACGAATAACTCGAAAACCTTAAGTTTTATCAAAAAAAAATCATGAGGAACAAAAATAAAGCTTATAAAATAACAAATAAATTGTTTTTTTTATTTCTATAGATGCAATACGAACGATTTGTGGCTCGTTGAAGGTGCCTGTTTGTTCGCCGAAAACTAAATCCGAACATTTCAACGTTAAATAACGGAAAAACGACGAATTTTGGGAGGAAAATTTGTGAGACCGGTTTTAAAGTACCTGAAAATACCTTTAAAATGAGTTTTAGTAAAAGTCGTTAGCCTAAAAACTGACGGAATTATGATGAAAATGAAATGGTTGTCTCGTTTTTTCGGAGAAAAAATCAGCAATGAAACTAATGGCTTAACCGCAAGAATTGAAATTAAACGAAATCCATTTACATTGTACTGTTTTGAAAAAAATTCCTGTTTTGATAATAACTCAAAAATTAAAGCAGATATGTACAAAACGCAAGAGCACAAAAATTTGCGTTTTTTTTTTTGCAAACAATTTGCTTTGTTTTTTATTCCTCTAAGATGAAAGTTAATTGAGATATCACCGTTTCAAGTTTGCATTTAAGTGCGAGGACTGCCTTCTCCGAGCCCCTTAAACTTAAAAATCTCAAAAATGAAGGGTTCAAAAAATGGGCCTTGCAGCCCTTGAAATTCCCTGCAAAATGGTTTTGAAGCGATTAGATATCTTAAAAATTAAGGAAGTTATCATTAAAAAATAAACCCATTTTTCAGTGATTTTTTTTTTTGTTTTTAAATATATTTATTGTCAAAAATTAGTAAAAGGTTTACAATATTAGCTGCATTTCCTGACGCATAGTGATCCGGATCACGAACAACAACATCTGATCCAACATGCATTTTGGATCACAAACGGTGATTTAAAAATAGTTGAACAATATTTTGTAGTTGTACAATATTTTGTAAAGCGACAAAGAATATGATGAATACAGTACCAGTATGAAGGGGCAAATTTAAAACGAAACGAGACAGAAAATTGAATTTTGGTGTTTGTTTGTTTTACGCATTTTTGTGTCGTTTCATGAGACATGATCTGATCTGGATCAGATCAAACGTCAAGAAATGCAGCTATTATTTATTCTAGTGGTACTTAACAGGAATTAAGTAATTCCTCTATCTAAGTGTTATGTTTTGTTATTTTAGGTTTATATATTTTGTGGTTTATTTTTATTTATTTATTTTGTTTAAAAATTTCTATGACCTCTAGAGGGTCGGGGGCTATCTATGGACAGGGTTGGGGTAAGATATGATTTTTATTTGTTGTTTATATATGTTACCTTGTTCTTTATAAATGTGTTATTTACATATTTTTTTTTTTAAATATGGTTTACATTGTTTCCATTATTTGTAATTGTTAAGTTATATAATGAAATGTCTTTAATGTTTACATGGCTGTTTATTGGTTTATATTATATGCTAGCTGTTGCTGATTGATTGGCCTTATAGGCTTGTGGTAATGAATTAGTTGATCACAATTGTTGAAAAGCGTCTTATTGTTGTTCAGATATCTAATTGTACAGAAAGAATAGTCTTTATATGGTTGTAAGGTTTTAAGTTTTCCGAGAGTACTATTCCTCGGTACTTTATTTCTTTTTGATTACTGATGATTATGTTGTTGATTTTTAATCGAAGATGTTTACATTGATCTCTCTGATGTTTAGTTGTTACTTTGCTGCCTTTGAAGGTAATAGTTTCGCATTTTGCTGTGTTTATCTTGATTTTCTATTTTATGAAGTATTTATTTAGAACCTCTAGATATTCGTTGATGTCGAAGTGTATATGATTATATCGTCAGCATATGTTAATATTTTTATAGGATGAAGATCGGGACTAGGTTTTGATAAGTCTGCAGTGTTAGTACTTACAGCATCGGCCCCAGTAACGATCCCTGTGGTACCCCTGCATTAATAGTAAATATTCTAGATAGTGTATTATATACTCTAACCTGATAGTGACGATTTGTCATAAAGCTATGACGATTTGTATTATATACTCTAACCTGATAGTGACGATTTGTCAGAAAGCTATGTATGGTCTTAATTAGATGTGTATTAAATTTAAATTTTATTCATTTATAGATTACACTCTCAATCCATGCTGTACCAAATGCTTTTTCAATGTCTAACAGACAAGCTATTGTTGATGTCTTTTGATTCAACCTCAAGGCAATATCTGTCTTGAGAATTACAGCTGTATGCAAAGTTGAATGATTTGCATGGAATCCGAATTGACTATCAGGGATAATACTATATTCCTCGCAGTATCCTTGTATCTTTTCAAGACTAAATTTTTCGTATATTTTACTTATGTTAGAAAGGAATGAAATCTGTCTATAGCCTGATGGACTGTCGGGATGTTTTCCTTTTTTATAAATCGGCGCTATAATGGCAGATTGCCAGCGTTCAGGGAAGTATCCGATATTATAACAGTGGTTACTTATAATGGTAAGATGTTCTATAAATTTGTTTGATAGTGTTTTAGCATATAATTAGAAACTTTTTCGTTTCCTGCCAACTTATCACTGTTTCTAGTTTTTATGTACGCTTTTATGTCTGAGGCGATTTCTACAATGCTCCATAGTATCAATTTGATTGTTTAAATTAAAGCACACCAATGGTGCATCATTAGGTTCAATAGTTCTACACATCTCTACATTCACCAAACTTGTAAAATCACTACAACCAAGCGATTTATTTTGATTATGCCCTTCGTAAAACGTTTGACCTGACAAATTTGCTTTGTCTAATGCTTGGCCCACCCTCTGTTTAAATATAGGGTCAGTAAGATCCGGAATGTCATGCAAAGATTTCCTTTTAGTTAGTTTATTAATTTCCGAGAATGTGTTATTATCTAATCTACACACAAAAAAATATGCGGTGTCAGTTTGATTTTTATCAGAGAAAGCATTTTATTGTATAAAATCAGTTATTTTTTCATAAGATTAACTCCGCAACAATGGATAAATATTTGAAATATCGAACGAAATATATCACTAATAAAAATTATTATTATTCTTGAAAAAGAAAAAGAAATGCAAAAAAAGTGGTCTAAAGGAAAACAGAATTCTTTTCAAATACATTTCAAAGTTAAATGAGACCCAATAAGTTATTTAGAATTATCGATTAGTTCCTCCGATGTGAAAAGTACTTAATATAATTATTTTATTTATGATACAGTAGTATAACAATTAATTTATTGTAGTTAGTGTATTTTTTGTTGGAAAATTAACCATTGGTTTTTGTTATGGTGTTTGAATTTTTGTTCAAAATGTGCATGTGATATCACCGAGTTAATTCATTATCTTTGATATAAAAAATAATTGAGCTATTGATATTTTTGTGAAAAAATCCTTGAACGAAATTTGAAAATAAAATAGGTGCATTATTTTTATTTTTTTTTTTTCTTAGAAATTATAAGAAAATTACAAATCTAAATACGTAATTTTTTATATATAGGTTAAATTTATGTTTGAATGCACATAACAGTTGTACAAACTGCTTAAGAAATTGCAATATAATAAACTAAAGGTTTATGTTCATTTTGTTCGGCATTTCAATGCTTTTTCCAATATTAATTTTACAGAGCTTATTTTTCATATTTTAGCTTCATTAAAGTTTAATATCGCTTCAAATAATTTTTATTTATGCCTATTCACTGAAGATAATGTTGAACTGAATCAGGAAGTATTCAATATAATTATCAGCGACACGAAATTAACTTACGAGAAATCATTTTGATTTTAAACTTTTCAAAATTACGGTAAAATAACAACAATGTTTCTTTTGTGTTGTTCGAATCATATTAATGAAATTATTACTTGCGTTAGAATCTCATAAAGATAGTTCAAGTCAAACAGAAAATACAGCGTACACGGATGCAAATACGCAAACGGAATATGAAGCTGCTACACCGATTTTTCGTCAAAACGCTTGTATCGGTTCATTGCCAAAAAAAATTAATTTAGAGAAGCATGTTTTAAAAGAGGTAATGATGAAATTGGGCATGTACGATGGAATTAGGGTAAAAATTTAAAAAAAAATACCGATAGTTCCTTAAATCTTGTTTTTAAATATCTCGTTTTGTACCATATCGCGTTTTGAAATACCGCGTTTTATACCATATCGCGTTTTGAAATATCACGTTTTATACTATGTCGCGCTTTGTGCCATATCGCGCTCTGAAATATCGCATTTTGTACCATATCACGTTTTGTAAACTAGATTAGAAATATATTCTACTTAGATTAGAAAATGAATATACATTGCATGTTATTATAATTGTTTACAATTTTCATTCCAGATTGCTCAGGGCTTTCAGATTGCATATGGAGAAGATATTTATTAAAAAGAAAATTGGACTCATATAAAAAAAAATTCTAGAAATTGGAATCCACCTTAAAATTAAATAAATGATGAATGCAATCAGTAATATGCAAGTAAAACAAGTTTAAGAATAATAGCAAACTAAAGGTATAAACAGAACAAGAGCGATAACTACAAGCGACGGCTTCAAAATATATTTGTCGGCCGGCGATTTCGCCAGTCGTCGTCGCTTTTGTTCTGTTTATACCTTAAAGTATAAACTAATCGTATCTACATATATACAACTAGTTATTCAAGAACACCCAAAATTAATTGTTAGTATTTATATTTTACAAACAAATAAATACACTCTTGATGATAAACACAAAAAAAAATGTTAGCGTTAATTGTCAAAAATCAATGAAATGACGCCCACCGCAGCGCACACGACTCACCCAAATAAAAGCGAGAACCATAATACGAAAATAAGAGTCACACGACTCAATAGGTGAGGTGATTCTCTGGGTGAGGTGAGAACCATAATAGGGGTATAAAATTGCAAAATGTTTATATGTAAGATAATAAATTGTACTAAGCCTTTCATTGATTTGTAGATGTACATAAAGCATTTAAGATTGTTTCATAGTTTAACAAATTCAAGGCAAAGTAAATCTGTAGTAATATTGATGACACCGGTTCAAATAACAGCATCTTGGAAACAGTTCATCACGTCAATGACCTTGTCGAAAACGATAGCAACAATGTAGATATTAATAACATAACTGATGTCAATATAATTGAAGTATGAGATGAATTCATTAGAGATTTTAAGAGACTAGACTTAAATTACAGCCAGCAAAACTCCATTTTAAGACTAGTTTCTCATTTTAAAAATGCAATAGAAATAAATATCCGAAAAAAATTTTAAATTTTGATAATTCTAAAGATATAAATATTTTAATACAACCAGAGTAGCAAATCATGGATAATTCCTTTCAAAATGAAATTTCTACTTATAAGCGACGGAAACAAATCTTCAATCAAGTGCCAGAGCTCCAAGAGAAATTGCTGTTAGCGTTAGAAATGATAGGGTATGGAATAAAACAAAATTTATTTACGATTGCCGGCGTGTTGTGACATAGTTTTTCATACGTATTTATTATTGTAACATTATCCTATGTATCTCAAAATAAACATTTTATGAAAAATATTTAAAAAAATTCAAATGCCACTAATGATTTATTTCACTATACACAAAGTAAACATTTTAAAAACACACAACCCGTAAAAACAAAGTTTTTGACTATATATCCTTTATATATAAGACTCGGTCGATATTCAAAAAACAAATTTGAATTTTAAACTTACTTGAAGAAACATTTGGAACACTACTAGATTGAATTTTTTTTAATTGAAAATTAAAGAAAAAACTTAGTTATAGTATGTTGATCGAACTGAAATTTTGCCAAAAAGTAAATTGTTAGGTGACAAAAGTCGATGTGCAAAATTTCAGCGCGAGAGGATCACAGGAAGTGGGTCAATTTTGAACTTGAAGATCGTAAGGACACTCAAGCAAGCAATCAAGCAGGTGAAGTTAATATAAAGGATATACAAATAATGAGTTATTTTCTTCAGAACACCCTTGTTTTCATTTACAACTATATTTTGATGAATTTGAAGTGGTAAACCCCTTAGGATCTAAAACAGGAGTCCATTCCAGTTTTAAATGTAGGCGATCACATTAATACACACGTAGAAAATTTTCAATTGACTGCACTATGTCATTACGCAGATATCAAACAGCTTGGTAATATATAAGTCATTTTCAGAACCAATAGTTGCAGATCTTAAGAAATTGGAAACTGATGGTATTGATATTATTTATAATGATATACTATACAATGTAAACGGATCCATTTTTTCTCTAAGGCATGACAATTTATCTGCAAACTCCTTGTCTGATTTAAATGAATCTTTTAAATCGAATTACTTTTGTCGTAATTAGAAAGCAAGAAGATTATAACCTTTACGTTGACCATAAAGAATTTGGTATACAATCATTATGTTTGCTGAACGAACTAAAATATTTCAACACATTTGAATCTCTTAGTGTTGATATCATGCATGATATTTTAGGGGGTATGAAATTTAAATTTTTTTGTTGTATATTACTAAAAAGCGAATATTAATTTCCATTGAGGATTTAAATAATTTTATTAAACATTTTAATTTTGAATATCTAAATATGTAGTTCGAATATTCCTTCCATAATAAGTTTAGACAGTAAAACTAATAATTTACGACAAAGAGCTTCGCAGTTCTGATGTCTGCTCAGGTATTTTCCGTTTTTAATTCGCCATTTAATTGATAATGGAGATACTGATTTTTTTTAAAAATTTAACGTTATACTATTGCTTATTCAAATAACAAATATAGTTTTTACACTCGTTCTAAACGAACACTTAGTAAAAAAAATCATTCGTTTTAATATCAACTTAAATGGATGTGAAGTTGAAATTACCAATCAAAAAAATAATGTTATAGAAATAAATTAATTAAAATGCAAAGACTCATATAAATTTTGTTACCACGGCAAAAATAATAATCCTTTTATTATTCCAAAATTTGAATTAATTTAAAATGTAAATATTTTTAATATTAGGTAAGAAGTTTTTTTTTTTTTAAATATATTTTTTATGTAACTATTTATTTACATTGAAAATTCAAAACATTGTTGAATTTATTTATAAATTTTTTATTACATACCTTTAGTGGTATTAAATTAATTAAGATAAAAATATGGTAAATTCTATTTTTATCAATTTTTTAAATTAATTTAATACCACTATTTAGTCTTTAAGCATTAAAGCTGCCTCTTTAAAAAATTAACGAATGAGATTGATTTTTAAAAATAGTTAGTAAAGTAAATTTGATAGATTTAAAACGGTGTTATGGAGAACACATAACACCGTTTTAAATTAAAATAAAATTTTAACAATTGACAGATTCGGTGAAAATTATTTTATCCATAATTGGTTTGCAAAACACCAAATTGAAGTCATGTGTTTATACCAGAGGAGTTTTAAAATTTGTTTGATTCGGTGCAAATTATTTGATCCAAAAACATTTATTTAAA
This sequence comes from Tipula vernalis, assembly GCA_958295665.1. NCBI lineage: Eukaryota > Metazoa > Arthropoda > Insecta > Diptera > Tipulidae > Tipula > Tipula vernalis. The sequence goes on along the minus strand of OY282559.1, from coordinate 213,077,835 downwards.
ACATAAGAACAGTGTTGTGTGTTCACACCAAAATAGTTTATTGAATATCTGATTCAGTGCAAAATAATATATCGAAAGGTATTTATTAAAAATATATAAACGGTGTTAAATATGGTCACACCGAAAAAGGATAAAAAATATTTGATCCGGTGCAAAATTTATTATCCCAAAATATATGTATATGATCACAACATGAAAGTCCGAACGGATAACATTTTGGAATATCCTATCGGTGAGATCGTATGGAACACCTAATTGGTGTTATGGTGACCTTTTTTTGTGTGTAATACCTGAGAGTGTGGAATTTGTGTACTGTAGTTCAATGTCGTTAAAGGGACATGTCTCTGAATAGAATCTCACTCTCCGTTAACACCTTTTCCATTGGAATATCTATATTTTAACTTTTTTCATTTAAATATTCATTGAGTTCTATCCAGTTTACCGCATTGAAGTTTAATATTTGCGACGGAGGTTGTCTCGGTATTCTAAAATTTACTGATATTTTCAGTTCTACCGCCATGTGGTAGGATTCGAAATTGAAATTTTAAATTTGGATAACTCTGAGGGTCGAGGTGGACAGTTAATAATTTTAGATTTTCAGTGAGACAATTGGCGTTAAACCAATTGAAAAGTTTATTAAGTTAAGTTACTATTTGTTGTAAAAAAGTCGGCAACTACTATTAAATGGAGGTTAGAACACGTGATTTGGGCTATGGTCGCCTCAAGAGTTTAATCCTGAGGGAGCCGCTAACAATGAATGTTGACTCCCCCTTTATCCTTAAGTCTATCATTTCTATGAAATGTGTAATCTTTAAAATTTAGTGAATGTGTTGATTTCAATTTTGTCTCATTTAAGAGTACTATATGCGGTTTTACCTTGTGTAAGAAGATGTCTAACTCGAGTCGTTTTTTCTACTAATTAATGAATTAACATTTAATTGAATGACAAAGGAATTTTGACGATTCATGACAGGTTGGTAAATCTGGCAAAGAACTCGAATAAAGCTATTTTTTTTTTTTTAATTGGATCACTGATTGCATTAAATGCAGGAGTGAAATCGTAAAACTCCCTAATTGTGCTGGAAAAATCTAGTCCAAACATGTCGCTACAATTTTTATCCATGCTGTATTTTTTGTAACATTAGTGTTTGTAGATATAAATTGGTCTGTTCTTTTAGTGACCTGCTGGCTGGGAGCTACATCCTTTAAATAAGACAAACTCGGTTTGTAAAAACTGTTAATCATTTGTGGGTTAGCTAATCTCTGCTCTTCTTGAATTTTTTTAGATTTTCCTTTCTCTGAACTAATTCTTGGTACTTTAGGCACTGTCTATAGTTTGCTCGATGACCGTCCTTTTTGCAGTTAATGCAGTATGGGACTAAGCTCTTATCTGATTTAAGGCATTTACCTGGCCCATGTAATTCGGTGCATTTAATGCACCTGTACTTCATACTACATTTTGAGGCAGCATGCCCATATCTTTGGCAATTTTTACACTGAATTAATTCTTTGTTTATGAAGTTTTCAAACCTAACTGACTGATGTAAAAGGTACTTAGTGGACGGAGTCAATTGTAGGAGCCAAAAACTAGAGTTCTTACCGTCCTATAATGTTTGTCGGATATCAAATCGGGAAATATTAACAATATGCTGACTCACCTGGATTTCAACAAATGGACTTCGTATGCCATCTTCAGAGAAGCTGCGCTGTCAACGTCCTTTAATAGCACAGTTTGGTGTTTCAATGATGCCGGAGTATAGGTGTAGTAATTATTTTTTTCTTCCTTCATTTTAAGAAAGCTTTCAATGTCTGCCGTTATTATGTGGGTAACATTTCGGTTGATATTTTTGAATGAATATTTTGGATTTCCAATCACCAGATTTAGTTTTTCAACTATTTTTTTAAAATTTATATTATGTGCCACAATCGGCGGGATCTTGTCCTTTTTATTGTTAGCTGTGGTAGCAGCACTAATTTGTGGCTTATCTACACATTTGTCACTATTAATTTCTTCGTTAGTAATTTTATTTACCTCACTGGTGTTATTGTCTTAATTTTTATTTTTTATTTCACTTGAAATAGGTGTACTGAGTTTTGACTATTATTGTTTATTTTAACTTTTTTGCTTGTTTTGGAGGTTGAAATTAGTTGAAATTCACTTGCGTCGTCTTCATTATTGATTGAGATAGTGTCATATTCCATACAGACCTCCACATTCTCAGATTCAATGATTTTAGCTTTCAGCTCATTATTTCTGGTCACTAATTGTTCGTTATATTCACGCAATTCTTCTAGGTATTCTTTCAACTGATCAAATGGTTTTTACAGTTCGGTTGCGTCACTTAATTTTTCTTTTTTATTGGTTTCATTTCTGATTCTTTTTGAAGCATTTTTCAGTATACTTTTATATTTATGTTTAATTTTTTTACTTGAATTGCATTGGGAGTTTTTATTCGTTACTTTATTTATTTTTCGGATGCAATTTTTGTTCCCACTACTGTGGTAATAAGATGATGTGAGTTAAATTTTCGGAGCATGTAAATTGTTTTATTCTCGACAATTTTGGAACATTTATAAATACATCTAAACATATATGCCCGTATCTACATATGTATAAGTATATCCTCATATACGGCACACGTCGTTTTTCCGTTATTTACGTTGAAATATTCGAATTCAGTTTTCGGTGGACAAACAGTCACCTTCAACGTGCTATAATTCGGTTCGTATTGCATCTACAGAAATCAATCGATGTGTTATTTTAATTTTTTTTTTTTTTTTTTTGGTAAGGTTTTCGAGTGATTCGTGAAAAATCGCTCCTTTTTTAATTTTTTATTGGCCAATCACTGTTTTATAAAATGGCGAAATTTGCAATTCGCCTAATAATTACTTTAAGCAACAAAACTCGGTATACCCTGGGTTTCTTGGGTCGCTGATTTCGATCCAAATTTTATAATTCAAGATGGCCGATGTACCCTTCAGTTACGAACTGTTTTATAATTATTGAAAAAACTTACAAAACCATACGGAAAAGTGTTTTTGAAAATGGCGGACCAAAGCTGGCCACCAAATAAGCATTTTGACCATAAATTCAAAACCAGCGACTTCCCCCTCCCCCTCTTTCCCCTTTTAAGTTCAAAATACCCTGCAGTGAATAAATTAATATTATTTTTTGGTCGAATAATTTTTTATTTCCAAATTTAACATGAACTGTTATTTCCATAGAATTTTTTTTTTTCAAATTTTTGACATTTAAATCTTTCTATCTATTTAAATTTCCTCCTCTCCTATCGTAAAATTCTCATTGTCGTAAATTTATGCATTTTCATTCGCAATTGTTGTACATTTTTTTATTACATATTTTTTTAATTCATCATTTTCTAATTTTGGTTTTGGTTAGAGGTCGCACAGTGGGGCCGATTTTCAAAAAGCTAGCCAAAAGTAAAAATAAACTTTTTATTTAGGAAGAGGAGAGTTTTAGGTTTTTTTTACGTTGGGTTGGCTTTAATAATACCCTAAGGGTCCTAAAACAATCATAAGAGGTTCTAACTAGCTTTACCTGTTCCAGAATCTTTGTTGCAAGATACCCTCGCTCTAACGACTGCACTCGTTATGTTAAATTACTTAATAAAAGACAGTAGTGAAACTTACGTAGAAGGTTAAAAATACAACTAATTTTAATCAAACAAAATGCAATCATGTAGGTGAGTAGTACTATATTAATATGTTTTAAAATATTAGAATTTTAAACAATAAATATTATACTAAGAAAACAATGATTGTTTATATTTTTTAAACTTTATATTAAAAAAAGTGTGTTTATAATGGAAAAGTAATTTAATTCTGTAGAGTTCTGTCATTAAAAGCACAAGAGGTTGCAGTTAATAGTATTACCTATAAAAAATTAAATAAATTTAATAAAAAATCAGCTGCTCCTAGCTGCCCTTCGATTTTTTAGGCACATTTTAAAATAAACATTTTTGGTAAACATTAAACAAACAAAACGAGAACGAAATCAACATTTCATAAAATTTTGGAAATGTGAATAGATATTCGTAATCGACATGCATCTTAACTCTATTATCACATATACAGTATTTTATGAATAGGGGTTGTCAATAAAGGATAGAGGGGTGAAATTTTGTAAATGTAACGAGAGATTCGCGATCAGCGACCTCTAAAACCACCGAGTAGCCAATTTCAGATCAATTACTTGGTTTTAGGCATATTTTTTCCGGATACATTTTGTTTAACTTTCGACAAGCCAAGGTGATGACGGAAACGATGATACAGAAAACCTCAACAAACCAATCGGCTAATGCACAAGGATCACGAGGATTTCCTCGAATCCTCAACAATAAAAATCCCGTAAAACACAAAGTATACTTTTTTGTCAGCCTTGCGCTCACAGGACCAATCGCTAAGCGGCTTTGAGGAGTTCTCAGTTTTAGTTTGTGAAATACAAATATAAATATTTTTGAAAAAATTTCACGTTTTAAATGTCATCCTTGCGCAAAGGCTCGAATGCTAAGCGGCTTTAGAGAGTTTTTAATAAATCGTCAATCGTCTCTAAGGTAAAATGTATTAAAATAACCTTTCAAAAAATTTTTATATTTGAAAAACTTGCTTTTTGAAATTAGGGCAACCAATGACGATCAAATTGGCGAAATTTTTTGAAAGCAACCCTAAAAGTGAGATTGCTATTGGCAGAAATACAATTTAAGATGGAAAAACACGAGTGATCGTAAACAATTTAGCAATATAGCATCCGGCCTATTAGAAAATCTACCGACCTCCAATCGTTATTAAACGATTAAAAAATTATTTATTGCGTTAATGGCGCAGCCAAAATTGGTAACAGCGGATGACTTGGCAGCGACAGACAGACATGTAGAACGCAATTAAGTGACCGACTAAGATTGAGTTGGAAGTAACCAACATCAACTGTTCATAAAACTCTAGGAGGATGAATGGCACAAATGAAAGAAACGCCAGCCAGGCTGACAAATACCACTAGAAGTCATTCACGCGGACGGCCACCCTATAGTTGCAAACCAGGTACAGCAAAATTCCAATAATCGCTACGGACGGGATATACTGACGGAAGGCTACTCGGCCTCTAAATGGTACTAATCGTTCATCAATGGTTGGGTTTTTACCAGGCAAATAATGTTTAAACAAGATTTTGTTTATTAGATCCCAATCTCTTCGAAATGGAGCAAATTTATCTCGTGCTCGACGCGCAGAGCGTGTTGAATAAGGCGCAAAAGTGCAACGAATCTATCCCTAGACATAGTAGCACGGAATATCGGACTACCAAATAACGGATTCCAAAATTCATTATAGTTTATTATCCTTTGTTTGTTTATACCTGCGTTTAGAAATAGTCCGATGAGAGCTTTGATTTCAATGGAGTCTGTATATTTCCACTTATCATCAAGCATTGCACCGTGTAAATTGATATTTTCCACGATAATGTTTATAACTTCATCAGTGAAAAACAAACTAAATGCATCAACACATGAATCGACGCGTTTACCAGGAGGTAATTTTACTTTTTGTGTACCACCTCTAATTACGTTATGGCTAGGTGTACGTCCGCTCCTGTATGGAGATGACATCCATTCAGTACCATCTCTACCAGTATATGTTTCGGTAGATACGTTTACCAATGTATTATCTTCTGATGTTTCATCATTCTCACTGACAACTTGTTCATCCGCTTCGTTTGATTCATTTTCACAAACATCTTCTTCACTATCTAAAGGTTCATTTGGTTCATTGTCACTGTCACAATCATTATTTATGTTAGATTCGTTTTCACTAGAATCACTGAAGGCTCTGAGCAGTTTTTCGTCTGTCAATTGATTTGTTCGTGATGCCATTCTAAATAAGTAGAAATTATTTACTGTAGCTTAGTTTCATTGAACGTATTCAAAAATAGAATGCATGATAAAATATATACGTGAATATATTTACTTACTTGAATCAAACGTTGTGGTAAAAAGGTAATCAACACCAATAAAATTATCACAACACTTAGAAGGAATCAACTAACTAGCTAATTATATTTCTGTAATTTTTAGCTCTTGCTTTATTCATAGACCGAACAAAATGGGCTAAATGAGCAAAATGAGCGTATAGTAGCGTAGAAAAACGATCTTCTTCTAATCGTGATTCGTGACCAACTGAAAATTTTTCGTCGTTGTCCTTCTGCGCAACTGCAAAACGAATCCAATATTATTTTATTTTTGTTGATCATTTTGTACCGTTGCGTTACGAATACCATAAAAATAACGATCATTTCGCAAATATACGTAAATGTGTCAAATAAGTGCACAGTGTATAAAAGACACATTTCAGTAGAATATGCTGGAAATTGGTTTCAAGGTCAATATTTCAAGGACGGATATTCTAAAAAAAGGAAATATGTACATGTGTTTGCAGAAAATGAGAAAAGTATTTTCATAAATTACCGACCATTCAAACTTATAAATTCATGTAAATTATGTAATACGCGTACAATTACATGGTGTGTATAAAAGACACATTTCAGTAGGATATGCTGGAAATTGATTGGAATGGCTATATCTCAAATAGAAAAATTTTGAAAAAAATAAATAAATGATTTTTGAATACAAAATACATTTTTTGAGGAATACAATATAGGTTCAGATTATAATATATAATATTTTGCGAGTATCGTCAATTTAAACTTGAAAAGTGTCTAAAAGTCACTTGTCAGTAGGAATAGGGTTAATAAACGACCCACCAACAGAATGACATTTTTGTAAAAATCAGATTTTTAGTCTTATCGGCTGCCAACGGCACAATAATTGTAACGCTACTCGTGTCGTAGCGTTAACAGACTCTCTGAACCATTATTGGGTAGCTGTAGCACATTTGGCGGCTAGGTGACAGGGTTGGGCGTGCTTGTGCTACCAACAACTCAGAACTTGCAAGTGGTGCAATTTAAGAATTTATCACATGCGGATGAAAATTCAGAATAATATTCCGAAAAACCAACAAATCAAACAAAATCAGTAGAGGTTTAAACCACAATTTCTTATCACAGTCATATTTTAGTTTATTGTGAGCCAAGACTGTGTTAAACACCCTCGTTCCCCTCCTGGGGATGTATGCGACACTTATTTCAACGTCCCCAAATTTGGCACCTAATACTTCGAAATCACTGAAAACTAAACATGAGAAATAATGGCAATTGTGGCGACAAATTTAAAAATTGAAAAAACAGAAAATGTCATCTTTCTTATAAATTGGTAGTTATCTTAGTACATATCTGTATACTAGAACCGGCTCAAGTTTCTAAAATCTAATTTTCTTAGTTAATTTTGATCTACTCAAGATTTATTTGTTAGATTGATTAAACTTCTGATAGGCCAAGACTATTGTCAGTTTATATACCTAAGTATAAGAATATAAATAAATAGATAATATAATAATAATCGAATAATAATAATTACCATCGTTTGTATATTTCCATCCCTTAGAATGAAAAGGTTTAATTTTTTTGAAGTTAGTTTCGATTTTCGCATTTTACGAGATCGTAGAATTAGAAAATGTCGTTGTAATTTCATTTAACCTAAGTAGTATGTTCTAAACTATTAGGTTAAATAAAATTACAATGAATGTCATTTTCGAATTTAAAGACACGAAAATCGATAATAACTTCAAAAAAATTGAAATATGAAAGATGAGAGATGGAAAGTTCAAATATGAGAGAACCTTTTCATTCTGTCACGATTTTGTCTAAACGTAACGGCATGGCACACTTTTTTTTACAAAAGAGCACACGACGAGGAGAAGAGACAGAGAGTGTTCGAGTAACAAACAAACAAACCAAATAAATAAAGAAATTATTATTTTTTATTTATACATATCTGTGGTCATACGGCATAACCGCTTAAGTCGACTTAAGACAAAAATAATTTTCAGTGTGTTACGTTTTCTAGCTCTTTTCTAACTTCACTAAATGATTGACTTAAGTGGTAAAGCCTTGTGGCCGAATGCTGTGGCCGCAAGCCGTAGTAGCTTTAGTCGGCATAAACGAAAATGAATTTAATATTCAACTTTTTCTACGTCTCTAGAAAAATTATCAAATTTGACTTAAGCGGTTACGCCTTGTGACCACAGATATAGTATACTATATACCATGTTTCCATGATAGAGCTAACCTAGGTTCATCTCGGTTTATCTACATCGAAACTCGTATTAGGGTAGTGTTTCGTTAAATCCAAATAAACTCTACGAATCTTGTGCGTTTGAGTTTGATTCTACCTGTCAAGCATTTTTTTAAATTATAAATGGTGCTTCGCATCCCCAACATATTATAAAAAATACACAAAAACGTCGTTGTCAACGTTACGGCGATATATCAAAACGAAAAAAAACAATTTTGTTTTTGTTCAACATGGAATTTTGTTTTTTTATTCTATCGAAATATTTATCTTTATCTCTAAATCCTAACGCTGTTCATGGAAACGGTACGGGTTAGCGCTGCCATGTTTTCAACTCAACGAAACCTAAGCCTATTTGAAATCGGTGTATGGAAACATGGTAACAGTATTGTGAATGCAAACGATAGTATTATGGAATTCCGTTATTTTTGATGGGTTTTAATTAGTAATAATATAAATAACAAGTACGTTGGACACTTAGCTATAGTTTGTTCTAGTATGATGATGATCGACTGTTAATACGTACACCGTTAGGCTTTGCAATACCGAAACCCAACAGCTTTGGAATATTTATTCAAGCGTTCCCACTTATACATGTAGTATATAGTTGAACTGGACTATAAACAATTTTATTTAGCAAAAATGCATATCAACACGATCAGTATATAATTAATTAGCTTTGGAATGATAAAAAATAATAGTTTGCCTTATGCAGAAAATTATGCTGCCAACCCGATATGCCAAGTACAAAAAAAACCGGCGTTACTGTAACAAGTGACAAACACAAGAAAAATTAGTTCTAAACTAAGTTAAAACTTATCCAATATTATTAAATATATGGGAACCATCCAACTTAAGGAATTTACCTTTTTAAATGATTATATCAAATCAAACAGCTACGAACACAGTATTTTTATCTCCATCTTTGGTTTTGGACACGGAATATTACGGCACACACTTGAATGTTTGGCATGTACGTCTAATGATCAATTAAATGTAATCTAAAAAAATATATACATACATATATACAATGCAAATATGCAATACGAAATACAGAAGTATTGATTACCACCTAGAAAACATTATCTTCTCAGCTCTTTAAATTATGTCAGATTACATAATAATTATTCAGTGATTACAATTACCAACATCAACGATGCCCAAATATTTCTCAGTGCATTTGTTTTTATTTGCTAAAGCAAGCGGTATGTAATAAGCAACAAAATTTGTACCTAAAATTGGGCTCAAATGGAAATTCACTCACGGTTTCGTTCTAGCAGATGTGAACCGTTCTATAATTACCACCGAATTCCTGAGAAAATTCGACTGACATGTAGGGATCCGCAAAAAGTATCGATACTTTATAGTATCGATACTTTGATTGCGATACCAAGTACTTATGAACTCGATACTTTTTGTAACGATACCCAACTGGTATAGATACTTTTTGATAAAAAATCGTACGTACTACTACATATTTATGGGCCACACGGATTAAAAAAGGCTGAAATAAAAATGGTCATCAAGAAATGTTCAAGAGAGGTCGAAAGGAGATCGGACAGAACAGCCCTCAACCACGTACGATTTTTGGAGTCATCACAAAAAAATAGCGCACGGCCGTCGTAAAAGGCTTTCTGGCAAAGACGGAGACAAAGATGAGCTGAGTTTATATAGGGCGAATTCAGTTTGCCCACTAAAGTTGGATCCTATAATTCAGTGGGAAGAAATGAAAATCATTTTCCCTCACTTGTACCGCCTTGCCAAGAAGTACCTGATAATAACCGGTACCTCCGTACCATCATAAAGATTGTTTTCTAAAGCTGGAGTGATTTTAATACAAACCCGAAACAGACTTATGGGTGACAGGGTGGATAAACTGTTCTTTTTGTCTGATTGCAATGATGAAGATTGGGGCTTTCGAAAATAAAATTACTAATTATTATTTGTTTTGTGTTTCTTTTGTATAATAAATAAATATGAGCTATAAAAATATATAAACTTTGCAATTATAATAAATTTACATAAATGCATTATTGATCCCTCCCTATTAAAAAACTTACATTAGAAATCGGCTTTGTAAACCGAAAGTGTTTTTAAATTGTACTCGATACTTAAGAGTATCGATACTTTTATTACGATACCAATATTGGTATCGATACTTTTACTATGATACTAGTAATGAATAAAAAAGTATAGATACTTTCGTTTCGGTACCACATCCCTACTTACATGTCGATCTCAAGTATCAATACAATTTACGAGTGAAACACAACGTGGATCATCCTAATGTTTCGACACCCCATTTGCAAGTATCAAGACCACGCGGACTAAACCAGTGCATCATAAACTTGCATTTGCCGAATTTCAACCCACGGTGTAATTAGGGATTGGTCAACCATCGGCATGGCCAGTATCGTGTTCGTTAGAGATGTTGAAAAAGAAATGTCAAAAAAATATTTTTATGTCAATTTTAATTCTTTTTTAATTTTTATTCTACCCTGTTCCATTATATTTTATTATAAATTCAACCCAAATTTGTAGACTTTTGTCTTGCATAAATAAATAAATAAATAAATTTTCGAATTCATAAATTGCAGCCAAAACTCGAAACAAATTATCTAGAATTATAGATCAGTAAACTTTTAGTATTCTAAAAGTAAATTGAATTAATAAATTAATTACCTAATGAATCCCACTATAAAAAAATGGAGGTGTGGTCAACGCACGACTTTCTTTTACGAACAGAGAATTTTGAGGAGTTATATTTTTTTTTATAACTTTTTTTATAAATTTTTTTTTTTTAATTTTTAAATTTTTTTTTAATTTTTTATTTTTTATTTTTATTTGTTTTTAATTTTTGGAAACATTTTGTTTAAGTAGTTTTTTGTAAACCTTATACTATTTAAGATATTTTCAAAATAAATTTTCTGGACCAAGAGAGTGGCCACTTCCGGTTAGCCGATTTGGAGTAAAATTCACTGGGACCTCCCAATTTATCAAAAAAGCTTAAATCTGAAGTTTCAGTTCGATTGGTCAAACCATCTGGGCTGTAGAGAGGACACAGACTGACAGACAGACCGATAGACAGACACCATTTCGAAACCCACTTTTTCGGACTCAGGGGACCTCAAAACAGATAAATCTCTAAAAATCTCAAGGTTCAAAATTTTCATGATTACTATACTTTATTTTACTAGAGTAAAAGAAAGTAATAACAATAGCACTATAAAAGTTTATAGCCCACTATAAGATAACAACACTATTCCAATTTATAGTTCAATAAATTATCAATTTCATTCTACTGTTCCAAACTCCATCGCAATTCTTCAAGCATAATTAGAAGTCACCGCGATTATACAATATAACAAAAGATCGCAACGTATCCTAAAATTCATTTGTTTATGTTTTTATTATTAGAGACATGATATGTTTAGCCATCATCAAGCCTGTATTCCTGCACTCTTATGTCACTCAGTCCTCAAAGCGTACTCATCTTGATTTCAGTGTTAATAACTTTTGTACAAATCAGCAATGAATTCATCAAGCAAAAAAATGATGGCGACCTTTAAAATGATACCTCACTTGCCATGTACATACATCTTTCGTAAAATATATCTTGCATATTAAATAAAGTAAACATTTCCTTTCATCATCCTTTATTCATTCCTTTCTTTATTTATCATTTATCACCCAATCTAAGAACGGACCACTTCAATGTCCTCCTTAAAAATGGACAGCAGCAGCAGGTACGCCCAATAAAGCCAGCACACTTGATTATTTTTCAAAAATCATTCTTTATACTTCACGGAGTTTAAACAATTGCACATTCCAAAGAATTCAACTACTTCAACTTGGCAATTCTATGATTTTGGGGATTTATAAACTGGAATGTATTTATTCCCAAACAGATTTTGTAATGTTTGAAGACGATAATAAAACTTTCTTCCACAAATAACTCAAGCAAGTGTATTATTCTGAAAGAATTTTTAAATCAATAAAACGACAGCATCAAAAAGATCGTACTCTTATTCAAAATGTACTTCCTAGAGCCACCTCATCCTACAAATCATTCGCGGTGTCGTATGCAATTTTTCGTAATCTAGCAAAAGTTAGTATAGAAAATTGAATTTGGAGAGTGATGAATAAATTACGGAAACCAATTTTAGACACAAAACTGTACTACAAAATTTCCATGTAGTACAACATAATTTACGTTAGGGGTGCAACAATGTTCCAAGATAACTTTTTAACACAAATTACGTAAGTTCTTGAATAAATCGAGTGAATGTATACTGAATGTTATTTGAATTGTCTACATATACATTATCAACGCAGGTCCAGGCGATTGACTGATTACACCATGTAGCACAAACCGCTTGAAACTTTAACAGAAGCAAAAGCGCAAAACTTTCCCCAAAAATTAATTAAATTGTGTTTGTTTCCTAATGTCGAAGCATCGTTTTTGAAGAGTACAATGATGTTCAAAACGATATTGCTGGATTGAATAATCTCTGATCTTACCTTAAGCGCAGAAATTTTGTAAGTTTGTGAACCTACACATGTATCTTTAATTATTATTTGTACAAGCTTCTATTTAATTTACCATATTTGTTTAGGTCAAATCTTAACTTAAAGATCCGAAATTCTGCACACATACTCAGCGTTGGTGACAACTCAGTTTTAAGGATTTGTTTGCCATTTTTGAGAAGAGAGGTATCATTTTTAAAGGCTTGATAATTATATTTCATACATGTAACATTTTTGAAGCCTGTCAAAAATTGAGTTACTTGCGGTACATTTTACAATGGAGTTTTCCTTTAAAAGGACGTACCATAATGCCTTTCTGTTTTACTTTAGTTAGTTGTTTTATCATTGTGAGACTTGTAACGTAGTGTTGCCCACCACTGAGTTACAAATATTTTTGAAGACTGTATTTTCTTCCGTTATCATCCTCGGTGTGTGTGTAATATATTTTATTTAATATTTTGTTTATTTTATGGCAATTAGATGAAATGATATGGATTGTTTTTTTTTTATTGGGAAAGTAGTCTTTAACTTGATTTTGAATCGAGGAGATCATTAGATATATTGCTATGATCAATATGGTTCGATTAATTAATTCTCGAATTTTCTGTAAAATCTAAGTTTATGTTTATTAAGTTTAAATTAGTTCTATAAATAACTATTGCGGGTTTTTTTTTTTTTATTGTGAAAATTAATGGAAAGTGATGATTATTGTGATAAATAATCTTAATCTAATAATTAAAAGTCATTTCATTTGATTATAATATTTGCATTTTTTTTATGTAAACGATCGGTTAGAATTATAACTAATATTCGCCAAATTTGTGAATGTTATCGTGTTATGAACTTATATGCAGTTTAACACAAATTAACATAATAAAAATTATGTTTTAGTTTAAGATAAACTTTTTCATTAATTTTATTCGATAGTTATTAATTAAGTTGTAATTAAAATATAAGTTAAAATTGCAAAAGTGCTCCGAACGTGGTCTCAAGGACATCTGTTTTCTCCTTGAAACAGTTATGATCGTATGATCATTTTAGTGAATATAATTTGATCGAAATAGTAATAAGAAATATTAAATGTTGATGATTTAAGTGATAAATAGTTATCCAAATAACATAACTGTAATCCGTAATCAGTAAATCTAATGGTGAAAGTGAATTTTCAAATAATCATAAATAAATTAAAATATATATAAATAACAGAACAATACAATATAATACAATACAAATTAAAATTTCATAATATATTTAATTAAAAATTAACTCAATTTAAAACTTAAAACTAATAAATAAATCTAATATGTAAATCTAAAATAAATTGTGCACAGCAAATGTTTCACTACCCTGGTGAAAAATGGTTATGTATTTATTATATACAATCATTAACATTAAAATAAATAATCAAAAATACATATTTAACGTACAACATAAATACGTATTGCACTAAATTCGTTCATCGAATGTTAATGCAACATTGAATATAATGTATGTATTCTTCGTTCAACAGTCAACCTGCAACATATTCTTGCAACATTTTAAACACACACAGTAACAAGATAAGACTTTTGTTTTCTTAATAAATTATTATTTTATTTACATTTATTATATTTTTATTATTTTATAATTATTATTATTATTTTATTATATTTTCTTTTATTATTGTTTAATTTTTTTTAGTATTAAGTTAGAACAGGTAACTAATAGGTTTAGATCAGGATTAGCACAGGTTTTCATATTAATCTGCATATACGTCTATCCGTATAGTTTGTACTTTTCTCAAATTTATCATTTGATTTGTATGTTTCCCAGAAATCGCATCCCAAATATAAATTTTGTTGAAGGGATGGTATAACGCTAATTTTTAATCTTTTTGTTTTATTTTGATACGTAATATTGACATCGACATACCCTAAAATATTTTGTTTGGATCCATTCGCGGTTTGGACAGTTCCTGACATTTTAATTAATTTTAAATTGTGTTTCCGAATAAAGTCCTCTGCATCATTACCCAGGGCACTTATATTAGCACCACTGTCCAGTAATCCCTTCATTTGGACACCATTTAAGGAATTAATTTAAAATAATTTAAATTAAATATTATGGGAGCCTGATAGCCGCTGATACAGTGTCGTCAGCATCCCATAATAATATCACTTTAAACCCTAATACAGTGTATACGAATGTTGGTTATCCAATGCCTAGGCAATATACGTTTAATTATCCCAATCAAATGTCACATAATACAATTCCATATTACATGCCATCTTATCAAAATATGAATTTCCCAAATCTATCAGTACCAAATTTTCCTCCACCACAACCACACAATATTTCTGCAATTAATATTCCAAATATTCCGATAAACGTTGAACAAAATCGTCAAATTCCAGTTAACACGCACAATCCGACGAACTACAACGCTCCAAATCTAAATAATATAAACACAAATTTCACACCAGCAGTGTCACATCCTGTTAGCTCTAACAACGTAGCCTCAGCTCCGAATCCTATTTTGCCGTCAACAAAAATGGACAAATGGAAATTATCTTTTAATGGTATGGATGTCATCGTGGAGAAATTCATATTTCAAGTTGAACATCTAGCAAAAACAAATGGTGTTTCTGCGCAGCAGCTTGTTAATGGGTTGCATTTATTCTTGAAAGGTCTTGCTTGGGATCATTATTGGGTAATGTTACAACAAAATTCAAATTGTACATGGCAGGAACTTAAAGAATCTTTGCTATATCGGTTCAAAATTCGACGTTCGGATGTCGAAATTCGTCAAAGTATCGACAACCGTAAACAAAAATTTACTGAAAGTTTTATTGAATTTTATTATTCCATCCATGAATTAGCTCAGCCACTCACTCATCCTCTTAACGATAGTGAAATTTTAGAAATCCTGAAAAAGAACATGCGTCGTGAGATTAAAATTCATTTAGCCGGCAGATTTATAAATACGATTTCTGAATTGACCAGTATATGTACAAACGTTGAAGATGTTTGGAAAAATACGAACCATATCCCAGCACAATCACGATTTAGACCACCTCATCCTAATCAAATACAATCATTTTCGTATGATACGCTAGACATGAATGACATGATAAACAATAGTGAAGATGTAGTTCATGAAAATATTTCAGCAATTCAAAACTCGAGGTCAAATCCTCAGGCTCAAAATTCTTCTCGTAATCAGTCAGTAACATGTTGAAATTGTCAGAGAAAAAGTCATTTTTGGTGGCAGTGTGACATTCCACTGAAAATTTTCTGTTTCGGTTGTGGACGAGCTGACATTTTGCTACCACATTGCCCTATTTGTAATCGAGAGGGAAACTTGACACCGGGAATGGGACGACCAGGGTTTCACCATTCCCAAGCTCAAGGATGGAAACCCAAATTACACCAAATTTCAGAACCACCGAACCCGCAGACGATGGATCCTCCCAATCCAAGATAAATATCAACAACATTATTTTTAACAACATGCAAAAACATACCCCAACCTCAAATAAAAATCACAAATTAAGATCCATATTCTATTTTCGATTCCGACGTAAATTACGAGCACAGATTTCTGAATCTGTTTATGACTCATTCAATGTTCCGTTTGATAACAGGCCATATGCAACAATTTCCTTAAGTGGCGCCCAAACATGAAAGCGGCCTTCAGGAAAATAACACTTTTCTTTTTAGTTTTGTTAAATTGTATATTATTCTGCTTTCCTTATCCTATTTATTTTGAGTGGAACCACTTCGGATTCGCAACTATACTTCTAATTTCGTTGAGATTATAGACTGAGTTGTCCGGTTAAATCCGAATTGGTCAAATTTCAAAATGAAAAATAGAACGTCTAAGAGTTCCATTTGACGCATAGGGATATTAACTCTAGTTACCTTGAATGAAATTCTTATACTATAATTTTATTTATGCATTCACGCGCTGAGTTCCATTGACACTAGTTCAACGTGATTCCAGTATAAGTCGAGGAAGTAAAAATGAAATTAAAATTAAAATCTATTATAAGGCTCGGTTCGCAAACACATCCTTTGATTATGTGAGTTGTTTGTTCGTTACAAGTAGCTTTTCCTAAACTCCTTATTTGTAAAAAATGGATTTATTCGCAATTGCATCTAGCCTAGTGGCAGTGAGTCACTTGTTTGTTAAGTAAATCCGCATCGTTTACCTTCTCTGTCCTTATTCATCACAACCAGGGATGCGGAGAATCTTGTCGTTGTCGTTGCTTACCTTGGTCTCATTATCATCACATATATATAAACTATTATTATACATAAATTTTCACACGGCTAAGTTAAGTTTTTTTTTTATTTATCATTATTATTATTTATAATTATTCGGTTCATTCGTTTTGGATTAATTTAATTTTTTTTTATACACTAATCGTATATTTAAGTCAATATTTTAGGTTTTTTTTTAAAAATATTAAAAACATAAAAATGGTTTTTCCATTAATGAAATCTGAAAACTTGGAAAACGATGAGGTTCACATAGAATGTGAAGTACGCCAAATTACGGGCGAATTATCTGAACGTTTCCGGTTATTAGATGAGCGCTTATTAGCAGAAAAAGACAATCCTAGTTTAGCCCCTCAAAATTTACATACTCTAGCCAAATCGCTGCCACAAGCTGAGTTATCTGTGTGTATCCTTAAACTACAAAATTTACAAACTAGTCTTTTGAATAACATTAGATCGTCATCTACGGAACCTGCGGATTTAGACATTATTAATTCCAGATTACTTCATTTATTAGGTCGAGCTAACCGTATTGCTTCGATATCCTCTGTGCAAAGTACAGCTGCTAAATTATCTCAGCTAAGCGTCAACTTATTAGATGTCTGCGATAAAGTTAGGAAAGAGTCACAATCCTTAGATGATTCAATTATTGAACTGGCAACCATTCAAATTGATCCATCTGAAATCATAGATTCATTAATGGTTCTAAATACTGCGAATAATATAACCTCTAATCCGACAGTATCATCTACACCTAAAACCGAATCCGGTAGTGCTATAATTTCATTTAATAACACAGTAGACAAAAACATTTTACCAACATCCACTGGTCAGAGCCTGATAGCCGCTGTATCAATTTAAAGTAATGCCATTTGGGCTCTGTAATGCTCCCCAGTCCTTATGTCGGTTAATGAGCAAAGTGATTCCCCATCAGTTGCAGGACCGTGTGTTCGTCTACCTGGATGATCTGTTGCTTACAACAGCCACGTTTGATGAGCATCTTTCTATTCTGGAAGATGTCGCTGAACGCCTTTCTAGAGCAGGATTGACCATCAACGTGGAAAAGTGTCAATTTCTTCTCCAGGAGACTGACTACCTTGGTCATGTGATTGGTGTGGGAGGTCTACGAGCTGATCCGGGTAAGGTAAGGGGCATTACAGAGTTTCCTAGGCCAAGAACAGTTAGGCAGTTGCGTCGATTCCTGGGTATGGCGGGCTGGTATCGTCGATTCGTTAGAGGGTATGCTGAATTGTCGGCTCCTCTTACTGAACTCCTTAAGAAAGGTAAACGCTTCAATTGGACAGATACTACTCAAAATGCTTTCGACCAACTTAAATCCTGTTTGATTTCATCACCTGTCCTAGTTCCACCAGACTTTTCGAAAAGATTTTACATTCAGTGTGACGCCAGTTCAACTGGTATTGGTGCAGTACTTTTTCAAAGAGACATAGAAGGGTTAGACCATCCCATATCGTTTATGTCGCGAAAACTGAATGGAGCCCAGCGCAACTACACGGTCACTGAGCTGGAGTGTCTGGCTGCAGTTTTGGCGATTCAGAAATACCGTGCGTATGTGGAGGGTCTACCCTTCACTGTTATCACTGACCATGCCAGTTTGACCTGGCTCATGTCCCTTAAAGATGCTCATGGTCGATTGGCTCGCTGGAGTTTGAAGCTCCAGGGATTTAATTTTGACTTTGAATATAGAAAAGGAAGCCAAAATGCAGTGCCCGATGCACTTTCCAGAATGCATATGGACGCTCTTTCGATCCCCATGGAGACTTTTGGAATTGATTTGAATTCGCCTCATTTCACCTCAAATGAATACCTTTCTATTATGGAAGATATTAAACCTCCAGCCAATCAATCTAATCTTCTTGTCATGGATAATAAAATTTACATTAATACTAAACCTAAACCATCTTTTGATCCTGATTTTGATCTTCCTTCGTGGAAACTATTTATCCCTCAAGAATTACGATCGTCTCTCATTTCAAAGGTTCACTCGTTACCTACCGGAGGTCATCCTGGAATACAGAAATCAATCGAACTAATAAGGCGTTATTTCTTTTGGCCAAATTTAGCTCATGACGTTAGGACATTTGTAAGAGAGTGCCAGGAATGTCAGGCTAATAAAGCTGTAAACTATTGTACACAACCACCTTTGTCATCACTTCCTGTTACCTCGAGACCTTGGCAAAGAATATATCTTGATTTTTTGGGACCTTACCCAAGAACACGTGCTGGTAATACATATATCTTAATATTACTAGATCATTTTTCTAAATTTGTTATGACAATGCCCTTGCGTAAAGCAACTTCGAACGACGTGGTAAAATTCCTGGAGAGTCAGGTGTTCTTAATGTTTGGTGTCCCGGAGGTAATGGTAACCGATAATGGTCGGCAGTTCGAGTCTAACATATTACGAGAGTTATGTGAGAAATACGGAATCAAGCATATGTTCACACCTAAATATTCGCCACAAGCAAATGCTAGTGAAAGAGTGAATAGGACACTATTGGCGGCGTTGCGGGCATACATTAAACAAGATCAGAGAGTATGGGATATTCATTTAAATGCTGTAACCTTCGCATTAAGAAATACCACCCATCAGTCTACTGGCTACTCTCCTCAATTTGTGGTTTTTGGACAACACCCTATTATGCATGGTTCCATGTATCCTCTACATATGCAGTTACAATCCATTGGTGGCAACCATCTATCTTTAGAAAACAAACCGCACGATCTCTCGCTGATATATTCCAAAATTCAAACTAACCTACAGCAGGCTACGAAAAATAATCATAGGTATGCAAATTTACGAGGTAATTCACAAAGATTACCCAATCTTACTATCGGTCAAGAAATATATGTCAGAAACTTTGTTCAGAGCAAAGCAGCTGACAAATTCGCGGCAAAACTTGCACCAAAATATATTAAAGGCAAAATAATCCGTATGATTGGTAATGTCTCGTGTGAAATTGGAGACGAGTTTAATAAATCGTTGGGAATCTTTCATTTGAAGGACTTAAAAATATAAACAAAAGCCAATTCTCTAAGGAAATATTTTCCATATCATAAATGCCCGGCTTTTAAAACTCTTCTCAGGGCAGGGTCGTCCCCACGAGTGTAACGTAGTGTTGCCCACCACTGAGTTACAAATATTTTTGAAGACTGTATTTTCTTCCGTTATCATCCTCGGTGTGTGTGTAATATATTTTATTTAATATTTTGTTTATTTTATGGCAATTAGATGAAATGATATGGATTGTTTTTTTTTTATTGGGAAAGTAGTCTTTAACTTGATTTTGAATCGAGGAGATCATTAGATATATTGCTATGATCAATATGGTTCGATTAATTAATTCTCGAATTTTCTGTAAAATCTAAGTTTATGTTTATTAAGTTTAAATTAGTTCTATAAATAACTATTGCGGGTTTTTTTTTTTTATTGTGAAAATTAATGGAAAGTGATGATTATTGTGATAAATAATCTTAATCTAATAATTAAAAGTCATTTCATTTGATTATAATATTTGCATTTTTTTTATGTAAACGATCGGTTAGAATTATAACTAATATTCGCCAAATTTGTGAATGTTATCGTGTTATGAACTTATATGCAGTTTAACACAAATTAACATAATAAAAATTATGTTTTAGTTTAAGATAAACTTTTTCATTAATTTTATTCGATAGTTATTAATTAAGTTGTAATTAAAATATAAGTTAAAATTGCAAAAGTGCTCCGAACGTGGTCTCAAGGACATCTGTTTTCTCCTTGAAACAGTTATGATCGTATGATCATTTTAGTGAATATAATTTGATCGAAATAGTAATAAGAAATATTAAATGTTGATGATTTAAGTGATAAATAGTTATCCAAATAACATAACTGTAATCCGTAATCAGTAAATCTAATGGTGAAAGTGAATTTTCAAATAATCATAAATAAATTAAAATATATATAAATAACAGAACAATACAATATAATACAATACAAATTAAAATTTCATAATATATTTAATTAAAAATTAACTCAATTTAAAACTTAAAACTAATAAATAAATCTAATATGTAAATCTAAAATAAATTGTGCACAGCAAATGTTTCACTACCCTGGTGAAAAATGGTTATGTATTTATTATATACAATCATTAACATTAAAATAAATAATCAAAAATACATATTTAACGTACAACATAAATACGTATTGCACTAAATTCGTTCATCGAATGTTAATGCAACATTGAATATAATGTATGTATTCTTCGTTCAACAGTCAACCTGCAACATATTCTTGCAACATTTTAAACACACACAGTAACAAGATAAGACTTTTGTTTTCTTAATAAATTATTATTTTATTTACATTTATTATATTTTTATTATTTTATAATTATTATTATTATTTTATTATATTTTCTTTTATTATTGTTTAATTTTTTTTAGTATTAAGTTAGAACAGGTAACTAATAGGTTTAGATCAGGATTAGCACAGGTTTTCATATTAATCTGCATATACGTCTATCCGTATAGTTTGTACTTTTCTCAAATTTATCATTTGATTTGTATGTTTCAAATTTTCATCTATTATTTAAATTAAATACAAATACGGTTATGGTTTTGATATTGTAATTGAAATGGAATTGAATTTTGTTTATACTCGTATAATGAGATTGTAAGTAAATCATCGGGAGGCCGAGGTGAGTGATGAAGCGACAAGGTTTGATATTATTCCGTATTCTTCAGCTTAGAGTAAAGTTTCAGTTTACCTAGTTATATTTACGTATTTGTTAATACTGTCAATGGTTGTGATGACTCCTTAATTTGTTTTACCCCTTTGCAGAATTACATACATTTTCACAAAACTATACCTTAAATTATTAAATTAACGGTCTAGCAAGACTGTGTTCAACCTTTGATAATCCCACCCCGTTACTCCTGAGCTATAGCCGCGCTAAGAAATGACCGACAAAGGCAATGAACCAGTATTAGTACAATCTGATGACGAAGAGTTTTCACTTTACAATTTCATCTAATTTCGTTAAATGGGATGGAGATGGCTTTAAAACTTGACAACTTAGTTACAGAGTTGTCCACTTCGTTACAGACTTTAGTATAGTTTTGAAAATGGAACAAGTAGTTTTATTTTTCCATTTTACAAGAAAATGTAAAGATGTTTTCTCCTAAGAATTTCGAAACATAAAAAATAAACTGAAACTTAACAAAACACTTTCAAAAGCTAAAAGCTTAAATAGTACGGAAAGTAAGAAACAAAACAATTTAAAAATTTTTCTGTGAACTGCTACATTAAAATTGGTATGAAAACAAAATTTTGGATCACTGCCCAGCATCCGCATCAGTGGGGTAACTAAAAATTTCGGCCCGCCCGCAAACTTGTTTTTTGGGCCCCTAAAATGCTTGTTATACCTATGAACCATCTAGAGCTTTCAGTTAAAAAAATATTTCTTCCTATTATCCAATCCCGCATTAATTAAAAGTATCTGATTTCGAGAGTGTAGACAGTACAGTTCAATGGCTTCAAATATGGTCAGTGCTATTAAGATTTCTAAATATATCAATAAAGCATCACAAATTTCGAATATAATTTGAAAACTATCAAAACTGTCAAATTTTCAAAGTATCTTGAATATTCTAAAAAGTTCTCAAATATCTCATTATCCGTAAGTATGTAAAACGTACGCGTTAATCACCACCATATAAAACGTAAAAAACTTGGTTATACTTGATTAATTTCGAATAATCGAGGAATCTGAGAAGTGTTGAAATTGTAGCATAATCTAGAAAAATTTACTAAATATCACGATCCAGAATAAATATGTGTAACTCAAGTTTCTATAACCCAAAGCTAAGCGCAGAATCTCTATATTATGAGAATCTGATTGGTCTCGAACAATTTCAATACCGAAAAATCTGGATATTAATGAATAATATCGGAAAACCTGTAAAAATCTAGAAAATTCGTGTAAATATCGAATAATTTTTCAAGTAGCTTAATGTTACTAATACTACTAAGCAAAATGCTACTAAGCAAGTTAGAGCCAAGCTGAACAAAACGATATGCAATAGGAATCAAACCCTCAAATGGTACTAGACAATTTCGTAAATATCGAACAATCATATTCTTCGATTAGGCTCTAAGATTCTCGAGTGATTCTCGAGTATTGACTGGACTCAAAAATACTCGAATAATTTCGATAATCTTGAATAAATTGACTGCTTCGACACAGATTAACCAATTAAGTATCGAACATCACGCATCCCATTTCCATGCTATATACTCCACTATCTCTAGAACACGCTGAAAACAACAAAAAAAAACACCATCACTAATTGCAAATTTAATTGGGAACTTGCAATTTCCTTATACTTAAAATAGATTTTCAAAATAAACCGGCTCTACCAGGGTTACCGGTAATTTTAGTTTTTATTTATCGTTTACCGGTAGTAAAAAAGATTTCGGTAAATGATAAACTATAAATCGAACGAATTCATTAAAGAGACTGCCTGGTTTGGCTCAGATATCCTTTCTAAAGACAAAGGCGCTCCTAACGAGGGTAACAAGAAATTGGTTTCCGTCGTGGTTAGGTATTTTCCTAGAAAGAAAGTTTCCACACTTTTTCACTTAATCAAATCAAATTTAACCTTTTGTAGAGGAAATTTAATCTGTCCTCAATCACATTCAATTTTTTGCAAATCATATTTAAACTTTTCTATTCAAAACTTGATTTGTGAAAGGTTGAATTTGAAGTGCAAAAGAGGTAAATTTGTATCATTGTAAACATACAGTCCTAACCAAAATTGCCTGCTAAATTTTTGATGCAACGTAATGCAAACAACTTTAAAAATTAAATAAATAATAAACTCTTTGAAAACATTAATTTAAATTCAATAAATTTAATTACCTAATTTACATTTCTATCAAAATTTTTTTTAAATTTTAGTTCTAGGAGAAATTATAGTTAATTTAGTTTTTGCCAAAATTATTTGTACCCACAAAATTGTACTCAATGTTATTTGTCCAATATGGAAAAAAATCAAAATAAAATAATGATACAGTCACTCATGTTTTGTATGCAGATGGTCAGCTTTTGCTTATCCCCTATAACATCTAGCGAGTGGTTAAAACATTTGTTGTTAATATCACCTAGAATCTTAACTCGCCCGGTTTTCTTAGCACCCTGCTACAAATTTTTGGTCTTTTTAGATCATGAATATCTTTCACTTTAACTTAAACCAGTGCAGTGCAACTTTAAATCGAAACCCTGCCCTGGACAAGACAAATAATTATATTCAAGATTTTTGTTTAATTTCGTGGCAGTGTCAATATGGGAGCATTATTGTACTGAAGAGCAAGTTGAGGACTGACTAGTTTATAATCAACCAGTATTGTTACTTCATCAAATAAACCGAAATAGAACATTCTCCTTGAATAGTTCAGTTTGTACAGCCGTCTAAACTTTTATTTCCTGCCCAAGGAAAACTAAACGAGGCAGAATGCACACTAATTGATGCTCGATGTTTATGTAATAATAAAAATATTTGCAATATTATCAAATTAAGACAAAAACGCCCTAATTTGGACATAAAACAGTTCTTCATAGATCATAGGGCTTATCTTAAGATGCCGTTCACGTTTCATTTCCTGACGGTAGATCATATTCCGTTTGTCTCTATGCCCTATAAACTACAGCTGTTCAAGGCCATAGTTCCATTTCGGTTTATTTCATGAAGTAACATTCCTGGGGGATTATAAACTAGTCAGTCCTCAATTTGCTCTTCGGTACAATAATGCTCCCTTACATAAGAAAAGTCATTGCTACGAAATTATACAAAAATCTTCAATATAATTATTTGTCTTGACCGGGACAGGGTTTCGATTTAAACTTGCGGAGGTTTAAGTTAAAGTGAAAGATATTCATGAACTAAAAAGACTAAAAATTGTTAACAACCAATTTTTGAACCACTTGCTAAATGTTATACAGACTAAACAAAAACTTACCATCTGATCCATCTAAATCTAGATATCTGTAAGAACCTAAAGTTAATTTTATTTCTATGGAGTCAGATTACGTGTAGTTACTCTGACATTTACTTCACTTCAGCAACCGAGAAGAAATTGTTGGGCCTGTCTTAAGAAAATATTTAATAGCAACAGGAACGGTTTCTTCTTTCTCTGCAAACTAAACAACCTCCTTTTCTTAAAAATTTCTTAGAAATGTCCCGTTCTACAATTTTTTAAGGGTGGTCTACTTTAAGCTTTAACCTCTTTAACCTTAACTTTCAACTAATATTCAAACGCTTGGTAAATCTCGTGGGCCCCAATAACCGTGCCCCCCCCCCCCCCGCCACGGCTGCGGGTGCTGCGGGTACCAAGCTGCGCCACTGACCCTCATAGGTTAACGATATGATGCATAGCCTATTTTACCTCCAGACATAAAACCTATATGGAATAGTGCAACATTGAGAAAAACCGGTAAAGGTATTCTTAAGTTTTTGAGGTAACATGGGACAGACAAACAAATTAATTTTAAAGATCATACAGGAAGGAGACTGTAGATAATCGCTAGAATACATTTCTCGACCATTTCATTGTTCTTTCCTACAATTCTCGATGCTGGAAATAATTCTCCGAAACATAAATGAAATAATTATACATGGTTATTTATAGCATACTGAAATAAGTTCCCAAAATCTCCAAGGTACCACAAATCCCCAAAATAAAAATGGGAATAAATCGAGATTGAGGAAAAAGGAGTTTTAATTTTGAAATATTCTAGAAAAGGGAGAATTCGCAACTACAAAAATCCCACAAAATCCCGCAGGGTAATCCCAAAACTAAATACTAAACGGATTACCCTCGATTATAGCTGATTTACATTTAATCTTTTGATCTTTTCTAAAAGACAAAAGATGTACGATACAAAATGCGTTTTTGTGTGGTTTCCTTGTAATAAAATCAAATGGAATACTCGTATGTTATACCACAAGACGATCGAAAATTTTCGATTATACGAGACGTATTGCCTGAAACACCACGAGACCGAAGGTCGAGTGGTGTTTTGCAAAGGCAATACGTCGAAATAAGAGAAAATTATCCATTGTCGTGTGGTATACAGGAGACTATATCTTGAATTTGCCGGCTTGTTGTTTTCGATCATTTCATCAATTATTTGTAAAGAATTATTCCCGAAACGATCCATTTTGGATTTATTGAAGTCGATAACTGGAAACTGACATACTATATAAACAGGATTGTTGTTTTTTCTTTTGTCAAATTTCAAATTTGCTAAGCCTACACGATTTTAATTATGCTACTACATTTTACAAATGTTTATATAATCGATTATACAAAGGCTTATATAATCGATGTAACCATAGTTACTATATTTTAACTATTAGAAAAACCAGGCATACATTGATTTTTATAATTTAATGAGTGATATAGTCAATAGTATATTATTCAATAAGCATATAATGATAGCTGTTATTCACGAAGATGAAGTTTACCGACACGAACCGATAGGCGAGTGTCGTTAATCATCTGAGTGAATAACAGCCATTATATGCGAGTAGAATACGACACTTTGTCCACGACCGATAAAAAATTGTATTTCATTATCAAATCCTTTAAATAAACCTTGTTCAATATCCTGGATTATCAGCCCTGAGCTAACAACGAAGCAATCCAATTTGTGCAAATTATATGTACAAATTTCCTATTCATCGCAAGTGTCGGATTCTATATATTTGTGGGTTACGGCGATTCCTGAAAAGAAACAAGAAGAAACAAAGAATCATTTTATTTATTATGTATCAATTTTCTACTTATCTGATTATAATTATAGTCCAACTTAACTGGTTTCCTTCATGTAATTGTTATTTGGTTATCTAAAAATGTATCATATGTTTAAATTTATTATAATTAATTAATTACCATTTGTATTATATAAAACTTACCATTATGAATGTTTTGTTGACATAAAAAGTTTGACAGATCTAAAAATGGAGGAAATTTATGTAATAGAGTAATGCGATAACATTGAACAAATTTTGTACTAACATTATAGGAAAACGAATGTTGTGAATCTGAAAAGGCAGATGTCACTATGGTATTAGTAAATAATTTGTGAAACAGAAATTTTGTATAAAAATAAATGCTTTTTTGGAAGATCCGCCAACGTGAACACACCTAAATAGTAAAAATAATAAATGTTAAAAAGATAAAAAAGAAAGGTGTTTTAATAAAAAGTTAATTGCGAACGATACGACAAACACAAGCAAGTTTTTGTTGGTCCATCAATTACACGAAGCCAAAAATTAAATTCATCAAACCCAGGTAAAATTAAAATACAGTCCACTGCCACGGGTATTATTCAAACCTAAAATAATTTACGTCGACATTTTGACGTCTCAATTTAATAATAATGAAAATAGCAAGAGACTACTAGATAAAATTTCAAAAATGAAATTTTTATTTGGTAGTAGTGAATAATGGAAGAAGGGACTACTAGATAAACTAGCAGTGAATAATGAATATCATTATAATTGAAGAAAAAAACGAATAATGAGTATATTATACGTTAGTCGTGGACAAAAATTATTATTCAATACTAAATATTTACTGCAACAGACAACTTTTTTGGTAAAAAAGTTGTACCATATTGTACCAAAATTTATAAAATCAAAGTAACATTTTGAAGGGCAAAAATGAAATTTTGAGTACGCCCGTCTCATTTTTATGTATGGATAAAATGTATTTGCACTTTTCCTCGTGTTTCCATTCTTTGGAAAAGAACGAAATCAGCTATTAGCAATCGAAAAATCCCAAAACAAAAATCAAGTTTTCTAATTATAAAACATTTTTGAAAATTGCTTTGACAATTTATTTAAATTTCAATATTAATAGAAATTAGAACGTTTTCAAAAAATTTGTGTTTTTTAATTATTATTCACATACTAAAATAGAGAACTGCCAAAGCCGTTTAGCATTGGAGCCTTTGCGCAAGGATGTCATCCTTGTTGAAAAACGTGACATTTTTTCAAAAATATTGATATTTATGTTATTATTTACATTTCGGTTTCACATACTAAAATAAAAAACTCCGCAAAGCCCCCTCACTGAGCAAGGATGATAAAAAATTATATCCTTGTTAACAAATTGTAGTTGGTATTTAACAAAATCTAATGGGGGTTTCTGTATATTTTTTAGGTAAGTCTTATTGTAATTGGCCGTATGGTGTGGTGTGATTATGGTTTAAAAATGGAAAACTTTATGGAAAAACCGCATTTACAGACGTCGCTTAGTCATACTGATACTATAATACATTTTACACAAAATCAATTAAAACTACTTAATATATTACTTTCAGTTATATTTATTGATAATATTTATCGCAACAATTAATATCAAGAAAACCCTTCTTCTCTGCTTACTTTTATAAACAAAATCTATAAATCGTTTTTTCCTGATATATTTTTATTATATTTATAAAATTCTTTACATATAAAGTAGTTAGCAAACAATTAAAATATTCCCAAAATTCACATTAACTTTTAATTTTTAATGCCGTAAGTAACAATAAAATTCATAAATTATAACCAAAAACAAAACATAGAAAGTCAATTTTCTGGAGGATATAAATCTCTTACGATAATACGGTGTGCCTCACAAAATTATTTTATATCTTAACTCCTAATTAAGAGAGTTTTATAATAAAAATACAAGAAGAGTATACGAGTACAAAACAACGCGTGTAAGATCATAAAAGGTCTCATTTAGATGAATCCCTTTCCAAATTACCATTACGAAATATTTAAATGTGTCATTTGAGGGTCGTTATTCTTTTTTTTAACTTTGCCAATTTAATATCAGGCAAAGAATTTCAATAAGATAAAATAAGAAAAAATAAAATTTAGAATTGATAAATTGATCAACCAAATTGAATTCAAGTGAATTTATTTACAGAAAGTTTTTCGGTACCTAAAACAATATGAGGAGGAGAAATGATTGCTGCTTATTTAGTACAAACAAGATTATCTGTCGTGTTAGGTTAAATTATCGTAATATGTGATTTTTTAATATTTCCTATAAGGTTGCGACATATGTAGAGCCCATAAACAAAAACAAAAAAATTAACAATTCGAGACAAAACTTAACAAATTTATTATATCATGTTAAACATATTTTTAAATCAATAAAATCAGCGATATTACCCTTCAATAGTATTTATGAGTACGTATTTTCGAAATTTGCAAAATAAATTTTAAAATATGCGAAAGGGAAACAAACGAAATAAAAAAAGAAAGATAAATTTGCAAAATAACAACAGCCGATAGGATTTACGAGATAGGAGAAGCAATACTTATACAGCGAAAATTTTATGAGGTGTGTTATTTGTTACTTCAAACCACCCTCCAAAAACATGTTGTTTCAATATTTTATTAACTTACTATAGTATTTGTTTAAATTGATGTAATTTGACAAGAAGAGGATGAGAAAAATTGTATTGTATTATTGCCGGTATTTATTTGTCATACTATTGTTTTTTGTACGTTCATGATACATGTAGATAAAAGGGTTTTACAAGCGGTATGTTCTTGGATCTACATTATTGTTATATTTACGAATTACATTTAACTGGAAAACAGTAAAAAGGGTGAAACGAACAGTCCCGATATGATATGCATCAAGTGTTTAGCGTTATCTCAGTTTGATAAGCGACAAATAAATGTTTAAAGTTTTGGTTGCGTTCGTCGAGTTTTCAGTCAAATAATAAAAAATAATAGAAGAAATCAAGTCAATAAGATTTGCATTGAGTTCAACTTTTCGTTTTTATTTCCTCTCGGTATTCTTCTCGAAAACTATTTTCTCGCTGAAATCGAAGAAACATTATGGTAAATGTTGCTTTGTTAATAGATTTTACAAATGTAGGTAATGGAGGTAAAGGAGTCTGGAAAAAACACAAGAAGAATTACAATGCATTTTGCATACAGAAAAAAGCATCAACGACATAAATGGGCACAAGAAAAAGCACACATGGAAGCTAGCTCACTCAGAAAAATGTCCACACAGAAAAATGGTCACATGAAAAATTGGGCACACGCATAAAGGCCTACACAGGAAAAAAGAAGACATCAGATACAAGCGTACGAGAAAAAATGCATTAGAAAAACGCACCAGAAAAAAAAACGCAAGCAAAAATATTTGAATTCGGGTTTTAATTTTTTGAGTAAGATTAAATCATTAAATCATAAATTAATAATAATAACATGGAAAGTTTATTAAACATAACAGATTCTTTAATATTGTTTTAATTAGTTTTTTACTCTAGAGGATGAACCTGCCGCCTCCATCTACGAAATCTTCGCGATCTGGACATCACGCGAACAGGAGGGTTAACTTTTTAAAATGGCCGTTTCTGTGAAATCATCCTCGCTCAAACGGACCTAACTTAAGTGAAAGTTTAAGTGAAGATGATTTCACAGAGTTTTATCACCAAAAACCAATACATTACCAATCTGAATCTCCCAAAACAAAAATTTAAAATCTTTTATCATTTCAAACTTTCTATAATAATTTTAATTCGTTTGATATGCCTAATATGGGGACTGCAGCCCGCAAACGCCCGTTTTTCGAGAATTTTAAGAAATTCAAGGATTTATTGATCATTGGAACTTTTTGCACAATCGCGTAAACCTACAAAGAAAACGATTCTTTTTATTTTGTTAATATTCTAATGATTTCTGTAAAATTGTGTATTTCAAATCGCTCCATCAACCTTGCAGACACAGATCAAAGAGATTTAATCTTCCCTAAAGCTTTTCCTGATAGTTTCACCATAAATTAACATATATAAAAAATTCGCAGAAAAAATAAAAACACGAATTCAAGTAGGCTAAAACAATTATATATTTTATAACATAAATTCACTGGTAGGCAGATGCGTTTGTTCAGCGTGAATGTGACGTGAGTTGATTTGTTTTCGTACACTTTTATTCGCCATGTCTTCAGCCAGTCTGTGATTTTATTGAAATGATTCTGTAACTCCTTTAGGCAATTTCGGGATTATTGTGTGACACCAGGGTGGCCTTAACATCAGAAAATATTGAAATTATTGGTTACAGGTAAATCTGCTGTGTACAACAAGTATAATATTGTTCCTAGAACGCTGCCTTGCAGTATAGCTGCATTAGTAACATTTAAGCAACTCGTTGCACTATTTTATTTGACCATGAATTGCCTTTGAAGAAGATAGTTTCTTCGAAGGTGCTTTCGATTGCATTTACAATTCTGTGTACTTACTCTATGGTACCATGTTGTTTTCGGAATCTAAATTGATGGTCTGAAATAACGCACCGTTTTTCTAACATTAGTATCAATTTCGTTAGTAACATTTTTTCAAATAGTTTTGACGCGTTTTATTTTTTGTTGGTTTTTTTATCATTATGATCAAAGATATCTTTCATTTTTGAGGAATATAACTGGTTCGCATGATCGCGCTGAATATGACTGTTATTAGTTTTATCGATTTATCTGGCAAATCCCTTATCATTTTTCCAGTAATGAGATCATGACCTGGTGCCTTTTTCGAACTCTTTTTCCATTGCAATAACGATGATATTATGTGACAGTTTGTTAACTTTTCAGAATAACTTATGAGGGTGTTGCCTTTTAACTGATAATGCCATGACTTCTTTTAGAATTTCGGCCACCGCATTCTGCTGGTGAAATAAAAGGTTTATTGAATAGACAATTTTGTTCGAGTTTCCTCCTATATTGATCCCAATTAGTTCGCTTGTTGCTAAGACGGTTCGGCAATTCGTTCCTTAGGACATCGGAACTCACTATTACTATTACCGGTCAGTGATCAGAAGACAGATTATAGCAATCGGTGCCCTTAGCATATGTACGTGGAATGTCCTTAGTCATAGAAAAGTCAATTAAATCAGTTCATAATGTTCGAATCTTCTTTTAATCAAGCAGTGCATCCATGTGCTTTTCCATCTTCATCAAATTAAAAATTCAAATAAACTCAAATTGCAACGGAAACATAGGCTTTCAGTAGAAACAGATGAAAATTTTTGTACAATAATATTTTTAATGTCGATTTGCAAGAATTGCGCGAGCCTGCTCGCTCCAAATAACACGAAATACATAAATCTCATTATAATATCTATTTTTCTACCTAATGTTATCGAATTTTCTAGAATCATTAAATAATTAATTTAATAATAAAAAATAAAAAATTAAGTAATTTTAATTACTACATAGCTATTTAGAATTTTAAATTTCATTATTTTATAATTAAAAAAAAACAAATTGTGAATGTTGAGTTTCAGTGTTATTTACGATTTTGGAATCCAGAAAATTCCAGCATCTTATGGGAACAGGGATTAGACCAGCAGGGTAAAATTTTAAAAATAATATAGTTTTTTTCGGGATTTCTTTCCATAAAACATCGTTTGATCAATTTATTTGAGATTTTGAAGATTAATTAAGTGAAATTTAAGGAATACAAAAAATATTGTTTTTAATCAATCATGCAGTCCTGTCTAAAGATATTCAATTCCAAAGTAGCGCTCTTTTAGAAAAGTGTTTTTGCGGTTGACAGCAAAAGAACAGTATACATCATCTTTAACGAAAAAAAAATTCTTAAAAATTATGTGTCTATAGTTATTGTTTGACGTAGGGAATTGAAAAAATTGGTAAAAGACAACGGTCATTTGAAGAAAGTCCTAAATCCCGTTGAAAAGTCCCGCGATCTTTTCAATTCCCTAAGTCAAATGATAACTAGACAAATTAATTTTAAAAAACTTTTTTTGCTTACAAATGATACTTACTGCCGTTTTTCTGTAAACCTCAAAACGGCTTTTTTAAACGAAGGGCATTTTGAAATCGGCATTATCTTCAGACAAGGCTGTATAATTGATTAAATTTTTTTTTGTATTGCTTATACCTCACTTAATTAATGTACAAAATTTCAAATAAATTAATCAAGCAATTTTTTATAGAAAAATTCGAAAAAACTGTATTATTGTTCCAACTTTACCCTGGTTTAACCGCTTAATTACCTAGTTTTGAAATTGTGTTTTATGCTAATTACCGGTCTAACCGCTTAATTAGTTTTGAAATTGTGTTTTATACTAATGGTTATTTTTCATTTATAATACAGATGCAAACATGTTAATTATTGATTCATACTTAGGTACTTTCTAAATTTTATTTAATTTTAATTTAGTTTAGGATCCCTTTGAGCCGTTATTACTAAATAATGCAGATTTAATTTAAATTATTTCATAGTGGATTTTAAGGAGTAAGTAACCATTTTAATTTTGATGTATTTTCTGGAATCATTAGCTAATTAAGTTATAAATTTAATTTACTTTTAGGATGATAAATGTATATTGAGCTGTCTGTTAATTTAGATAATTTGTTTCAGAATTTTGACTTACACAACATATTATTTAGTTAGTTTTCTAACTGAGAAGATAATTTATGAATTAATTTTTAATTTTATTTATTCATTTATAATTTGTTTCCGATATTTAAATTTAAAGTCTGCATTTATTTTAAATAAAAAATACATATAAATAAATAATAAGGAGAATAATCAAATTATTAATATAATTTATAAATCAACATGAAATTATAAAATACTACGGGGGTTCAAGGGGCCAATTGTTAGCCTAGGATATTTTTCCGATCTTCTTGACCAATCAACTGAATCAACCATGATTCAACACGTCGGTTTTTTACCCTATACGTACCATATTTATTTCCGTGCTAACTATAAAGTATAAGTTAAGTTAAGTTTTCCTTATTGTGAAAATATTCAGCGCTTTCTATACCAGACTTTTATCCTGTTTAATTTTTTACTAAGGACTAATTTTTCAAATATTTAAATAGCGTATTATAATCGAAAAATATTGCCTGAATCAAAAATTCTACCATGTAACCTTTGGAATTGAATAAAATTTTGGTATATGTATAATAAAGCGTTGATGCATTTATTCCATAAGTAATTCAACAGACGATGGTGCTGTGTATGGTGCGGAATTGCTAAGGGGCTTAAGAACAAGTGATGTTTCACTAACTTTATACCGTCTGCAATTTTTATAGAACGGAAACAAAAAAGAAATAAATCCGGCGCTCAATTAGCGGCAGACGGTTTCTGGTGATACCATACTTCTGCTACTGGAATTAAATCGATCGAACAATTATGTATCTCGTAATGACTTTATACCGTCTGCTGATAGCCTAAACAGGTTACATTTACCACAGAGATTATGGAAATCACGAGGCAGACGGTTTGGTTTACTATAATGGCTACGTGTATTGATTTGAATTCGTCAGAAATTAGACGATCTCGTAATGAATTTATGCCGCTTAAAACTATTTTGAAGTGTCAGAAGTTTGGTATCACCGGAAACCGTTTGCCGATAACTGAGCGCCGGACTTATTTTTTTATTATCGTTTTATTAAAATGGCGGACGGTATAAAGTTAGTGAAACATCACTTCTCACCTAAAACCCTTAAATATTCTTATTCGGGAATCATAACAATAAAACCATATATTTTAAGCTCGCAAAAGGACAGACGGTGCAAAGCCATATTGCAACGTCTGTTGTTTTGGCTCGCTCTATATTGTAATTTGACATACAAATTATTATTTGGGAGAAATTAACATTTACCGGTATATTGAAAATTAAGCGGTACATTGAAAATTCTGTATAATTTTTTTAATAAAAATACTTTTTAGTCGTTTTATATATGTATGTAAGTTAACAAACCTAGAACTGCAATTCAACATAAATTACAAACACGCGCGTCATAAAGGAAAACATGTAAAAACACGCGCAAACAAGTTCTAGTTATTTAAGAATATTGTAAATTACTTATTAAGCTATTTTGAATAAATAAGCTTTAACATTTTTTCAGTTTTAGTTAGTTTTAGGTTGAAATGTAACAGATAAACAGATAATAAATTAATTTTTTTAATAAATCTACGAACAAACTCTTAACTGGCACCCAAAAACAAAAAAAAGTGCAAGTAACAAAAAAGTGAAAAAAATTAGTGAAGATCATTAAATCAAACCCCTGTTGAAAAATATCTAATACTAAAATACCGCAGATTTTGGCTAAAAAAAACTTATACCCACGAGAACATAACCGTTTTTTGAACCAAAAAATTTAAACGCTATATACATAAGAACATAACTAAAGCTGTTCCACCGAAGGGTGAAACTGAATAAACAAATCGCGATAAAGTTTGTACCAATAGTAGGTGGGTTACAACTATCAATGCACCATCGCCAAATGGAATAAATATGGCATAATCAACAGTTATTCCGAAGAAACACGAACGGGTCTCGATTGTACGAAAACTGGTTGTGCACTATAAAGAACTCTGTGGCAACACTAATCCACAGATACGCCATGGAAATCCTCTTAATCTTAATGTAAATCAAAAATTAATAACAATTACAAAATAATAAATCAAAAATAATAAATAATAGAAAGTGATCAATAATAAAAGTAACAAAATATTTTTTAATTAAGTATTTATAATAATAAAAAATGATCGTAATAACCAACAATAATAATAATAACAAAATTTTTTTTTGTCTGAATAATTAAATATAATAATAAAAAGTGAGCAGAGACTCGAGATACTAGAGAGAACCATATTTCCAGCAGCAACAACAAAACGAACAGGATCTTAAAGATAAGTAAATTACCAGATTGCGTGAAGCAGAAACCCGACCCAATATATTTCTTGGGTACACAATGTCGAAAACATTCTAAGAGACTACAATATTGTCGACGACAAACCAATTTATAGAACAATAATGTAATACATACGTCAGAAAATTAGAGGAAATGCCGATGCGGCCTTAATATCATATAACATCTTCGACGATATGGGCATCGATAAAAAAATACCTTTTGCTCCACTACGCTGATAAAAGGCATTTGGAAATTTATAACACCAATTTAGCACTCGAGCCTTGGACAAACGTCGTCAGAGAATTAAATCTTAAGATTAAGTCAAGAGGATTACAAGTAATTCTTAATTTCTTAAATTATTAAAATAAACAAAATAATAATTCTCGAAAAATTATTAAATTCATACGGCGAGTATTTAATAATTTGGCAAAAAATTTTATTATATTTATTTCAGAAATCTAAGAAAATAAATAACGTTTGGTTTGAAAATAAAACTCTCTTAATCTACGCTCATCATGTGATATCAATATACATATGTACATATATAAAATTAGCGGTTTTCTACTAATATTAACACCAAACCTCCTTATTACAAGGGTTTCTTAAAATATAACATTCATTCAGGGGCAATTTTTCGAAATAAGACCAAATAAAATCATAAACAATTCTTTAATGTGCTCATAACCTGGTAAAGAGTGGACGATAACATAATATTTATAAAGATTAAAAACAAAATTTGATAAAAACAAAACCTTGGGGAACACTATCGTTTATAATATGATAGTCTGAAGTTGCACCGTCGACTATCATGTTAATTTTATGATTGTGAAGACAGCTTTTCCAGGTGACCAAAAAATTATCAAAACAAAGAACCACCTGTTGATTACCGTACAACAAACTAAACTTTTCGTAAAACAATAAGATCACCAAATCCATGTCAGTTTAAGATCTGTGGCGCTAAACTAATGTCAGTAAAACAGACAATTTTGTTTGATATGAATGACTAAACTACAGAAATTTTCTATTTATTTATACAGTCACTTTCACCACGAAAATAAATCGTCAACAAACAAATCAACATTCGCGCTAAGATGTAAAATTACTGAGTTTCGCAGAAAAATAAACCTTCAAAACATTGCAAAATAAAATTATAAAATTTGCTTATTTCATCTAACTAGACCTATGTTGACCAGTCATATCATCATTAAATTGACGCAAGTTCGTTTTTATTTTGTACGAAAAATTTTCAATTTAACCTTCCTACACTGAATGAATATTAATTTCCCATCAAAACCAATTAATTTTCTCCAAACTCTCTATTTATGGCTGTGCCTGAAAATGCAAATTATTCAAATCAACATCGGTTTTGATGTCATGCGCAATGGATATAACACCAACCCTTACGAAACTTTTATTATGTATGTACATAGCTATATCCATCACATCTTATAATGTTTTGGTCAGTGATTAAAAATTGAATTTATACATTTTTAAAAAATCAATCAATTTTATTGTTTTATAATTAATTTTTTATTCACCTTATCCAAGATTCTATCAATAAAAAAAATCCATCAATATAAATATTACTTCATAACTTTCCAAGAGGTGTCGCGTCATTTGTTTTAAATAATTTTTTATTTCAAATTAGTGTCTCAGCTTAAATCTTATTTGAAGTGGTGAATAATTTTTCTTTATGTATTTTGTGCAAAATATTTTCTCTGGTTTGTTTATTTTAAATTCGTAAATGCGCTTATGGAGAAGTGAGTTGTATTTGTATTAATAAAATTTTAAACATGTTAAAGAAAAAAGTTGAAAGAAATTTCATAAGAGAAGAGAATAATATTGATAGAATTGAAATTTTTATTCACCTCATATAAAATTGTGTATTTACTACATACAGTACGTTCGTAAAAATCGACTCTTAGTGGATTAGTTGTGGCAAAATTTATGAATTATGTAACTATTATTAAAGACGATGGATAAAGAATATTCAAGTAAATCGTACCTACATATATATATCAATTTAAGATACAAAAATCGAGAGACTCTTAAATTGATTAGCAGCGATAAATAAGATAAATACAGCAGGTACGGCTTTACGACCAAATATACAATAAAAATATGAAGCAGTAATGGTAACAAAATATTTAAATTTAACGATAACCTATTCCTGCTCTCATGTTGCTTCTTAATAATCTTTATACTACACAATTTGAAAATAAATGCATTTGCGAACAAATGAAATTAATTTGATTTAATTTAAATGTCCGTAATAAAATGAAATATTTAAATCAATAATCACATTTTTTTATAATTCACAGCATGTATGCATATAAGATGCAACAATAAAATAATAATTATTTTATACGTGTTTAACATTAAACAATTTATATTTGTGTCGCGGCTTTTAAACACGCTGGCGGACATTGTGTTTTTTGTCGACTTATAGATCTTAATCGATTAGTCAAATAATAATTGCTTGTTGGCATGCTTTATTTGAGATTAACAGCAGATATCTTTCAACAAAACATCTGATTCAACTGAGTTAAAAGGACATATCCTCGATTAGGATCGGTAGAATTCTGTTTTAAAAAATTCTGTTTTTGCAAAATATTGTTTTGCAAAATTCTGTTTTATAAAATTCTGATTTACATAATCCTTCTTACAAAATTCTATAGTTTTACACGTAATTTGTGACATTTAACTTATACATCACTACAATTCAATAAGATGGTCAACTCTAGTATCTGCATGGTTTGGAATCATTCATCCTCATAAGATGGAAGATAAACCTTATTTTCGCAGACCACAGTGTTAAAAAACAAAAAAGTACAAACGCCCTATTGTTGCAATACATAGCTACAGTACTTGGCAATTGAATTAGAGCCACCTTCAAATTTCGGTATTTTTTCAAATTTATTAGAAACGTATACGTATTTATATTCTAATCAAAAAATGTTTTAAATTTTAATTCAAAAATTGACAGTTATGTTAGTTTTTAACAAAATTATTTGTGCACGCAAATTTTTTTGTGCAGTATATTTTTATTAGTTAAATTGTGATTTATTCAGAATGTTGTAGCCATACATGTTTCGTCTGTACTTGATCAGTTTTGAATGGTTCTTGGTAACATCTCGAAAGAGGTTCAAAAACATGTTGATAAAATCACCTAGAAACTTACCCCACTCGGTTTTCTTGGCATTCTGCTATAAATTTTTGGTGTTGCTGATTGTGAATATTTTTCACTTTAATTTAAACCTCCGCAAGTTTAAACCGAACCCCTGCCCTGGCCGAGACCACAAATTTTATACAATATATTTCAATAATTTCCAGGAAATAGCTCTTCTTATCTACCAGCCTACCGACCAGCTAATTTATCGAAAAATAGGAATGTTACCTCATTCAATAAACCGAAATTGAACCTTGGGCTTGAACAGTTGTAATTAATAAGGTATTTAAACAAACGGAATATGATTTACCGTCAGGAAACACAAAGTGAACGGCATTATAAGCATAACCCATTGAACTCTGGAGAACTATTTTGTGCCCAAATTAATACGTTTTTGCCTTAATTTGATAATATGAAAGACATTTTTATCATTACATAAATTTCGATTAGTTTTTCTTGGGTAAGAAGTAAAAGCTTATGCGGCTGTGCAGCCATAACTATTCAATTTCAATGTTTAATTTCGGTTTATTGACTAAGGTACCACACACAAACACATACACATACAAACAAACACACACATACATACGCACACACACAATTTATTAAAATTTCAAAATTAATAGTAATTAGAACGTTTTTCAAACATTTGTGTTTTTAATAATTATTCAAATACTAAAACAGAGAACTACCCCAAAGTCGCTCAACATTGGAGCCTTTGCGCAATGATGACTGTAGTATATGTTCCATATACTAAAATAAAAATCTGCTCAAAGCCGCTTAGCATTGGTCCTCTCCGCACATTATGACAAAAAATTATGTAGCTTCCTATTGTTATGAAATTGTAGTTGATCATATTTAACAAAAATCTAATGGGATCTTCTGGGACTTTACTTTGGGTTTTTCGGGATTTTTTTACGGATTTTTATTGTTGAGAATTCGAGGTGATCTCTTTGAGAATTATTCACATACTAAAATAGAAAACTCCCAAAGCCGCTTAGCATTGTGTCTTTTGCGCGAGGATAACAGTAAAGTGACAGAACTGTTTCAAAAGTATTCATCTTTATATTAATATTTACATTTGTTTTTCACATACCAAAATAAAATGGTTAACTTCAATTTGAAAAAACAAAAAATTCCAAAAAAGCCTGCCCGCAAACCCACGTTTTAGCGATTTATTAAAATCCTAACATAAATAGAAATTATATAGAACGTTTTTCAAAAATTTGTGTTGTTCGATAATTCTGTGGTCACAAGGCAAAATCGCTTAAGTCGACATAAGACAAAAATAATTTTCAGTGTGTAACGTTTTCTAGCTCTCTTCTAACTTCACCAAATTTGACTTAAGTGGTAATACCTTGTGGCCAAAGGATGTGGTCGCAAGCCGTAGTAGCTTTAGTCGGCATAAACTACAATGAATTTAATATTCAACTTTTTCTACATCTCTAGAAAATTATCAAATTTGACTTAAGCGGTTTTGCCTTGTGACCACAGAATTATTAACACACTAAAATAGAGACCCAAAGTCGCTTAGCATTGGAGGCTTTGCGCAAGGATGACTGAGAAACGCAAAATTATTTAAAAAAATATTTATATTATTATTTAGATTTGTGTATCACATACTAAAATTGAATACTCTTCAAAGCCGCTTAGCATTGGCCCTCTCCGCACAAGAATGACAAGAAATTATGAGGGTTATTTTTATTTTAATATGAAAATACAAAGTTAAATAGTAATACAAATATAAATATTTTTTGTACAATTTTTTACGATTTTCGGTCATCCTTGCGCAAAGGGTCCAATGTTAAGCGGCTTTGGGGCTCTATTTTAGTATTAGGACAAATATTAAAAAACTAAAATTTTGAAAAATTTTCTAATTTCTGGGAATTTTAGAATTTCAAAAAATTGCCAATGCGGGGCGCTAGTTCCAATTCTTTAATGCCTAAAACTAATTAAAATAATATTTCAAAAATTCGTTATACATATTTAAAAAACGGATTACCATCTATAAGACAAGCAAAAAAAAATACCAAAAAAATCAAGTTTTTTAATTATAAAAAATGTTTGAAAAGTTATTTTAATTCGTTGTAGACCCTTGAAGGACCTTGAAAATTCCAATCCTAATAGAAATTAGAACGCTTTTCAACAATTTGTGTTTCTTTAGTAATTATCCACAAATAAAATAGAGAACTCCACAAAGCCATAGCATTGGAGCCTTTGTGCAAGGGCGACTGGAAAGCGTGATACAGTCGAAACTCGATTAATCTCGGATAATCAAAGAACCTGGTTGATTGAATTTTTCAGTTTTATAAAAAAATACAAAATATACATACGTGCATGTTTAACACAGAAACAACACTGTTGCCAAAATTTAACAAAAAAATAAAAATGAAAAATCCCGGTTAATCAATTGAAAATCTCGATAAACAAGTGACTCAAAAAAATCGACTGTGTAAAACCAAATCACGGATAATAGAGGTTTACGGATAATAGGATCCCGGAAAATCGAGTTTCGACTGTAAATGTTTCAAAAAATAGAGATATTTATATTAATATTTACATAGCTATCTGTTTCACATACTAAAATAAAAATCTCCTCAAAGCTGCTTAGCATTGGTACTCTCCGGGCAAGGATGTCAAGATATTATGTAGCATCCTGATTTTGTTATCAAATTATAGTTTGTCGTATTTAATAAAAATCTAATGAGGTCTTCTGGCAATTAAATTTGTGTCTCGAATTCTCAACAAAAAAAAAAATCCCGAAAAACACAAATTTAATTGCCAGAAGACCCCATTAGATTTTATTAAATACGACCAACTACATATAATTTGATAACAAAAGGATGTTTAAAAACATTCTAATTTTTAACAATATTAGAATTTTAGGAAATCGTCAAAGCGGTGGACTGGAGGCGGCAGCCTCCATCCTCTGAGATAAACTACGAATTAAAATAACTTTGAAAAAAAAAAAAAATTATATATAAAAGAGTTGATTTTTTGGGATTTTTTTGTTTGTCAAATCTAGATTAATCCACCCGTAACTATAATGGCGCAAAGATTACGTGAAATTATGTAGTTTACTTTTGTTTTCAATAAATTTTACTATTGATTTCATTTTATTATGTATTTTTATTTTTGGGAATATGATTATATCCCGATAATGATGTCTAATAAAAAATAAAGTTTATTTATAAAGAAATTAAAAGGTTTACGACATTCAAGCTATTGGCGTAAATATTGCGGCTATAAGTGCCTTATGTGACTCATAAAGTTTAGTAAATCATAAATTTTTCGTTTGTCAGTTGGTCAATTGGCCAGTTCTGCAAGTTGTACTCCCACAGTTTTGAAGCAATTTGCAAATTGCTAAATGTTGTCTTTTAATTGCACGTTTAGGTGAATAATAATCTGTATAATGAAATGATAGATTTCATTATCCATCCACCAGAGAGATGCTAGTTGCTTGGGTATACTGCTCACTATAATTTATTTCTGAGAAAGTACATCCATACGTTAAGTTTTCCACTTTATATAAAAATTTAATTTTAAACTGGCACCCGTAAATATAAATAGAAGAAAAAAAATAAAAAAAATACTAACATTGCACTTTTTCTATTTTATTTTAATTTCGACTAGAGGGGTTTAAAATTAAATCCAATTAAAGCACGCTGCATGGTTTTGGCAAAGGTGTCAACGACCAGGCCATGTTTATCGTACCGGTTATCGTTTGATCACCAAAGTCAAGCAACAGTGGGAATAGTTAGTACTTTACTGGGTAACTGCTCGGGAGCACTAAGTGTTGTTGGTACTTTTTAAATAAAAAAAAGTAGGTGTACCCAACACACGACTTTCTTTTACGAACAGAGAATTTTGAGAAATTTTATTTTTTTTTTTAAATTTTTTGATTAATTTTTTAAAAATTTTTAAATTTTTAATTTTTTTTTTTATTTTTAATTTTTTATTTTAATTTTTTTTTTAATTTTTGGAAACATTTTGTATTAAGTAGTTTTTTGTAAACCTTATACTTTTTAAGATATTTGCAAAATATATTTTCTGGATCAAGGGAGTGGCCACTTCCGGTTAGCCGATTTGAAGTAAAATTCACTGGAACCTACCAATTTTCAAAAAACCTTAATT
Source organism: Tipula vernalis (assembly GCA_958295665.1). NCBI lineage: Eukaryota > Metazoa > Arthropoda > Insecta > Diptera > Tipulidae > Tipula > Tipula vernalis. The sequence goes on along the minus strand of OY282559.1, from coordinate 213,034,796 downwards.
CTGAAGTTTCAGTTCGATTGGTTAAACTATGTGGGCTGTAGAGAGGACACAGACTGACAGACAGACTGACAGACAGGTACTATTTCGAAACTAACTTTTTCGAACTCAGTGGACCTCAAAACAGATAAATCTCTAAAAATCTCAAGGTCCAAAATTTTCATGATCACTATACTTTATTTTCATGATTACTATTATTACTAGAGTAAAAGAATGTAAAACACAGTTGACGTTTGAAGTCGCCTACTTTAATTTTCAATTACTTCTAGATATAGAATCCGTACTGCTGCAAGCAAAAATATTTTATACTTTGCTCGATGGCAATAAGTAAGTGTTCGAAAAATGAGAGAGTAAAAATCATAAAATTGGTATAAGAAACTAATAGAAGTTGTTTTAATATATTATACGAGTATTGTTGCAAATATGTATATGTACATTCTTTTTTTATGTATACTATATGTACATCCTTTCATTTATTTTCGTGATTTGCTTTACACTCGCCCTTTAACGCAAAGTGGCTAACGTCTGGTTTACGATTTTAAAACTAGAGATCAGGTCATTAGCACGTAAACAAATTCTAAATTTGACATTTGCCTTATTGATTTTGGTCCAAAATAATCAAACTGCAATTTCATGTTTAAACTTTTTTCATAAATTTTGCGGTCCCAGCTCCCAGATTCTGTGAATCAGAAAATTTGTTTTGCAAATATCTCAATTTACAGAAAAAATTTAAAAAATTCTAAAGCTTGCAAGAAATTTGCATAATAAGTTTCTCAAAATTCACCTTTGTGATATTTTGGTGATATATGTCGCTGAAGATTCCTTGGCCACTGACGAGATACAGTTTATTTCCGAATTTGAAACAAAGAATGTGGACTCGCGCCATGGTGGACCCCGAGATACCCCTTTAATCGTTCGTAAAAGAAAGTGTGTTAGCCGTACCTCTATTTTCTTTTGTTTTTTTTGGAACCAGTTTGAATTTAATACATTTTATGTAAACCTTAAACTTTTTAAGATATTTGCAAAATAAATTTTCTGGACTAAGGGAGTGGCCAGTTCCGGTGAGCCGATTTGGAGTCGAATTCACTGGGACCTCACCATTTATCAAAAAAGTTTAAATCTGAAGTTTTAGTTAGATTAGTTAACTATATGGGCTGTAGAGAGGACACAGACTGACATACTGACAGACTGACAGAGAGATACCATTTCGAAACCCACTTTTTCGGACTCAGTGGACAAGGTCCAAAATTTACATGATTACTTAATTTTACTTACGTTAGAGAAAGTAATACAAAATAATAAATTTCAAAGAAGTTTGCGTAATAAGTGTCTTAAAATTCCCTGCTCGTAAGAGAAAGTGTGTTGCCACAACTCAATTAATTTTTTTTTTTATAATTTTAAATTATTTTTTTAAATTTGTTTTTTTTTTAATTTTTTAAGTTTTTAATGTTTAAATGTTTAATTTTTTTTTTAATTTTTAATTTTTTATTTTTATTTGTTTTAAATTTTTGGAAACATTTTATATTAAGTAGTTTTTTGTGAACCATATAATTTTAAAATATTTGCAAAATAAATTTTCTGGACCAAGGGAGTGGCCACTTCCGGTTGATCAATTTGGAGTAAAATCCACTGGGACCTCCCAATTTATCAAAAAACCTTAAATCTGAAGTTTCAGTTCAATTGGTTAAATCTTCTGGGCTGTAGAGAAGACACAGACCAACAGACCGATACCATTTCGAAACCCACTTTTTCGGACTCAGTGGACCTCAAAACAGATAAATCTCTAAAAATCTCAAAGGTTCAAAATTTTCATGATTACTATACTTTATTTTACTAGAGTAAAAGAAAGTAAAAGGGGGACAAGAAGACAAGAAAGAAGAGAGACGCCACCAACTTTTAAACAACGACGTCAAGCAATCAAAACCGACGTGAATCATCATTGGCTATGGTTTAGTACAAATTTGGGTGACATGATGATGTAACGAGATCTCTCTCCTACCCCATTTTCGACTACTTAAGTGCCTGGAACCAGGTCGAGTATCTAATTTTAACATACCTTTCATTCGATCTTGTTGTTCGTTAAAGGAGTGTACGATGGATCAAGCATATTTCGGAAAACTTGCAGGCTTGGTTGTACATACAATCAATCAATCATCAAGCTGCATGGTTTTTTTTAACAAATGTTTAACTTAAAGGAAACCAACGTTTATTATATTACAAGTGTAATATAATATTTACCAAACTTTTTTAAATATTTTAATACTCGATTATTCAAAAGCAAGCTTCAGTTTCTGGCCCATGGAGGCTGCAAACCCCTTAAACCTCTGGTTTTATACTACTATTAACTTTGTTGAAGCTTATAATTTTAAGACTTTCCTGTTTCTTATTTATTTATTGTTCAATTATTATTATGTTTCTAGATTAAACAAATACGAATCTTTAGTTTTTAAACTAAGATTTATATGGGCGGTTTACATCGTATCTGTGAAATTCTAACTAATAATATGTTTTAGGATTTTCCGTGTTTGGCTTATTAAGTAGTATTTAATAATAAGGGATTAAAGGCGATTTCCAGAACCTGACAAGTTTTCAGAAACTTTAAGCATCTATCTGTTGAATACAAATGCTTAGGCTTGATCGTATTCTTAAATCAATCAATAATAGTTCAACAAGATATCCAAGCGAATCATGTTTAAAGTCATCTTGTATCAAATGGAAATTGCAATAAAGGCGAGAAATTGTGCCACTACTTGCGCTAGCAAACATAAAAGTAATCTGATTATCAACATGTTAATAAAATATTAAATCTTCATCTTGTTATATTTTCATTTACAATATCTTCCTAAAAATGCAACATGGTGTACATCTTACAATCGTAAATAAGTACATACCAACAAGTTAAAACACAAAAAAATTAAATTTAAATAATAAAATTTCAATTTCATTGCCAATTTGTTGAAACATTAGTTTATTACCACCTATTGTGAACTGTGACACTGTTTCCCATGTATTTTGTGCGAGTTGCATTTTGTTGCTTGCAGCATTGTTGTTAACTGTAAGAATCACATCACACCACAGGTGATATATTTGGATTGATTTTTTTAAATTTTTTTATTTTATTTTCTTTTTTGTGCACTGTGTTTAAGATTTATGCACATATGTAAAATTTCGAACGAAATGGGTGATGATGAAATCGAGATAGTTTGGCATACCCTTGTTTAGTGCATCGATATAGCTTTTGTTCATCATCCTATTTCAAAACTGCATTCAAATGATTCACTGTTTATTTTGATTTAATTATTTAAATGAAGATGGGGATTTAAAAAATTTTGTTCGATAAAGACATTAATAATTGTGTTAGATGTTTATACAATGAAACACATCATATAATAATTTCATAAGTAAGATGTAGTTTCTTTATAGATACTTATGTTATTTGTAATTAAATCATTCATCTAGAGGCAAGACCAGGAAAAAATTGATTAATATTTATAATAAATTTATTAGCTTTTCACATGTAAATAAATATAAAAGTAAAAATTTTTAATTATAAGGTTAAAGAATAATAAATTAATTTTAGATCAAAAATTATTGATTAGATGTGCGAATATTTATTGTATTATAAAAATAAAATTTACAGTCGTGTATAATTTATTGGTAACTTGCATACTACATTAGGAACATTACGTTTGGTTTTCGCATTCACATGTTAAGCTTTAAGTCAAAAGGTAATATTTGTTATCTTTTAAATGTTCTATAACAAAAATTCTTTTCGCATTTATTACAACTCCACCATGGACAAAATATCAATTTTCAGATTAATTACCTTATTATATGTAAGACGAATACATGGCTTATTTTAATTAAGTTAAAGTTGAGACTAAAATTGACTTTCAATATGAAAACAATAACGGTTAATTTACTTAAATCTGAATTTATCCCAGAAGCTTGTTGATACACATATATAAATAAATAAATCTACTGTACCGATATGTACTATCGCCCTAACTGGTTCATTCTGGCCAAAACTATATTTGTAACTGAGGGGTAATTCTCGGGAAAATTAATTATTACGGTAAAACTGTACTTTAAGCATCATTGTTTTTTTTAAATATGCATTTTTTCTATTTTACATAAAAAATTAATAAAATATTTCATTTTCTTTTACTTACATACATACAGTTAGTCGATAGAAAATATTAGATTTAAAAAAATTATTTTTGAATTATAGGACATATTTAAGTTTATTTAATTTATCCGTAATACATATACGCAAGAAAGTACCGTAATAAATGCACACAAATAAAACTTCGCAGCTATTAAACAATTTCCTTCATTTATTTACATCACTTTCATGTTGGCCGATACATTTTTACACACACATTTACGTAATATTAACTGAAAGAACTGAACTTTTTTTTGTTTTAAACAGCAGTCTGTTTTTAGTTGTTCTCCAGTAAGAACCTGATAGAGAATAATTCGGTAAATTTTGCAATATTTTTCCAAAATGCTTAATAAAGGAAAGCATACTTCTTTTGATATGCGACAATTAGTTATTTTTCGTCATGCTAAAGGAAAATCTCATCAACAAATTGCAGACGTATTAAATATGTGTAAAAGTACCGTAGGAAATATAATTCGTCGATTTACAAAGGAAGATCGCATTTATTTTATACCGCCAAAGCCTCGAAAAAAAAACTTAACGCGCGCGAAAAGCGTTGGGTAGTAAATCGAATTAAGGTACAGCCCAAATTAAGTGCACCAAAATTAGCGTCGATGGTTCTCGAGAAATTTGAGAAGAGTGTTCATCCCGAAACCGTTAGAAGAACGCTCCACGAAAATGGTTATCATCAGAAAAAAGCCATATATCTGTGCTCAAGAATTAAAAGGGCATAAGTGACTTATGCCCTTTTAATTCTTGCGTTTTTAATATTATAATTTTCAATTAATTCCTTTTCATATCAATTTTTTTGTAATATCAAAGAGAATAAGATATCTTACTCTCTTTGATATTACCTTAAAAATTGGAAAATGAAGAGGTTTTAATTGAAAATTAAAAAAATTAGAAACGCAAGAATTAAAAGGGCATAAGTCACTTATGCCCTTTTAATTCTTGAGCACAATTCGTATCGACCAACTTTTAAAGTGACTAACTGTTATATAAAGATGGCATTTACTGATTTTTTTACCGAGTCTAAAGTATTTATCCTGGATGGTTACACAGCAATGAATTTTAATAAAAATTCTACGAATAAAAGCAGTGATACCGATAGACAAATTCTGCTCTTAAGGCAATAAAATGTAGCCATATTGCCATAAACAAACAAGAAACATCGCTTTTAGACAAAAATCGATAATTTTAGGGTATCTTTTTTCGTAGAATTTCGATTTTTCTATTCAGATATTTTTACGATATAATTTAATTGATTTCAAACAACGTTATTTTAATAAAAGTAAAGAAAATGTAGAAATATGTTTTTCTATTCTTTTTTAGTAATAGGTTTATTAAGAATGGTTTAATTTAGTGGACACAGATAGAATACATTAGTCACTGGTTGAAACCATGCCAACGCAATAAAACCATATTATCTTAGTGGGCTTAGGTTTTATTAATTTTTGCTTTGGAACTGTAGTAAATTAATTCCGTGTGCGATAAATTTCCGTCTGCTTAAATAAATATTCGAGAACGCATTATATTTTTTAAATAAATTGGAGAAATATTAAATAAAAAATATAAAAATTGCAGGAGTAGAAACTCGCTGTCGCTCATGTCGTAATTTTTATCCTCACGAGTAACAACTATCACGACATGCCCGTTGAATTCACCTCGATAATTATGCTGAATTCATATAAAGAAAATGTAAAATAATCCATTATTATAACCCATCATATAGGTTCATTGTGGGTTATATTTGTGAAAACTAACAGAAAAGAATCAGAAGAAATAAAATTGCGTGAAAGAACCTAGTTAGAAAAATATATAAAAGATGATCACAACAACCTAGCAACAGCTACTAAATATTACAAAATATATTTCAAAAATTGATGTTATAGTTCGAAATCATAAAATAGAACTAATCTTAATAATTTAAGAAATTTATTTAACAAAAGTGTATAAAATGTTGTTTGAAACTCGAGGGTTGTCACGATGACAGTCTGAACGACTTTATCCTAGTAAGCCGTGACATAACCCGCCTAGCAAATGTCATATGGAAAAACAACAGAAGAACACACCCAACCAAAAATAAAGTATACTGTTAATAATCCGCAGTGTATCATTTATCCTAACAGCACTATCTCCAAGATCACAACAGTCGCGACGATGATAAAGTGAATTTTATGTACATATATTACTTTCGGGAAAAAAAGTAAAGTTGAACTTTTTTTTTGACAAGTGAGCATAATTTCGGCATCATGGAGGAACTCATCAAACGGAAGCTCAGACTGAAACCCAACTACAAATGACAGCACTCATGGAACAAATGGTTCAGCAGCGAAACGCTCCGCCAGCAAATCCAGCGGCTGGAGTTCACCGACCAGCAAATACACAAGCAGCTGTCCGATCAAATGGAAAAATTCGGCCACTGCCCAGAGGACGGTGAAACGTTCGACGCTGGTACGCTCGCTACGAGCTTATCTTCACAGAGAAAGCATAGACATTGACGGTCCACCAGCGAGTGAGTTTGATCACTGAGCAGTTATCAACCTCGGAGTACCGACGTTTCGCTGAACGCCTCCTGCCAGAGACTGTACAAACCATCAATTTCGAGAGAGTAGTCGAGGAGCTGAAAAAGATTTTCGGACGGAAAGAATCTGTATTCACACTCCGTTACAAGTGTTTGAGCATCGCTAAAGGTTCAGGAGAAAAAACAAAAAAAGTGCGCTAAAAAGGGATTTTCCCATTTCTATTTATTTTGATTCACATTTCCCATTTCCATTTATTTTCATTCACATCCGAAACAATTGTAATCATTGTAATCATTCATATCGCAATCATTCAAATAAAAATTTCAGTTGTTTGTAAACAGCATTTTAAAACGGGGAGAAGTGTTACGAAGACAGTCTGAACGACCTTATCCTATCAAGCCGTGACATACCCCGCCTGGCAGACGTCATATGGAAAAACAGCAGAAGGATTTTCACCACGACAAGTGACACACCGAACCAAAAATAAAGTATACTATCAGTAATCCGTGGTGTATCATTTTTCCTAATAGCACCATCTCGAGGATCACAACATGAGCAAAGAGTTATTGTCAACTGGGGATTATTTTCCACTCGACTATTACCTCTTGAGACAAACTCATCCCTCTTGGATAATATCTCACTTTTTTCACTAATACCATAATAACTATTAAGAATTTTTTTGAACATTTTGTAAAAAAAAGTTTACTAGCAATATGCTATCCGTGCCTAGTGTTACTATTACTGCCTTAATACGAATCATGATTTGTGCTTTATGGCCAACAAATATAAAATCAAAATCAATGAAATTAATTATCGTAAAACTCTGATTTAAATTTCAAAGATATTTGTGGTCGATTTTGAGAACGAAATTAAATTTTAGTGATCTACCCTGTAACATACGAGTATCTCCCTTGACTACAAAAATATTCAAGATCAACCAGAGTATCCAGGGACATTGCGATTGCACCCCATACCCATACCTTTAGTCACTTATTTGAATGTAGAATCCACATTTTCCGAATGAAATGTTGCTGTTTAAAGTCTATACCTAGTTCAAGAGATATTAACATTTTAAAGCTCCTCAATTTCACTACCTAGAATTTATTGGAAAAATTAACAAAATCGAACCTCTTATTTAAATAAAGAGACCCATGACTACATTTAAAAAAAATAATTTGATTGACTTGGATTTGGGTATTTTTTCAAGTTCTAGCTTCTAGCTAGCTATGGACTTTTGAAGTACTTTGTACTTAAAGGGTCCTGGCCAACTACTCGTTTTTTAAAGTTTTGAAATAATTAACTTCGTCCGTAATTAATCCACAAAATTATTTATTGTTTATTGGAGAATGGAAAATGTTATATTATTATTTAGCTAAAACTTCCATCCAGAAATGGTAACTTCATTATATCCGAATGTCTACTAGTAAGAATCCAAAATAATTTCTTTGTTGTATAGATTTGGATATGTGGAATATGCACAAGGATAATATTTGAGACAAAAATTATCCGTATCATGATTCAAATTCAATTAGACCACTTCGTCGTAGTTAGCCACGTCGCCAGCAACAATCAATTTACATTACTACAAAATCTATTTTATATAACTTAATAAAAAATTGGATACTCTCAAGTATCTCCATATGTATTTGAATGAATTACTATAATTTCAGAAAAATTTAAATAAAATTAACAGTGAAAACTTAAGTTCAACAAATAAGTGTTGTGTGATTATTTTTATTTTCAAAATTCCTCACCGCAACATTTTGGTGCCGAAACCCGGGACTTAATTCCCAATTTGATATAATTGTGGTTATAGTTAAAGTCGATTATTTTCACGCATCTACTATATATTGCTACTATCAACATTTACTTTAGTCAACTTAGTTTACTTGGTGATCTTTCTATTTTTCGATTATCTCTTTAATATTTAGTTGACAAACAGTGATAATTTCTAATATCGTTTAAAATGGCTGAAGTAGCTAGTTTAGTAAAGAGGCGTGAAAGCCGCATTACGGTTCATGTTAAATAGCCGAACTCCGAGTATAGAATCTCAGGCACCTACTTCTAACAATATTTCCATTAGCGGAGGTGTATATGATGGAGCATATCTAGGCGCGGATATGCGACTTCCAAGGGTTGCAATAAAACCATTCTTTGGAGATTAATCAAAAAGACAGTCGTTTCAGGACCAATTTACTACATCAATTGATGCAAACGAATCATTATCTTGCATTCACAAATTTCAGGACTTAAGAGGTTTTTTTGTAAAAGGAGATGCGGCAAACCTGATTCGACACTTGGCTTTAACTGAAGCAAATTACTTGGAAGCATGGAACAAACTTGTGAAGAATCAGCTATCCGATATGTCCGGCTCAGTTAAAGTGCTACGATCAATATGTGACGTCTCAGATGAAGTACTTAGAGGGCTTAAGGCACTGGTAAGCAATGGGAGGCTCGAGAACCATGGCTAATTCATTTGGTGTTTAAAAAGGTGGATATCGAGACGCAGCAGCTATGGGCACAGCCTTCCAATGATATATTGATTGTCCAAGTGTCACCGAACTATTAGGGTTTCTTACAAACCGTTGTGATGCACTGGAATCCTGTGCTCTAAATAAACGGTCTACTCAGGTACGTCAAAATCCAACTACTAAAATACTTACATACCACTGCAGAAAGTACCGCTGGTTGTTCAATATGTAACAAGCGACACCTGCTATTTCACTGTTTTCAATTTAAGAAATTAAAAGCTATTGCACGAAAAAATGTTGTTCACCAGAAACAGCTACGCCATAGATGTATGAGTTCAAGTCGCAGTATTGAGACATGCGGAATAAATCTAACGTGTTACCATTGTGGAGGCGACCACAATACCCTCCTCCACATCAACGAAAATCCGTCTACTCTATATCAAATCAAAGGGTCTTCAACGGAAAATCAACCCATGGTTACATATACCACTACAGCTCTGCAATCGTCCATTAACAAGACAACGGCTTCAACAATCAATACCGACAATATTTCTTCAATCAACAGTGAAAATTATCAGGCAAGAAGCAACTCTTACCCAAAACGCGAACGAAGTTCAGAAATTTCGAATTCGTACTCAAATTTCAATGTTATAAATGGCATGTCGTGTTCCAACGCTGGTACTACATTTAGTCCATCATGAGCAATATTGTTAACAGTTTCAGTTAAAGTGTCAGTTACCAACGGTTCTTCGGCTGTAATTCGGGCATTATTGGATAGTGGTTCAGAATGATCTTTAATAAGTGAGAGCTGTGTTCATAGAATTTTTCTTAAGAGAGTACGAGCTTCTGTAATTGTGAATGGTCTTGGTGCAAACCGAACGGGTTATACAAAAGGTGCTGTTGAATTAAACATATATTCCAGATATGGCGATACAAATTCCACTAGGATAAATGCTTTAATTCTCTCAAAGCTAACAACATGCATTTCGTCATTAGCATTGACAAAGCAAATGGCCCAATCTAGACACAATCAACTTGGCGGATCCATCTTTCAATATTCCTGGCGAAATCGACATCATTCTTGGGAACGACGTATTTCTGGATATCATTAAGCCAGAGAAAATCAATATCGAAACTCACTTGTTTGCACAAAACATAAGATTTGGTTGGATTATTGGAGGGCACTTTCAGAGAAATATTGATAAGCTTCAATGTATTTGTTGCTATCTTGCTGTATTTGTTTACAAAAAACCGAAGCTGAACAACAATGCGAGGATCACTACATCAAATCAACAACAAGAGATTGCAATGGCCGTTACATAGTTCGATTACCGTTCAAAGAATCTACAGATATCCTTGGTGCATACTGCGCGGCCAAACGTTTAATAGCAATAGAAAGGAAATTCCACAAAAACCAGATGTTTGGGGGAAAATATGAACATTTTATGAAAGAGTATTTTAATCTTGGCCATACGGAGCTCAATCCAACTAATGAATTAGCCAATAAGCATGTATACCTACCTAATCACGCTGTATGTAAAGAAACCAGCACAACTACGAAATTACGTGTAGTGTTCGACGGGTCATGTAAGACAACTTCAGGTGTTTCTCTCAACGATGCTTCGTTGGTGGCTCCAACGATTCAGGAGGAGATCTTGTCAATGTTACGCCGGTTTCGCAGACGCAACGTAGTCCTATATGCTGACATCCAAGACCGTTGCAAGTATCAAATAATATAAATGCTCAAATCCATATATTTCCAGACGCATCAGAATTGGTGTATTGCGCTGTTGCTTACCTTCGGACCGAAAAAATGGGAATCGTTGCTACTCAATTAATTGCTGCAAAAACCAGAGTTGCTGCAAGTTTCATTACCCAGGCTAGAATTATGTGGTGCAGTTTTGTCGTGTCTGTTGGTGAAATACATTCAACGATCTTTGGCAATCAATTCCTGTGACGTTTTTGAATGGACGGATTCTCGGATAGTATTAGCTTGGCTAGTTTCTTCTAATTTAATACAAAATGAACTATGGTGGAATGTTCCTAATTGGTTGAGAAAAAATAATGAACAATGACCAAATGATCCTGGGCAATCGGAGAAACTACGCATCGACGAGCGGAAGAACAATTACGACTGATTTGATGCTCATGTTCAAAGTGATATTTGTGCTACGTTATTCGAAAATGTTTCATCATTACAGAAAATTTATCGGAGAGTTAGTTATGTATATAAATTTATTTCTTTAATAAAAGTAAGAATACGAAAACGAGCTGAAGAAGAGAAACAATCATCACCGGATCCAGAAACATCAATAACACTTGACGAATTAATTCTTGCTGAAAATTTGTCTATTCGATGCGTACAAGAAGAATCATTTTTAGATGAGACAACAAGTCTTAAAAAAAGTCGGCAATTACCAGTTCGGAGCAATCTGTTAAGCTTAACACCATTTTTATATGAGAACGGAATATTTAGAGTTGGTGGTAGAATTCAAGAAGCAAGCTGCAGTTTTGATACGAAACATCCGATAATATTACCAAAGATCATTTATTGAGCCACTACATCATCACGTATTATCACATGATGCATTTGCACCAAGAAGCCACACTACAAAGCACTCTAATTAAGCAGAGATTTTGGATAATAGGATGTCGAAACATGACTAGATTTGCCGTGGCAAAATGTGTGACGTGCTTCAAATACAAACAACTACCAAAAAATCTACCAAATTCTCGGGTTTCGTAGTGTCGATCATTTTAAAGCACTGGGGTTGATTACGCAGGTTCAGTATATATAAAAGAAAGAACTGGCAGAGGTCCCTGCAAAACTAAAAACGGATATACCATATTGCCTTATTTGTTTGTATGTCTGTTAAGGCGGTACACATTGAGATCGTGAACGATAAGATCAGCGAGACATTCATAGCTGCATTACAAAGATTTGTATCCCGAAGAGGGTTGTTTGTTGAAATTTTTTGTGATAACGGCAACAATTTTGTTGGCAGTAAACGCGACCTTGACGAATTATTTGATCTTTACAAATCAGAAAAACATTTTAATCTAATATCACAATTTTTATCTTCACAGAGAATCAAGTTTAACTTTAATCCTGCCAGCGCACCACACTTTGGGGGATTATGGGAAGCTAATATGAAATCAGCAAAACAGCATCTAAGAAGAGTCGATGGGACGACACCGCTACCATTTAAAAAGCTCACTACGTTAATGACACAAATTGAGGATGTTCCAATTCATGACCACTAAGCCAAATGTCAGAAGATGTCTCTTCCTTTGATGTGCTAACACCTGGGCATTTCTTGATTGGTGAACCTCTTACAGCAATACCGGAACCAAATCTAATGCATTTGAATATATCAAAATTATCGAAGTGGCAGAATACCCAAAATCGTGTCCAAGGCTTTTGGAAAGTCTGGCCAAAAGATTATCTGACAAGTTTAAATCAAAGGTCAAAATGGAAAACAACAACAAAAAAAGGTCATTGATCGATTGTTTCTCATCCAAAGCGACAACATTCCGAATGGTACCTGGTTACTTGGGGGTATTGTGGAGCTACATGCTGGATATGATGGATGTGTTCGAGTAGCAACTATTAAAACAACCAAACGAGTAATTAAGCGGATAATCGTAAAATTGATCCCAGTACCTTTAGAATAAAATTAAAAAAAGCGATACGTTTTATTAAATGTCAATACATAATAACTCAGGCCTTCAGCCGCATATTTTTATTTCATGTGTTAATGATCTTGCTTTAAATCATCAAATCTTAATCATTATTGTAAAACTTGAATATTTCATTTATTCATTATATATTTTGATTTGATTCCATTAATTTTGTGGCCCAGAATGTTTATGCCTGAAAGAAAATAATAAAATTGATTAAATCAAATCACTATACTAATTTAAATTATACTTATCTTATTGTAATTAATTAATTCATCAGGAGTGTACAGCTCAACGCAATAACATATCGCAATGTAAACAAAACGTAGTGGTGGCAAATGTATGTATTGTTGTTTAGTTGGCTCCTCTTGTATCGATAAGATTGGTGTAGCAGTATTGATGAATGTAGATTAATCGTTATCGAAATAAAGTTATAAAGTTAAATCCATAATCTCATGGAGTTGTTTTGCTCCTAGTTTTGCTCTTTTGTAAATATTTTACTTTTATATTATAGAAATAATTAAAATTAAAACAATTTACGCATGAAAACCTAATTTTTTCGTCAAAATAAGGTCAGCAAATTACCGTTAATTACCCATTTGTCGGTTGGTACACACGTACTAAATATATAATATACCATGGAAAGTTGGTGTAGGAAAAAATTGGGAGCGGTACTGTATCCCAAAACTAAAATTTCCAACGAGACAAAATCCCAAAACGATTTTTTTGCCCAAATACAAAATGTATTTTAGTAAAATCCCAGAATAAAAAATCCCAAAAAAAATTCATGTTGTAAATTAAAAAAGGTACTAATTTATTTTATTACTGCTAAAAATGGTAATTATTAATTACAAAAATTGATTAAAAACTTTGAAAATTATTATTTTTAAATTAATGAACTGACCTAAATTCGAAAAATGTTCATTTAGTTGATGAGATGAATATTGTAGGCTATATTTTTTAAATAATAAGTTATAGGTAAAGTCAACCGTTTTTTAATTTGTTTATATTTTTTTACATTTTTTTTTGTGGAAAATGTTCGCTGCTCCAAATTTTTTGATAATTTGTCTTAGCTAAAATTAATTCTTTTCTTAAATCATATATAATTGTATACAGCCACTATGCTATTCTGGCTACTCGGAAAATTTTCCTTCCATGCATCTTCAATTGACGAAAAGTTTGGATCATATTTTGGATCAGTGTTGTTTATTCCTACAATGCAATTGGTCTTTAACCACTTTGCTATTTTTTTGGAAACAATATCTTCTAAATGCTTTTATAGTTCATTATAATACATTTTTATTTCGGTAGGAGGGACAAAAGCGAGGCTTTTAATCATCCTAACATTCAAACTGAAAGCTTCACGGCTTCCATATTTCACCGCTACTTTCGATTTTTGGACCTGACGGCATATGATTTGTCCAAAATGAAAAAGACATCCCTTGCGTCTACGGGAAAAAGTCACGAGCTGCAGAATGAATTGTTCTCTCAAAATCCGAAATAATCCGTTTTGGTTTTAATGGGATATGGTTGTCCGCCGCTATACGATGAAGTTAAAAAAAATTCTGCTTAGTGTTTTTTATTTTTCTTGCTCATTAAGCAATATAGTAGCGGTATTGTTTGGTTTCCAATTTTTCCGTGAATACTAAATTGTAATAATTGTCATAAAAAGTACCATCCATTACCCAGCAAGACGACTCAGATAAAATGTTTATACTTGAAACAGTTCCAAGTATAATAATTTTGTCGTTTTGAACTTCCTTTTCTGACAGTATGAATAATTCCTCTTCAAGGTATCGTAGGTGCTCCGGAATATCGATTTCAGACAAATTTGTTGGCTCTTTAAGAACACTTGAGCGAATCCTTTTAATTTTTTCGATTTTGAGCTTGCTTATTTGGTAAGTAAATACGAGAAAACGGTTCACACTCCACAGTTACATCGCGAATTATTTGAAATGGAGGCTGTGTGGTAAAGGCAGCTTTCAATTTTAGTTCCACATTTGCTTCCGTATCATACAAATCAGCGGCAGGAGGATCATGACTATGTCCAAATATTTTTTGAACCTCTTTATGTATATTTTCTTCGATGGTTGTTACTAATTTGCTTTTACATAAAAACTTTTTTCTCTTAGCACATCTCTACTTGAACACATACGCATACCCGTTATGGAATAACTTATTCCCTCCCTTGTTGCTTGCTAAAATATTCATTTGTGTCATAATATAGCTAACTAATAATGTACTCATCTCGAGCCAAAAAAAAAAAACAATAAGTTTCAAATATAGAAGCATCAAAGTTTATTTATATTTTGTCTATAGTGAAACAAATTATATAATTTTCCAACGCATTGATGATATCGTATAATAAAATAATAACATTACAATAATATAATTTTGTATTATAACAAGGTCCATATTTATGAAATTAAGCAGTAAAGAAATGGAGAATTATTAATTTAATCTAGTTCCCACTTCCCAGAGATACCTGGGAAATCCTATTTGAGCTTTATTCGTAAATATCCTATATACATGTAGTACTTAACTAAATTATTGGTGATTCTAGACTTTTCTGCGCCGTAACATAATCAATTTTTAAATTATATTATATAATTTTATAAATAATTAACTTTAACATTATTAATTTCCCTTTTTCTAGATCTGTAGGAAATTCCTGATTAGTTTTAGTTTAATTTTATGGATAAATATATATTTTTAATTCTTTATTTTTAAATCTAGTTGCAGTATGTAAACAATTAATTATCTTTTATTAACCAGCGCTGTACGGCGCCGCACAAGTTTTAATAAAAATTATTCTGAAAATTGGGGATTTTTTTGGGGAATTTTGTCTCTTGGAATTCAAATTATTTTTATTATTATTCTTAACATGAAAATAGTCGAATGAATGAATTTTCACAAAGTCGTTCTCCCATGTGTATCGAAACGTTAATAAAATTATTGGTTTATGATTTTTGGTCATGGGACGACGCACCTTTCACTAAATGCTGGCATGAAGCAATATAATCTGCAGGTAGTCTTCGCAAAACTGGCTTTTAGTCGTAAGTACCCGATTTGGCCCCGAATTGCGAAAGAGTTGCTTTAAACTCAGAAAAAAATTGTAACGGGCGCTTATCATCCTCGTTACAAAATATACCTAATTCGTTAATTTGAAGATATTTTCTTCTAAAAACAAATAAAAATTCCAATGACAATATCCGAGTGCTGTTACCATTCTAGTTACGCTAGTTTGTGTTGTATCAAACTTGTTTGTACATAGTGGAACTATGCACATAAACAAGTTTCACAAACAACAAATGAATTAGCGTAAAATCATATTTTCATTTACGTTTATTTACAAATTTGTTCCTACTCAAGTTTCAGTAAATAAACGTAAAAACTTTTTTCTTTCTTGTCGCATACATTTAAATAAGTGTGTGTACAAAATTGTTTTTTCCCTTTTGCGTTTATTCAACTGAAATCATTGTCAACCAAGTTGAATTGCATCAGGTGAATAAACGTGAAATCATTTTTTATTTGGGCAGTTCATGTCTTTACACATGCAACGAAAAACTACCGCATATTTGCAATTTTTGCATATTAGCCAATATTAAATGAAGTATTGAAGAGGGTAAGAATGAGTAGTACCAGACAAACAAAAAACAAGTTTTGATCAGCGGCGATAACCGAACTAGACACCGCAGAGTTGATTGATTTATAAATCCGTTAAAGCACTGGATGGCTGTAATAAGTGAGAAAATGTGCGGTGGAAATAGCTTAATAAATAATAACGACATATACCATAATTATTATCCAATCCTATTAATAAATTCTGTCAAAGAAGTACCGGGAATTGTTAAATAAAAAATAAATTTTAAGTTCAATCATAAAAATTTATTTTGTCGCCCTCAAAGTATTCACCATTCGAGGGTATAAACATATGCCAGCATTTTTCCAATCATCGAAACATTTTTTATAGGCACTTTCCTGGAGGGCTTTCAGTTTGCGCGCCGAATTTTATTTTATCGCTTCAATGGAGTCAAAACGGGTTCCACAGATTAGCAACTTGAGTCTGAGAAACAGGAAAAAGTCACCTGGTGCTAAATCAGATGAATGTGGTGATTGATCGATGGTATTTATTGAGTAGCTGGCCTTATATTCGTTCAGAAACATAGCTCGCTGTGATGGTTCGGTATCGTCGAATAAAATCCACGAGTTTTCTTCCCATCATTCCGGTCACTTTTCTCGCATCAGCACAACAAATTTTGTTTGCAACACAAAATTTAAGGCAGACTCTTTGGTCAATAATTTCGTTCATCGTATAAGAATCACCGTGCACTAATGAGGTCGAATGACATAACCAACTGGTAACTGGTGTAAACAAACTGGTTGAGAGTTCGCGCTCAAAGTTTGCATCATAATGAAAGACAATCCTTTACGAATCTAGTAAAAAAGGAAAATTTTTAAGTCCCTTCAGCGCGGATATTTTAAATTAACAATTCCCGTTACTTATTTCACAGAATGTATCTATAATATACTTTTCGGCTTTTGTTCAATTTGTAAGTAAAGTGATAGATGTCATAAAAAATTTGAGGGCACAAATTCTAGAAAGCAATATTCACCTTCTCATTTATATATAAATATATTATAGCGGTAACATGATGGCATTTTCAGTTATTACATACTAGATTGCGAGAAATGCAAAGTTAATTGGAATGAGCTTGTAAATTCATCCCCTAATTTTTTTTGTTAAAGTTCTGTATATATTTTCACTTACATAAATGGGATTTTCAAAAATAAAATTGAACCCAAATAATGAAAATCCGAAAATTATTTCATCTTCTTGAGATTATGACTGAAAATGTCTTATTTTATTTATTTCCTATTTCGAATCGAATGTTACGCTGATACGAATTCGAATAATATTATTATACGTACATTCACCCACCACTTATACATTTAAGAATTGAAATTATTGTAAATCCATCTTTTATATAAAATTTCATCTTAAATGGTTATTATTATTGTTATGGTGGTCGTAATGATGATCATCACATTATTGACGAAGCTTTTTGTTTTATTCATAATATCGAATTTAGGATACTTACACTAGACACCTATTTTTTTCGTATTATAGTTGTTCCTTTTATATAATGAGGGGTGGAAGAATAACCACTTGTTCTAACCAATGTATAATATGTTCTGGCGCCTGGTTTACGCCTACTGGTTTGTAAAGTAAAAGTGAACATTTAGCACAAATTTATTTATAATTAAATTCACACAGCGTTTGGTTGCAGTCAACAGAGTTACAATATGGTATGTGGTAAATACTTCCCAACTTTATAAAACATTACTGTTTGTGTAAATTAATTAAATTATAAGTTATAATTTTGTTATGGTTTTTTATTAATATCGGGAAATATTATAAAAATGTTATATACATTTAAAAAAAACAAATCATTGTAAGAAATCTTTAAAACTCGTGACCTTTTCTTTTTCATTCTCAATTCATGATTATGCTTTATAGTTTTTTACGCTTACCTATCGAGTGTGGATTGTGGAAATTTTTTTATGGTTTTATATTTTGTAAATAAAAGAACGAAATTTATTATAAACATGAGCCTTCCTGATTTCATTTTTACTATATGGTATATAGAAATAAGCATTTTATTTTATCTTACTATACTTTGCATGATATTAATTAATTTATCATAATTCTCGTTTGAAAAAATTGTATTTTCGTTTTTTGTACATTTTTTTACTTTTACAACAAAATAATCTTATTACTCGCATATGAGGTTGTAAGAAAATATAAGATACAGTTTTATATATGTTAAGAATTAGCATATAGTACATATTTTTTTAGTAAAAAACTTGTCTAAATGATTATATTTAATATTACATTATGCCCAATTGGCAAATATTGAAAATTTATCTAAACAATTTTTGGAATTTATCTAAATTTGCCATAATTCTTAAAAATATTACGGATTTTTTTTTAAATTAATAAAATTTGTTAAAAATCTTGATGTTTGAACTTATTTGTGATTTTAATAAAAATTAAAAAGGAATCCCAACAAAATTCTGTAGTTTGATGTAGATATTTTGAAAATATAGTGGGACCTCGCTTAACGAGTCCTTCGCATAACGAGCAAAACAAATTATAAAAATGACTCGTTTAATGAGCGGCATTTCGCAAAATGAGTGACCAGAAGGATGAAGAACCGGATTGTGCGCTTGATACACCTACACAAATTTCGTTATTTAAATTAAAAAACAGTAAGATCTTGGAACGAATTATGTTCATTAACCGAGATACCACTGTACATGTCCTTTGATAGTTGAAGAAAAGATATAAACTACCCAAGTTATGAAAGCTTATTATTACGTATTTTATTAACTTCCTGTTCAATAATCTTAATTTTTAAAGCAAGCTGTGAATTGGACATCTTAAGAATATCTGAAATAATAGGCATCCTTAAAAAGAATAAATCACATTAGAACGAAGTGGAAAATGGTTACATAAAATGTAAATTACGAAATGTTCGGAGTATTACACCAGGCAAAATTCTTTCCTAGATATTTGAAATCAAAAATCCGGTCTTTACAACTAACTATTCGGCCAACAGTACACTTTTCCCACAGCAAACCTTCAGTGTGTGCTATAAAACTGTGAACAAAAATTACAAAAGTTTGATATACAATTATTCGTTAAACAAATAAAAACTATCACTTCAAAACAAATAGTGCGAAAGATAAAAAATGAATCAAAAGTTTTAAATTTGTTTCTATGAAAATTATAAGGTAGTTATTCATTACCAGTCATTTGACCAATGAAATTTCACCCAATTTGTCAAACATTACATCAACAATGCCATTACGATTAATTTGGTTTAGGGCAGAATGACGTTGTACATTGAAGCACATGCAGTCAATTGCTTACTTAAATTTTTGTAGATACCGCAATATTATTAGTTAAATACCCCTTAAAAACTCTTCTAGGGTTCTTTGCTACAGGAATTCTATGAAATATAGAATTTGTTTCAAGGAGCAATACTACAAAACACTAGTTAGTAATATTTGCGTTACCTCTATCCATTATTACATATCGACAAAATTGCATGCAATGTTTTTTGGGTAAATGGCGGTTTTGTAAAGAGACGAACTTTTTCAAAAACTCGCACCAAAACGTTATCTCGATTAGATGCAACTTATAAAATCGAGAACTTTCTCTCTCCAAAATAATAGTCATATTTTTTATTTTTGCAGTAATTTATATAATATTTTGTCCCTTAGGACATTTTCAAATACATTGAAACTATATAAAATTAAATAAAATTAAAAATAAATTAGAAAATTAAATACCAACAATAGAACTTAAACGTAAAAATAAATAATAACAAATAAATAAAAATAAAAATATGCCTATAATAAAACAGTAGAAAAAGCGATTAACTCTACATGCAAATTTATTATTCACCTATATAATACTTATAGTTCTATCAAAGTTCTAATGAAAATCATTTTCGTGAGGGGTTGGTTTGATACTGTCCCTAAGACTAAAAAAAGGAACAAATGAATGTTCAACTCTATTGAATATTACATTTTTTTGATAATACGTGAAAATTCGTAAATATCACGTGAAAATTTAAAATAGTAAAAAAAAATTTCGGCGCCGCTGCTCGAAATGTGATAATTCCTTTTTTGTACAAACTAGGCAATATTCGCCTTTTTATGCAAAGTGGCTGACAACTGGCGGACCATTCAAGAACCAAAAGTGGCCAAAAGTTAAAAAAAAACAAATAATTTGACATTTAGCTTTGTCAAAATCTGCGTAATTATTGACGTTTTCATATATGGGGAATTTTTTTCACCTGCTATAGCCATTCGGAAATATTCCCTTAGTACCAAAAAAAATTCCATAGGGATTTCAAGAATACATGAATTTACGTTTCCGAACGTTTTTATGATTTTTGAAAGATGTCGACATGTGGCAAATGGTTGTGGAATTCGAGAATAGGTATTTTGTATGAAGAAACGGAAAGGTTAGTTATAATAGAATGGAAAGAGACGGATGAGCTCATCCGTTTTTTCAAAAAGTTTAGAATTTACGGAAAGACGGAACATCTTTACCTAACAAATCAAATTAAAAATGTCAGTTTAAACAGACGGAACGGATACAATGTAACCAACAAATGGAAAAGATGAGACGGAGAACGACGGAACGAAACAAGACGGATTCATTGTAACTCGACCTTAACATAAAAAATGTTATTTTCAAAACATTCTACATACATCAAATCAAACACAAATTTTCAATTTCGTTATTTTGTTTTTGTTTTTGAAGTGAAATACTGCTATAGCGAGGGTAATTTGGATTTGAAATACAAATAAAACAAAGGCTCTATTCGTCATAATAGTTCAGTTGTTAAAGCGTTATTCAACAGACTATACTAGGGAAGGTCTCAAGTTCGATTTGACCGGTTCGATTTTGAAACTATAGTTTTAAAATGATGTTTTGATTGTATGATGGCATGATGGTAAGATAATATGATGATATGATGGTGTAATGGTATGATTGTCAGTTGAATTACAATGACAACACGCGAGTTTATCTGCAAATCTATGCCCCATCGAGCAAGTTTTTCGCCAACTTCTTTCACAACGTATAGCACGAAGTTACAAATAATGAATAACTTAAGGGAATAACATAGAACTGAATTACCTGAATCATAAGGGCATTATGGCAAGGCATATCTCTAAAATAGCTTTTTAACCCGGAATGAAACGAGATGTCCAAATGACAATACAGTCATAATATATAGACGAATAGACGAGACAATTTCATTGTTTTTTGTTTTTTTTTTTTGGCCTTTTTTCTCACTGTTTTTTGCTTTGCTTATTATTTTAAACGACGTTACAACGAAACACATCGACGACAGCGCGAGGTTTGTTCGCATTTTACAAACGACGTTACAGCGAAACGACGTTATGAGGGGGACGTTGTACGGGGTATGTCTGTATATATTTCTTCTTTTCCATATGCACGATCAGTCTTAATTACCTAGAACCAGTTCAAGACCTTTTATCTTTTTTTATTGGTCAATTTTAACAGTGTTTTATGAATTCCGCAAGACGCTTACTTATCTTATTCTTATTTGGGTTTACTGTTTTTTTCAATATTTTTTTTTTCGGTAGCAATGAAGCAGCTTGGAGGACTTTGCAGCTGCCATTACACGTAAGACAAAACACTTTAGCGCTTCAGGGCCAAGTGACCGCAAAGAGACCGCAGCCTCTTTCACAGCAACGGCAAGTGTTCGACAGAGTTCTACAGTAGATTGATGGAGGAGAAGGTGCACTGTTTTTCATGACGCGCCGAAGGGAACTGCTCAAGTTCGTAAGGCCAAAAACGTAGCCATTGCCGTAGCACTTTCCGGCTTTGCAGCCACGCTACTTAACGGTCAACGAACTGGGCACTCGGTCCTAAAATTACCACTCGATTTGGTAAGCGAAGAAACATCAATGTGTTACATCAGTAAAAGCAGCAGTCGAGGTGTAATGCTGCGACAGTGTAAACTTTTAGTGAGGGATGAATGCACAACGTCGCACAAACCTGCATTTGACGCCCTGGATCGTAGTCTTCAGGACATGCGCGGCAACTCAAGCCTAATGGGTGGTATGGTGGTCCTGTTGGCAGGCGACTTACGGTAAATATTACCAGTCATTTCTAGAGGAACCCCCGCGGACGAAATGAACGCTTGCTTGAACGCATCTCCACTCTGGCACAGTGAACAGAAACTACACTTAACCACCAACATGCGAGTACAACTCTACAATGAGACGGAATAGAGAGAATAGGCGGCCAAGTTACCAAAAATACGCATCTCCACTCTGGTACAGTGAACAGAAACTACACTTAACCATCAACATGCGAGTACAACTCTACAATGAGACGGAATAGAGAGAATAGGCGGCCAAGTTACTAAAAATAGGCCAAGGATAACTCGATGCAGACTCTGATGGTAACATTGATTTCACGAACGACTTTTGCAATTTTGCTAATGCAGAGGAACTCCTTGCAAAAATTTTGAAAATTTTGAAGGAAATATGCACCCAAAAATGAATCGGTTGCTGAAATAAACAAAAAAGTCTTGAATCTAATACCGGAAGAAGGAACAAAATATGGTTAAGTGGATTCAGTAATAAATGCCGACGATAGCACCTAGCACCTAGTTTCTCAATTCACTGGAAATATCTGGTGTACCCTCACACATAATTATTTAAAGGTGGGTGTGCCGGTTTTTTTGATGCGCAATATCGATGCTCCAAGGCTGTGCAATGGTATAAGATTACATATGATTCAACTTGGCAGGATTGTCATAAGAGCCACTATTTTGACCGGGACAGCTAAAGGAGATGACAGTAAATAAATCTTAGGGAAGCTATACGTCGCCTGCTCACGAGTCTTTTCGGCACATAACCTCCACGTATTGGCCGAAAACGAACAATCACACAATATAGTTTATAGGAACATTTTACTGTAAATAAAAATTATACTAAAATCTATTCAGAAAGTGGGTTTGGTGTTTACTTTTTACTGTTTACTTTAGTCAATGTTTATTACTGGGTATTTTGACTACAACCAATAAAATCTTTCTAATAATATTTAAATAAACGATGCCGGACTGGGGAAACTGTTAAGAAAGATGGTCAACTCCAATAAAAAACCGAAAATATTGTTTAACAACAAGCAATAAATAAATATATTAAAATAAATTTACCGCGAAGCTAAAGGAAATTTATAAAATTTCTTCGCCCATGGCTGTGGTTCCACAAATATGACGTACTATTTACCCTGGAAATACCGGATACTCCGCTAGATTATTAAGGGTGTCCAAAAATTAACGCAAAATTTGAATTTAATTTAATAAAATAATAATTTAATAATATACATTTTCACATAAATGGAACAGGTTTTACGCATTAAATTATTGCAAAATAAAAATAATTTATCAATAATACTTATATTAAACCATTTACCAAACTTGTTTGACATATGACACCTTTGGGTCGTAGCGATTGCAGCGCCTCTAGCGGCGCTAAAAAGGCGAATTAAAAATGCACAGATACCGCGATTTTATTTTTCTATTTTTTGGCGAAAATGATTGAATTTATAAATTATTGAAGTAGTAATCAATTTTTCGTGTTAGTTAATTATTTAAATTGGAATTAATTGTGAATCAATTTGGTGGAAATTACAACATTTGTGTACAAAACAGACGATTTTTTTTTAAAGAACACAGAACGTAAACAAATAACCAAAAATACATCACTGTATTCCCGCCATATTAATTCATAAGAAAGATCTGTCAAATTTTCATTAGCATGTTGCACAAACTATACATTATCTTTTATCTTTTATTCCGGTACCTAATCGCCTTTGAATATTCAAAATCGCTTTTGAATATTTAAAATGAACTTCATTTAATGGTTCACAGAAACATTCATTGATAAATGAAAATTATATAAATAAGTTTCGACCCGGACCCTGAATATAGGGTGTTCCACAGTGTTCAAAATTTATTTTTTGAAAATTTGTGCCGTTTGTTCAGATCAAAATATTAAGTGAGTAACGTGAGGATTGACCGATATGATTCTTTCACTGCTACAGTCTAGACGGGGCATTGCTGTGCACCATTCACGAATGCAAAATTATAAATTACAAACAATACAAAATCATCTCCTTGTCACAAGGAATTTCATTTTCTATATCGTTCAGCGCCCTTCTCCTAAACGATGATTGGAACTATTGGCAATTGACACTAAATTGTGATATCCAAACGTTGCTCCGTTCAGAGAGCATCGACAATGTTCAAAATTTCTTTTCTGAAAATGTGTGCCGTTTGTTCCGATCACAACATTACGTAAGGAACGTGACAATTCTTTACTCAGTGCTTCAGTCGGGACAGGGCATCGCTCTTGTCCATTCAAGAATACACAATAATGAAACACTAACAATACAAATTCAGAATTAACATTAATCATCTTTTTTTACCGAATCTTCCCTCCTTGACACATAGTATTTCATTTTCTATATTTCCCTGCACCTTTCTCTTAAATTTGGTCTAACCTAAGTGCGTGATATTATGTATGTTAAAGGCGTTCATAGTACTTATTTTGCTATTAAGATTTATATGCGACCCCGAGAGAATTTATTACTCAGAAATAATACCTTTAAATGCGATTTTATTAAATTAATTCACAAATAATGTATCGATCAGTATGTTAGTGAAATTTCAATCATTAAAATGTCATAAATTGTCAATCAAACTTCACAGAAATGCTAATATAAGAAATTTAAATGTCACAGAAATGGAAATGGCTTGCTTTATTTAAAAGCTTACTACATATAATTAATTTTTAAGTATTGACGACATTATTTGGCACCAGCAAAGTATTTTAAGTAAATTTAGAAAGTTAAATTCATATCAATCTATTCAATTTGTCTTAAAGAGACCTAGATGGAATTTGGAACGTGTATTAATCTTAGGAAAATATTTCTTCAAAAGGTAGATAGATGATGAATGTCCCCCACGCAATGCTTCTATCGACTTCAAATTTTGTGAACAGGTAGATGATGAATTGTCAAATTCGTCGAGAAATATGAAAATCTAGAACAACATTTTTTTCGCCATTACAATACTCACCCAATATAACTTTGTTATAGTGGGAAAAGTAACCAAACAAAACTAAACAAAAACACACAGGTTTTATATAACGTACATATGTAACTCAAACCAGTACTGCGATTTTGTTGTGTACATGAAAGTATGGGAGAAAATAACCAGAACGTAATAATATTTTCAAATGTTGACGTGTTAGTGAACGTTCTATTTTTGTTTATTTTTTATTTGAGATTGACGAGAGTTAATTTTAAAATATTAGGGATTTAGAATATAAATTATATTAGATTTTTAAAATTTAAATAGAGCAAAAATCAGTAGCCACCAAAAGCTAAACCGTCAGGCAAATTATTTAAAAATACTACATACTCCACTATATTGTACGTGTACATTGTATTACACACACATTCATTACTTAATACATATTGATTGATTGATTGATTTCAAATGTACGATCAAGCATTACACGCAAGTCTCCCGTATTATAAATGCGAATACCACAACACCACTTATACCCATGTTACAAACACACAACCCTTCATGAACCCCGTAAAGAAAGGCTTCACACATTGATAATCAGATAAGTCTAATAGTGTGATATCCGCCCCTGGCCAGGCACAGCCATCGTAACACCCTTTTTACATATAACAAGACCGAAGGATTGGATAGGATTAGTAGACAGACTCGCCCCGGTTACAGACACCAAGCGATCGGATCATTAGTGTTTTTTATGACACAGCACAATGACAACACAATTTCCTGGTGCCGCAAGTTCTTTTTTCTTAGCTGATAACAATTATTATTATTCCTATAAAAGCTGATAACAATTATTATTATTCCCTCCACCATTTTATCCATCGGCGGTTGTGAGGGGGGCGAAATTTCGTTCCATCGTTATGTTATGTTCCCATGCGGTCACCCAAATTTGTACTAACTTTAGCTAGTGTTGCTTGACGTTGTTGTTGAAATAGTTGCGTCTCTGCTGTCCCTGCTACTCGCCCCCTCATTCATTACTTACTATACATTTGTATATTAATTTAATTTAATTTAAATTTGTTCTCAATCGAAAACAAAATTTTATTATAAATTGACAAAAAAATTGTAAACCTAAAATACACAATTCAAAATGTCAATATTCCCATATTCCCAATCTAAAAAGCATGGGAAAAAATATTCACATATACGCAACCAAGATAAGCACCAAAAAATTTGAACCGATTTCACCCGATTGAATAATTTTTGATGCTTACTGGTACAAATACCACACGAACACAAATAAAATAAATGACAACACACAGAAACAAAATTTTATACTTTACATGGTGTACGTATACAAAACTCCCTGTGAGTAAATTCCCATGTACACAACAAAATCGCACTGCAGGAAACAACGCAAATCAAATGGAGGGAGTAATTTTCAAATGGCGCAACTCAAAGACAACGTACTCTTAGAACATGAAATTGATGATTCAAACATACAAATGTTAGTATATCTTTCCAAAAGAAAGTGAACAACACCTACTATGTCATACGAAACTTGCATCTATGAATTAACATTGAAGATTTGAAAAGTTAATTGACTTGGGCCACGATGTTTTAAATATCTGCAACATGAAGCATAGTGGTACAAAAAAGCCACCCTACTTTTTAAAGTCGAGCTTCGAATTAGTTATTCGGGAAACCCCGAATTACTAACCATAATACTTTAATTCTGTGCGATTGACGCTACAAATGGTACCTTTATGGTATTCTGTTGTGGCAATAGTCTAATATCATGTTCGTATTCAAATGATTCAGCAGATTGTTCGCATTCTTAAATACCTTTGGAAAGACTTTATTCCAGAATCTGCGGCCAAATTAAGTGAAAGTTGTACTAGGATATGTCAGGCTATAATAGGCAACAGTGGTGATTGAACTAGATATTATTATTATTACTTATTTTATTTAATGTGTTTTTATTATTTTCTTTGAGATACTTTCAAGTGGAACAAACTGTATTGTGAAATTTTAAATATCAAATTTAAGGTGCACACTATGCAAATTTTAAAATTTGATTGTAATTATTCAGGCATACTTTCAAAAAAAAAAGAAGCTTCTTGTATTAAATTTGAAATAAGTGAAACGAAATTTTAAGAATTCTCACTATCGGAAATTTCAATCTGGACGAATTTATTAAACGAGTCTTTGAATTTTGTTTTGAATTTTTAATTATAAAAAGATCTAACAATTTTATCAAACTAATAAACTTTAATAATTTGTGTATCAATTGAAAGGATGATGGAAGGTGTCTGTAGCCTGTTTGTGATTTTTTGCTTTCATTGTCTTTCTATAAAACCCCATCACCCGTTGGAGTATCATTACTATATTTATTGGATATAGAATTATAATCCGGCGCTTTCGTATACTGTCCCTTAAGACTGAAATCGATACATTCTCAGAAAATAAGCCCTTCCACAAGATAATATTATGAACATATTATTGCGTCAGATTTCCAATATAAATTAACAAAAAAATAATATTTTTCTGGCGCAGTATTTTTCGTTTTAATCCAGTGAAAAAAAGTAAAATTGAAAACGTGACGTTAGAAATTTAAATATTCCGAAATTGATAATAATTTTTCGCAAAGATATGAAAATTAAGTTTTCCCTCTAAGAAGCCAGCAACAAAAAAAATCTTTCACTATGTTTTTCAGTTTTACAAAAAACAACCAATTTATTTGTGTAACTGAAAATCGAAAATGTATTAAAAAAAAAAAAAAATTGAATGCAATCACGTGACTGACATTTGATTTTTCATTTTTATTCAATTGAATTTTTCTCTTACTTTTCGCAATTTTCATTTATAGATAGAATTCAATTTTCTTTTATTTTCATGTATAATACTGAGAATACGATTTTTCTACTGTGTACTGTCGTATGGGTGTAGATTGGTGTTCGCTATACATATGTATAATGGAAGTAATGTCAAATTATTATTTTGTGATTTTAATTTAAAGATTTTTTTTTTATTTTTATGAACTTTGCATTTTAATACACCTTCTTACGCTTTTATTATTTATTTTTGTTGTTGATTTTATAGTTGAGATGATATGATGAGATCATTATCATTCTGTATAAGAGATTTTGTTGTAAGAACGAAGGTACATTTAAAATCAATATGTGATTTTTGCACGAAATAGATCTTTATATGTATTAAAATCATTGCAAATGATTGTAATCGTTAGTTGATCGCGTTGTGATTAGTTAGATATTTTAAACCAAGCTAAATTTATATTTATTTTTCTGCATTACATTTCATATAAATAATAAAATTTTAAATAAACAAAATATTAAAAAATTAAATAATAAACTTAAAATATCCTAATAACATTCATTTTAAATAAAATTGAAAAATTTTTAGAGAAAATTAACGAGAAAAATATATTAAGTTTTATTAAAATTGACGATATTTCTAACTCAAATATAATATTCTATCCAATTTTGCTAATTTTCATTCGGTTCGTCATTTTTATTGGGAAAACATCCCGCTAAGTCAAAATTATATAGATTAACATTTTTAAAGAAATATTTTTTTTTAATTTTTTTTTTTTATTTAAAATAAATTTTATTTATTTATTTTATGTAATGATAATCTAGTCTCCTCGACTAATGAGCAATTTGTTTCTGACTTAATTTACTAACCTAAATTAATCTATGGCTTCTTCCCATTGGCGTTCTATAGTGTTTGGTAAATTGAAGTAAACCACATCTTTGTAGTGAATTTTAGATCAGCACAATGCTGTTTAAGCTGAAAACCACACCAGCTCAAGTTTGGTTCTTTTAAGTCGGCGTACTAAATTCGTGATGCTTAGGAGCTGAGTTGCCTCAATGTTCACATCTCGCCACTGTGTTGTTTTCTAATGTAGGAAGATCATAAGTGTATAGTTGGTATAAAACCGGCCCTAATGCACTGCTCTGTGGAACTCCTGCGTTGATTTCTTTTAATTCAGAAAAGGTATCATCTAACTTAATCCTGAAGAACCTATCTTTCAAGTAAGATTCCAGTATCTTAGCAAATTGCATTGGTAGAAGATTTCTTAACTTGTGGTGAAGTTCTTCATGCCACACTCTATCAAATGATTGTGCAACATCTAGAAATACTGTTGAACAGACTTTTTTCTCCTCTAATGCTTTCTCAATTATACTGGTTATTCTGTGTACTTGATCAATTATTGAGTATTGGTTACGAAAACCGAACTGATGATTTGGAATTAAGTTTTTACTCTCGTTTATCGGATTTAATCTTTTTAACAGAAGCTTCTCAAAGAGTTTGGACATAACTGGCAACGGTGAAATTGACCTATAAGACGATGTTTTGTGTGGTGGTTTCCCAGGTTTTGAGATCATAATTGCTTCTGCAATTTTCCACAAGCTGGGTACACTTTGAATGTAAATGCTGCATTTATAAGATTGGTGAGCTTCGCCAGAGCTTTCCTTGGCAGTCCTTTTAAGATTTCTGCAGTAATAAGATCGTACCTAGGAGGTTTTTCGTATTCATATTAGCTTTTATCTCACGCATCATGACTCCTTTTGGTGTTGTCTGTAGGATTTCGTTACTTTCTTGCCCAGCTTTTTCAGTTATTATCTCGGCTTCCAACGTTGGGTCTTCATGTGGCTGGAATATTTTTTCGAGGTGTTCAGCAAATTCTCGAGCTTTTTCTTCATTATTTCTAGCCCATTTCTTACCTGCTATTCTTATGGGAGGATTCTGCATTATTAATCTTTTAATTCTTTTGGTTGCTTTCCATAGAGAATAATCAGTACTTTATCATTAGTTAATTTTCTTAAATAGTTGGTGCAATTCTTTGATCTTTCTTCTTAATTGTTGAGTTAGATTGTTCAAATGAGTTTTATGTTGGGGGGCCCTTGTTTGTTGCCATACTCTTCTCGCTCTTTTTTTTCTGCTAGGAGCTCCCTAATTTCCATAGGGTAGTTGTTTCCCTTGATTTTCGTTTTAATTTCAGGAGTATTTTGCCAAGCTGATTGCTATATATCGTTTAGAAATTTGTGAACTTCTTTGTCTAATTGCTCTTCGGTCTTTAATGGAACCATTAAGTTAAATTTTCTCTTCTAGCGATAGTCTAAAACATGCCCAATTAGTGTGATTATTTACTAGGAATGGGTTTCTTTCTTTCTGAATGATTTTTTCACTTAACGTGATCTTATCGGATTTTATCGGTGAATGATCAGAGGTGGCTTTCATATACTTGTACATAATTTACAGATATGTTCTTTATTATGAAGAAATCAATCAGATCTGATACTTTGTTTGTATCAGTTGGCCAGCAGGTTGGTTTTCCACTTGATAGGGCTTCACAACTGCATTTCCTGATAGCTTTTAGGAATTCCTTACTCTTAGTGGTTGTTAACCTGGAGCCCCAGTGGACATTTTTTGCTTTAAAGTCTCCAACAAGTAAAAATCGTTTTCCTAATTTACTGAGGAACTCGAGATAATCTTTTTCTTTCATTGAATGCTTCGGTGGGCAATAAATACTAGCAATACAAATAGAACTACTTTTGGTTTTGACAATAACAGCAGTTGCGTGTATTTCTTCCGTTTCATATTTTAACTCTTCATAGTGATGAATACTATTTTTAATTATAACAGCACTACCTCCTTTAGCAGTGTTTCCAGGGTGAATAGTGTGGTATATTTTAATATTATTAAATTTAATGATTGATTGTCTAGTGAAGTGTATTTCCGTGATGAGACTACAGCGATTTTTTCTGTGTCCAGGACCATTTGCAGTTCTTGTTGATGTTGTATCAGTACATTGGCATTCCCACATAAGATTCTAAGATCATTGGCCATTTTTCTGTTTAGGGATGGCTCCCTTAGTGCTGTACTCTAGTTTCTGTAATCACTCATCAAATGTATTTAGTCTGCTTAAAATTAATTTAAGTGTTTGACTTATATCGTCATTTTGAGCAGTTTTTCCTGGGTTTCCGTTGCTAATCAATATTATTTTGATGGTGTTTCCATTCATCATCTTTGCATTATACTTTTCAGTAGTAGTTATTGTTTTTATTTTCTCTTAGAATAAATTGTAGTCTTTGACTTCATCTATTACTATTGGTGATGGTAGAGGTATTTTTTTTTGGTTGTGTCTGGATAATATTTGGAATATGATCCTTTAATTGAGGTGGGGAGGGCGTCTTATTCCGTTTCATTTTTTTTCTCCCACCTTTAACACTTATCCACTCCGTTTTTCGAGCTAGTTCTTCTTCATCCGTATGGTACGCTTGTGGAGTTGTATTTTGGTTAGGAGTAGAACCGATGGCCTCGTTTGGCTTAAGACCTTTAACTTCGTTTTCAAGTGTCTTCATACGCTCCTGCATCCATGCAATTGTAACATTCAGTTGCTTGTTGGCTTCAACTAATGTATTATTAGCTTTACACAATTCATTTTGAAGCTTTTCTTCATTTGTAGAACGAGTGTTGTGGCTGCTGATCCCAATGGAGGAACTACCGCCTCTTATCGGAGAATACGATACTTTCTTACTTCTCTGGAAGGGATGTAAATTATCATTTTCTGTTTCACTCAATTGAGTTTGTTTATTCACCAACATCTCTTGGGATTGGTTAAAATAATTGTAGTATAGCAATGGCTGGTCTCCCCCAGAATCTATGAGACCAATCTCCAAAGAGACTGCACTCGCCTCTAGTATTTCGCCGATGCCTCACATCGTTTCCCGGGTGCTACCACGTAGAAGTATACTAGACATATTTGGTGGTTTCTACATAGTTGCAGCGTTGGAATAAAGAACACGAGACACATGGCTATAGACGGTCACCCCTACTCTATTGAGACGCATCTAACACTTTAAGAAATATGATGAGTTTAATTTAGGTAAATATAAGTTTTTAAAGTAATAGTATCGATATTTTTGAATACAGTTAAGGTATGTATGTATAAACAGAAACTTCAGTAACTCATGCGGCACATAGATTAGACAACACGTCAACGACACTTAAAGACCAACCTTCATAAAAGCATGCATGTCTGGAATTTTTAATTTGTGATAAAATTGTTATTCGCACAATGACCGAAATATGAAAAGTTACTTGGAATTTATTAAAGCCATCGTTATATTAAAAGTTTGTAAAAGTTAAAATATTTTCAGGAATTGATTTTTTCGGCTTTTTTATAGACAAATATATTATATGTTCATGGTAATCCCATGAAAAATAAAGAGGCCAATCCCTCATAACATATCTACTGAAAAAAGGAGAAATATCATTCCCCCCCCCCCCGTAATTTTAGCCCCAAGGGCCAAGAGTTATACCAATGTACTATGCTTCAAAAATGAGAACCCTCCTTGAGTTCTTTATGTTGATAGTTTGGTTTCGTACTGAAAAGTTGGTCTACTCATCAGGTAGCTACGACCAAACTACAAAAATACAACTCTCACCACTTTGAAGTTTTTGTATTTTTTGTAGTCTGGTCGCAGCTACCTGATGAGTAGAACAACTTTTCAGTACGAAATCAAACTACCAACATAAAGAACTCATGGAGGGTTCTCATTTTTGAATAGTAGTACATTGGTATAACTCTTGGGCCTTGGGCTTGTAGCGGTTAAACATTACATAAATATGCAAACAAAACATTAACATCGGTCGTAGCAAAAATATTTTATATCGCGCCGCTTAAGCGAGATATTGCTCGTTGCTGAATATAAATATTTCGCACATTCTTTAAATATATCGACGATATAGATTGTCAACCAAAATATTTTATTATAATATATTTTATTTTAAATATTTTATTAATATAAGGCAACCAAAATATTTTAATATAAAAACCGTCCTCAATAATACAAAAATCAATCGGGACTCTAATAGTGAAATAAATTATAAATATAATAAACAAAATCTAACTAAAACGAAATCTAAACTAACATAAATACAAAATAAATGCAAACGTAAACTAAAATGAAATAAATAAATATTGTGAATTTAAAACTAATTAAATACAATTGTGCGTTTTATTTTATTACCCGAAATCTCACTATAAATGGTGACCCCGACATGATGCTTTACGGTTAAGCCAATTAACGGTTTCAACTAATAGTAATAAAACACCGATTCTCTGATCCGCGTGCACAAAATAAGCACATCGAATATTCGTGAAGTGCTCAAATAATTTTCTAAAAACATTAAGAATATTCTACATACTCGTTTTGTTTTAAATATAATAAGTAAAAGACAAATACATATTTATAACAATTAACAAATAAATATTTCATAATTAACAAGTGCTGTGAAATTTTTCAATATACAGTTATATTGTTGTAATTATTGATTCCAATGGATTAACTGCATGAATGTTATGAAATTAAAAAAAAAAAAATTTTAAAAATTCAAATTTCGGTAATTTTAGTAGTACGAGCATCTAAGTACATACAAGTGCGTGCAAATAAAATAAAAAATGGTGTACTGTGAAATAAAATTACACGATTGCTCATAATAAAAAAAAATTGTTTTACTTTGGTGCATCAGTTAGTGCAAAAACAAAAACGAACAATATAATGCATATGCAGTGAACAGTGGTAATATAAAATAAAATCAAAGTGATTTCCATCAAACAAAAAAAAAACGTACTCATAAACTGTAAATTACAATAATAATAATATAGTGAGAAAAAGCAATAACACGCAACAAAAAGCGACATTAAGTAGTAAAAGCACATCTTTCGCATTTAAAAAAAAGTAAAAATAATAATAAAATAACTTGGGCCCAGCATATTACCCCGACAAAGGCGACAGCGCCCATCGAGGGAGCCAGGGAGTTGGCACCATCTGTAAGAGCAGAAACAACACAAAAATCAATAACACTGGACGACATATGCAGAATACTCAACAAAACCGGATACAACAAGAACTCGAAGTTCGCGATCGCAATATTTTTTTTCTTTCTGGTTTTTGCCCATTCTATTTTTTTAATTAAATATTTCTGCTGGACCGTTTACTTATAAATCGCGAATTATAAAACAATGCCACCAAAAATGCGCTCCGCTGGCACAAGTGACGACGAGAATGACCAACCAGGTACATCGGCTGGCACATACATTCCCGGGCCACAGCCAAAGATTCCACCCTTCTGGAACGAACAGCCAGGGGCTTAGTTTACCGTAGTCGAACACCAATTTTTAATTCATCGTTTGGAGAACGATGACGAAATATTCGCCCCTGCCCTTGGTGCTATAGCACAAGCGACGATACCGATAATACTGGACGTAATCAAAAATCCGCCGCCAGGAAAGAAATATAAAGCACTGAAGCACACATTAATGGACTCTGCTACTATCATCGTCGTTTCGGTTCACGTGCACGCAACTGTTCAAAGCCGTGCAATTTCCCACCAGTAGCCTCACAAAGCGGAGCTTCTTCTTCAAACTTCTCTAAGTCGTAAACACCATTTACAATTTCTGATCAATTCGGGGGCTGAAGTATCTGTGATACCCATTAAAAAGTTTCCCCGACAAGCAAAAGACACCGTTTGCATTCTTACCGCAGCAAACAGTACTCCAATTTCCACTTACAGTACAAAATTGTTAATAGTCAATCTCGGTCTCAGGCGTTCGTTCACACATCCCTTTATAGTCGCGGTGCTAGACAGGCCTATTATAGGCGCTGACTTTCTGCCCAAATATGATCTCTTGGTTGGTTTGAAAAACAGAAGACTTTCTGACCCACTTACAACTCTTTTGGTAAACGGAACCATCGCTCAGGTTAATACGCCAACCTTAAAACATTTCAGCGTCAATAATCCATAAGCTCTTGTAAAATAATATCCCTCGCTCACTAAGGCTCTAAATTATAATCTCCCAGTGAAGCATAATGTAGCTCACTACATCGTCACACAAGGTAGATTACCTTGTTCCAAACCGCGACAACTCGGCGCAACTAAACTGAAAGCTGCAAAAACCGAATTTCAGTTTATGACAGATATCGGAATCTGCCGCCCCTCATCATCACCAGTCTCCTCACCATTATATATGGTTCCAAAGAAAGACAAGGACTGGCGCCCTTGTGGAGACTATCGACACCTCAACATTGTTACGATCCCTGATAGATATCCTACCCCACATATACACAGTTTCTCGTTGAAACTCGCTGGCGCCACTATTTTCTCAAAAATATATTTGGTTCGGGCCTATCATCAGATTCCCATGGCTGCAGAGGATATTCACAAAACAGCGATTACTACCCCTTTTGGGCTTTTTGAGTTTACCCGAATGCCTTACGATCTCGCAACTCAGCTCAGAGAATCCAGCGATTCCTTAACGAAGTTCTAAAAGAGCTGGATTTCGTTTTTTCTTATATCGATGATATCCTCAGTGCGAGTCACTCCGAGATGGAACATAGAGAACATCTAGAGTCAGTTTTTAAACCTCTCTCCGCATTTGGAATAAATATTAAAGCTTTAAATGCATTTTCGGCGTAAAGCCACTTGATTATTTAAGCCATACAATTTCGATAGATGGTATTCTTCCGTCGAAAGAAAGAGTTGAAGCCGTCTCAAATTTCCCAGTCTCAACGTCAATCCGCCAATTACAGCAGTTCGTCGGTATGGTGAACTAGTACCACCGCGTTATGCCACGTTTAGCCGAACTGTTATCGCCTATTCACCGGCATTTGGCCACTTTAATCAAGAAAGGCAAAAACAGAAACAATTTTTCTTGGCCTGAAGAGTGCATTGCATCTTCCAACGAGGTAAAGCGTTCTCTTGCCGCGGCCACTCTTTTGGCACATCTATTGAACAATACTGAGTTCAACATCACTACAGACGCTTCCGGCTTAGCGGTTGGAGCTTTCTTACAACAATGGAACTATGAATGTTGGCAACCATTAGCGTTCTTTTCAAAGAAGCTCTCTCCAGCAGAAACAAAATACTCTACATTCGATAGAGAACTATCTAGCAATTAAACACTTTCGCCAGGATCCACGACAATTCATAGCAAAACAATTCGTAGAATACGACAATTCGTAGAAACCACAATTCAAAGAAAACACAATTCAGAGAAAACTCAATTCATAGAAAACGACAATTCGTAGAAAACGACAATTCGTAGAAACTACAATTCTTAGAAAACACAATTCAGAGAAAACTCAATTCATAGAAAACGCAATTCAAAGAAAAGAAAAATCGTTGCAAATTTATTTAGAATAAATTTTTCGCGCGAAAAAATTATTCTAAATAAATTTGCAACGATTTTTCTTTTCTTTGAATTGCGTTTTCTATGAATTGAGTTTTCTCTGAATTAGTATTATTACATTGTTTGAAAAACATGTCACTAATATTTTCTTATACGGAAAAAAATAAAAGATTATTAGTATATAACGGTTATTCGTTTTATTATGAAAAAAAATATAAAAATAAGGTTTATTGGAAGTGTGTGGAAAATGAAAATAATTGTAAAATTCGTCTGTGGCATATCACATAATTTGCATTTTGTAGTGAATGACCAAAGTGAATGATTTAATTAAAATTTAAAATGAATGAATTTATATGTTGAATTATCTACTACATAATTAAAAGAACTATAAAAATTTACAAAAAAATAAAAAAATAGAATTGTTTTGATTATCTAGATTATTTTTTTTCATTTAAAAAACTCCGAATTGCCTTTTTCTCTAATTGTCCGTTTTCTCTAAATTGTGTTTTCTAAGAATTATCGTTTTCTACGAATTGTCGTTTTCTCAGAATTGCATTTCGCAGAATTATGTTTTCCTAGAATTGTCGTTTTCACTAAATTGTGTTTTCTACGAATTGTTTTTCTACGAACTGTCGTTTTCACTGAATTGTGTTTTCTATGGATTGTTTTTTCGCAGAATTGACGTGCTACCCTTTCGCCATTTCATCGAAGGCCGAAATTTCTCGATTTTCACTGACCATAAGCCTTTAAAAACAGCAATTGCGTCAAAATCAGAATGTAGTCCCCGGGAATTACGACATCTCGATTATATTGCACAATTCACGACCGGTTTTCACCACATTAAAGGTAAACAAAATGTGGTCGCGACTGTTTATCACTTTCTGGTATTCACCAATAATCAACGTCTCCTCTTTCGACTTGAAAGAATTACTTGAACAGCAACGACGTGACGAGGCATTGAAAAAATTGATTTCAGTTCGGAATCCGAAATCAAACGTAAACTTGCAATTGATAAACTTACCGAACAATAAGCAGCAAATTTGGTGTGAGACATCGACAGGTCAAAATCGACCATTCGTCCCTAGAGATATGCGACGGACAATTTTCGATAGTCTGCATGACTTATCCCGGCATCCATGTCATGCGTAAACTAATTGCTTCGAAGTACTTCTAGCCAAGAATGAATACAAGCAACTGGGTGAAATCTTGTATCCCATGTCAAAAATCCATAGTAAACCGTCATACAAAATCAGAACTTGGTAAATTCGAGCTACCAAGTGGCAGGTTTGAACACATCCACATGGACCTAGTTGGTCCACTGCGCCAAACGAATGGCTATCATTATATTCTAACGATGGTCAACCGATTTAGCCGTTGGCCAGAAGCTTATCCAATCCGAGAAATGACTGCCTTTTGGCCGTAAGTAAAATCTTCTACAATAAGTATATATGTAGATTTGGTGTCCCACTCTATATAACGACAGACTAAGGAACACAATTTGCATCAATAATGTTCACCGAGCTAACAAAGCTATTAGGTTCACATCGCATTAGGTCAAAAGCTTATAATCCGAAAGCGAATGGTCTTATCGAACGCTTTCTCAGGCAACTAAAAGCCTCATTAACAGCTCGATGCAATACATCCCATTGGAGTTCTGACCTTCCAAAAGTTTTATTGGGTATGCGAACCTCATTCAAGGAAGCCCTCAAGTACCCGCCAGTAGAGCTCGTGTATGGTCAAAATATCAAGGTTCCCGGTGAGTTCTTCATCAACGATCAAGATTCGAACCCAAGCAAACATACCTCGGATTTCGTAGAGAAGCTTCGTACAACAATGAGAGCCTTAGTTCCTACGGACACACGACAGTCGACTCAACAAGATACATATATTCCCAAAAATCTGGAAACCTGCTCACATGTATTCGTTCGTGTAGACCCACGACAATTGGCATCGACAGGCTGAAGCCAGCCTACGGAATTCTTGTGGTTAGCCCAGTCGAAAATCATAGTGTCCGCAAACCCGTGAGATTTCACTTCTAAACACTATGGCTTTTGAGTGATAAACCGGTTAAACACTACATAAATATGCAACAAAACATTAACATCGGTCGTAGCAAAAATATTTTATATGGCGCCGCTTAAGCGAGATATTGCTCGTTGCTGAATATAAATATTACGCACATTCTTTAAATATATTGACAATATAGATTGTCGATATATATTGCGACTACTGAAGACAACCAAAATATTTTAATATAAAAACTGCCCGCAATCTATAATCGAGTCAGTCAAATTTCAAAATTAATACAAAAATCAATCGGAACTAGTGAAATAAATTATAAATATAATAAACAAAATCTAACTAAAATTATTTAACGAAATCTAAACTAAAATAAATACAAAATAAATGCAAACGTAAACTAAAATTAAATAAAAAAATATTGTGAATTTAAAACTAATTAAATACAATTGCGCGTTTCATTTTACTACCCGAAATCCCACTGTAAATGGTGACCCCGACGTGATGCTTTACGGTTAGGGGGGAATGATACTTCTACTTTTTTCAGTAGATATGTTATGAGGGATTGGCCTCTTTATTTTTCTGATTTACCAAATCGAAAATATTTAGATTGCAATGAACAATTAATATATTTGTCTATAAAAAAGCCGAAAATATCAATTGATTTACAGATAGACAAATTAAATTTTAATAAAATATTCATGAAATATTCATCATTTCCCTGAAATTCGGTCGACAAAACATAAAAATTTATTTTCTTTAAAATTTGCAATTTAACAAACTTTTTAAATAATATGATCGCTTTTATAAATTCGGGCTATTTTTTTAATAATTTCGTCATCGGACTAATAATTTTGAACAAAATTGGAAATTTCGAGTAGAATGTTAGACCGACACATTTCCCTTTCCACTTCGACAGCCTGAGAGTGACGGGAACGATATTTACTTTTCAACCAAATAATATAAGATAATTATTAAAATAATGAAATCCTTATATAACATGACTCGTCTTTGAAGTGAACAAAATTCATTCTACCGAATGTGAAATTTAACCGTTCTCTTTCTCAATAGGACCATTCACACGATTAAATATTAGATGACTCAATGAAAATGTGTGCTGTTTTATCAAATATGAATTTTACGGTCCACATTTTCAAGACAATTTTAATTTGGGTATTTGAGTCTGTCAAAGATGGAGACAAACTTATTAGCCGCAGCTGCAGCTAACCAATTTCTCAAATTTTCCACCCCATCATTAATTTTCGCGATATATGGCGATAAATTCAGATATGTTAATGTATCGTAATTCATTTATTATTACATTTTTTTTACCGACCAAACGGCGCAATGGTTAATGCTGCCTGCGGCGGTTGGATTGGGAGACACCGGGTTCGAATCCCTATAAAGGCGAGATGCAAAAGAGATTTTCCATCACCCAAATTCGACCGCTGATGAAGATGAACACATCTATGACCCCCTGTTGAGAGTGCGGAATCCATAGGCCGACCCACCTTTCATGCCAGCACTATAGGCTAGCTTGAAGCAATGCAATGTGCAGGTGGTTTAAGCAAAAACGGGTTTAGAGCCGTACGTCCTCGATTTGGGTAAGGTAGGACATGAAAAGCGAACTGCGAAAGATTTGGGAGTGCCCTTGAGCCCCAGAAAAGATTGCAGAGATTGAAACAAACAAACAACAATTTTTTTTCTTAAATTTAATCGGTGGCTGAAAAATATTTCCTATAGATAATAAAAATCTTGATTTTTATTTTTATCGAAATACTATAAAGAGTATAAAAATTGGAGCAACCTTCTGCTAGTTTATTTCACGCTACTT
Organism: Tipula vernalis; assembly: GCA_958295665.1. Classification (NCBI taxonomy): domain Eukaryota; kingdom Metazoa; phylum Arthropoda; class Insecta; order Diptera; family Tipulidae; genus Tipula; species Tipula vernalis. Next base: position 212,994,233 of record OY282559.1, on the reverse strand, counting down.
TTTCTCTTTAATTTAAGAACTATCCATAATTAAAGGAAATTCTTGTAAATATGTACTTGAAAGATAACAGAAATTCTGAACGTGTATTCACCGACTGTAGAACCTATAATCACTTAGTTCTAAAACAAATTTTCATGTCGATAAATAAAATATTATGAAATATTACGGAACCATCAGTTCGATTCAATGTAAATCTTCTATTCTCAATACCTTCTATTCTTCTAAAATTTATATGAACATTATGTTATTTCAAAATAGAAGAAAGAAATAGAAGAAATGCTACTCAACTTTGATGATTTTTACTAATAATAGAAGACATAGAATTGTGATGTTTATGATAAGAAGAAATAATTTTTGTTGCATTTTTTTTTTGGAAAGTGGATTGTTTTTCCAATTTTGAGAGATGGATTTTTATTTGATGCGAAGGGAAAGAAACCACCAAAAGCGACTAGCAATGTAAAAAAATTAAATAATTTTCTAAGATGAAAACTAAAAATGTTATTGAAGGACATAAGAATTATCGGGGATCCCTTTGAGCTTCCTAATAATCTGTCTGTGACATTGATATCTGAGTTAGCATAAAGTGCCCAGAATTTTTTGGTGTGAATATGGTACAGAATTATAATTTGGTCGAAGAAAAACGAATGAAAAAAATTATATTTTAAAGGTATTTTTAGACTTTTGTTACAAATTTAAACATTTCTAGCCGAGATCTATTAATATGAGCGATTATAGGTATACAATTCCTTTGATCTGTGTCTGCAAGGTTAAGGAAGCGATTTTCAGGATCATAAATATTTAGAACTCTTAAGGCAAAATCCAATTTTATATAAATTTTATAAATTTTAATTTTAAGTTGGGCTGATAATATTGTTTCTGGATTTGCGTTTTGTGGATTTCTTTTGTAAATTTCTTTGTTTCTGGATTCTCTTTTTCTAGATTTTCCTTTCGAGATTTTAGGTGTCTGTATTTTCGTCTAGATAAAGAATAGTCAACTGTATTATATTGGAGTCGGATCCGGAGCTAGACCCCGAGTGGAACATTTTTTGTCAGACTCCACAGCCCTGAAAAATTGCCTTGACTGTTGATAATATTGTTGAATGCGAGACCTGTACCAAGTTTCATTGACGGAGCCATGACTTCAATCATTAATTTTGATAAACCACATTTAGGCTGCTAATGGCAGAAGAGTGTTTCTTATTCCGTAAGTATCAAAATGTTAACGCCTCAGTACTGTTAGAAACTACTTGCGCTGTTTTACAGCTTAAGATTCCTAAATTAAATTATTTGAAAAATTAAGGCTGGTTCATGCTTGTTGCCTTCGTTTGCTCGTTCGTTTATTTGATCTGATATATTTTTTTAAATAACCGCACTCCTTCCGAATAAAAAACGCCATGCAATATAAATCGGACACAATTTACATAGTAAAATGGTAGAACAAAGAATATTATTAAGACATGGTGTAATATGACTACTGCAAAAAGTCTTTGCGATAAACGCAATAAAACCATTCTACATCGCTAATTTTGCAATCCGACTAACCGTATACAGATCTTATTCATGTTCTTCTTTTTCTGACTCGGTAATTTGTTTTCCTTGATCATTGATATAAGGAAATGGTATAAATACTTTTCCAGTTAAGGTTATCTGACAGATGACAAGGTAGGCATATGTAAGGCAGCTCATGCTTTAGCTTTGCCAATTTAAGGTACCTAAAAAAGAATCATCTTCTATCTAAAATAACCAGAAACAAAAATTATGATACAGACGACTTAAAGGTTACTCGATTATATTTTATTGTTGTGAAAACATATGGCGCAAGTATTTTTATACTTCATACAGAAAAATGTAAGAAAATCTAACGACGAGTTATGGGCAGTAAAAAAATGTAATTGTTAGAATACTGCCAGAACCATCTTGATATGAATAGAGCCGGCATGTAAAAAATGAACTTAAAATAAAGGACATAGAAACACTAAAAAATAATTTATTTTCATACAGTTTGTATGAAAAAACGCGATTTCGATTGACGAAAAAATATGAATTAAAAATTAAACCTAGATAAATAATTTTTTCTGTAATCACTAATAAACAACTCAATGACTAACTCATTTAAAGCACTGATTCTCAAGCTTCCCTATTTTCCAGATATAATCAAAAGAAAATAAGGGAATTAAATTAAAAAACGTTCTACAACAACAACAATATGTATTAAAAAGAGAATATTCTATTTAATGACGTCATCACTTATTCACAACTAAAATCAATGGTAAAAAAAAGACAATACGTTGAACAGGCAAAATTAAAATAAATCAAAGAGAGTCAAAGAGAAAAAATTATAATAATATGCATTGAGCGAGAAGAAATCAAAAAATCAAATCAACCAGATTGTTATGCATCACAAATAAACGACATAACCAACAAACATTAACTGCAATATAAATGCCTTATTTATTTCTCAAGTATTAGAAATATTATTTAAATTAAGTCACAGCTGAAAATAAATACAACATGATTAATAATTGGCATCGATTTTTATTCCCAAAAATTGATGACCCATTCAAAACAAGTTTTTGTTTAGAATATTTGAATTGTCTTAACATTTGAGAGCGGTGTATAAAATAAAATAGCTCTTACTTATTATTCCCATTCCTAGATGTCACTTAACACACAAATAAAAACAACAGGGATTCGGGCTGACTAAACTATTTGAAAGAAAACTTTTCACGTAAAATTACCATAATTTCTTTCATAGCAATGGTTTAATTTTAGTAAATTTATAGAAAAATTATATTAAATTAATTATTATTACAATTTAGTTATTACTATAGAGGGAAGCCACCAAAAATATGTTTAACCGAATCAAAAATCAGACCGATTTTAGAATCCGACCGGTTCGATCACCTATTTGATTTTTTTTATATGTTTTTAATAGTAGGCGACATCTATGGTTTAAACAAAAGTCGTTAATAAAGCATTACCACATGATATGAATCTGTATTCGGGCAGATTTTTGCCATGTGGCAATGCTTTTAGAAGGAGACTAAAAAGAGATGGTTATAATTGTTTATAAATTTTATGTTAAGACGTATTTTACAACAACAACATTCCATAAAAGTTTAGCAATAGTTTATATTCCAAGAGGATTTTCACTAAGAAAAAAACATTTTCCAGATTCGATTTTTCAATCAAATAAAATTACATGTTTTATGAACATTTTCGTATAAAAATAATGTAAAAGCTCATAATTCTTACAGACTAAAAATGTAAATGAAAACAATCGTTTTCCCATATAGTTTCATAGTAAAGAAAAAATTTTATGTACTTTATTTTAAGCTTAGTAAAAAATACAGTCAATGTGGAGGCTCTTATTTATAGAGTAGGCTCTGATACTGCATAGTTGAAGTGTTGAGCTTTTATTTTGGGGTCCGTTAGAAACAAAAATACAAAATGTTTATTTTAGTGTTGCCTTTACTGTTGGTTCTGTTCCAATGATGCCGCACGGAACATATCACCTACATATGTATATAACATTGAATCCAAATAGGACAATGGTTGCAAGGCTGGTTGCTGTGATGTGATCAAACACGTTTCTCGATAATATCATGTATGGGTTGAAGAATGCCCAAAAACGGTATTCCTTACGTGATTATTTGTCCATTCTTTTACGGGTAGACCTGGATAAAAAGTATTGTAAGCCGTTTCCGAAGACGAACTTCTGTCGGGTTCGACTGAGACAATTGCCAATTTGTGAATTTGTACATCCATCCTGCCACTCCATCCTGGAATCACCGATTCCTGTTTTATATAATTTACCTGTTACAAGTGAGAAAGTAGTGCGAGGAATGCGAATAAAACATGTGTTTATTATCAGACATAAACATATCCATACATCTGAGTAAATTGGAATCCACGGAATATCACCAACAGCAAAAATTATTCAATTTAACTGCCGTAGTACAATCATCATCAACATCTTTCTGAAATCGAGCCTCCTACGGTTCATTCAACAGAAAATGCTCACCTTTATGATGAATCCATGGATGAACTGAAAAGCAGGTTTAAACAACTGAAGACAAATTGTGATAAGATACAGTTGCAGACTATATTACCGAGATCACTAACCATAGAACAAATTTTGAAAGAGTTTAACACTACTCAATATATATTGGGAACAGCTAAACACATTCAACACAAAAACGGTCCACTTAGCCTACCAGAACCGAAAGCAGAAAAACGCCTAAGTAATGAATTCAGGCAATCAGTGCTGGATTATTATAACGATGATGATGTCAGTTGTTAACTATTAAAAAAGTTGAAGTACAATAAAAAACTCTAATGATATGCACATTAAAGCAGGGCTATGAGGGCTACAAGATGAAATGTCATGATGATGAGTCAAAAAGAAAAAAAATAGGTTTCCCAAATTTTCTCTGCTCGGCCGTAAAAACTGTGAGCAACCAGGCAGCAGTGGATGGACGCATACAGTTGGCGTTTGTATGATAATTTTGTATATTTATGGAACCAAGATGGATACTGTAACCAATTCAAAGGTAAGTGGCATTTTCACGCAACAGGCAGTTTCAAGAGAATGTCGTCTATTCTAACCGACGATGGTATCAAAATCAATGCGGGAAAATTATTTAAATAGGCTAAAAATCTGCCTTGATTTTTGAAATTTGTTCAAACACTAAATATAAATCCAAACAAATTCATCTAACATGTTCAAGGAACTCGCAATTCTCAAGTAAAATTCCTCCAAAGGAAGGCTAAATAAATTGTAAGAAATATACAAGTAGTGAAGACTACGTAAAATTTGAAATGTAACTGTCAATATTTTAAAATTTTTATGTTTATTTTCTAATAAAACATTTCTTTTTCCAATAATTTTCAATAAAATACAATCAATATAATTTTTAAATATTTATTCAATTCAAATATTTACTTTAATAAGTAAGCCAACTTACGATGATGCTATAGTATCGAAATCGATCTTGCATCAAAATAAGAATCTATTTCACAATCAGGAAGGAGCACTTATTTTAAGGCAAAATATAATAATAAAATAAATATTTGAATTGAATAAATATTTAAAAATTATATTGATTGTATTTTATTGATTGAAAGTGAAATATCCACAAACAGCGGAATCATGGATTTCGTTAATAACAATAATTTTTGTTTAAAATTTCATTTTGAGACACAAAATAATAGTAGATTGATGATTAAAAATGACCTAGAATTTATTTTTTGTGTTATGTTTCCAGCAAGTGTGGTTCAAGAGGTATTCAGTTATTCACATTTGAAAATTTAGTTATAAGCCACATTGTGGGATAAGCAAAAAATGCAGCCACATGATTAGACAAAATTGGTATGGCAATATTTTCTAAGGTTGCTATGAGTTACCTAGAATTTGGTTTTTGTTTCATGTTTCCAGCTAGTGCGATTCAAGAGTTATTCACATTTAAAAATTTAGTTAAAAATCATGTTATGGGATAAGCAAAAAAACTCAGTCACATGATTAGATAACGTACGTATGCTACGATAATATTTTGTGGGGTTGTTTGTTTGGAATGACTTTGAATTTGGTTTTTATTTCATGTTTCCAGCTAGTGCGGTTAAATATTCGCATCGAATTTAATTATAAGCCATGCTGTGGGACAAGTAAAAACACTCAGCTACATGATTAGACAAAGTTGGTATGATAACATTTTCTGAGATTGTTTTGAATGGCCTAGAATTTGGTTTTGTTTCATGTTCCCAGCTAGTGTGGTTTAAACCATGTTCACATTTGAAAAAATGAGTTACAAAACATGTTGTGGGATAAGTAAAAAAAACTCAGCCCCATAATTAGACAAAGTATGCTATGGTAACATTTTGGTGTATTGGTGCGGTTCAAAAATTATTGGCTTCAAAAAAAATTTTTTTTTGGAGTGTCCCGTTTTCTGTCTATTTGAATTTTTTTAATTTTTGGCACAAACAAAAAAAAACACGTTCGACAAAAATGTTTTTTACTCGGTACGATACTAGTGGTTCGTAACTCGTAATTTTTTATAATTCCGAATCCCGGGAATTCTGATTAAAATCAAGAAACATTTTTTCCACAACATTATAATTTTTGGCATATTAAAAAATAATTATTGAAAACCAACGCTAGTTTTTTTGTTAATGAACACCATTGTCAAATAGGTATTGAAAGATCAAACTGGACTTATAATAAATAATCGCTCCAAATTTCAAAACCCTTGGAAAACGCAGGTAAAGCTCAAAGCTTTAAGAAGCAAAAAGGCTTTAAAAGGAACGTTGAATAATTACTAATTCAATTTCTCTAATATTTGCTTTTTGGAATGACCTTGAACAATTTTAGACCAACATCAGACTTGGAAATAAAACCTTAAATTTTCGAAACGATCGAGAATCGCTAAATATGCAAATGTTTATGCAACAAATATGTCAATTTATTTGTTTGTTTTGTGAGCTGCTTTTTAAGATTGTTCTTTTATATACTAACCTAGGAGTAGGGCAATTACTTAGAAGCGATTTTCTGTAATTTTTGGTTGAATTGACTCGGAGCGTTTCGAAAGTCGATCTTTTTCTACAGTTTTTTGTTTATGGAAAGTTTTGATGAAATCTGAACTAGTTTGGTGGTTTGTGACTTTCAGGTGTCGTAAAGGTGCACTAATGTTTGAGTTTTGATCGTTATAAACATCACTTCTGTGATAAAGTCTTTTTTCTAAAAATACCTTTTTCTGTCCTGTATAAGTGGCGTTGCAACACTTCGGTAAACAATATTTGACTGTTTCTTCAATAGTATTTCTTTAATTTTGGAAAACAAATTGGTGTTTAAACTTGTGTCTGCACTTTAAAGAAACAATTAAATTTGGAGCACTTGCACGACGGCTGAAGGATGCAGGCGACCAAGTTGGTCTAGATACAATAAAAATTCTCGATAAATAAGGAAATTTGGGAAACTTATCGATTTTGGCTACAGATTGGGTCGGGTACAGGTTTATTCAATGATGTTGGAGGTTGGGCTTGTGCTGATAACTCGTATGATTTTTTCATCCAAATTGATTTTGTCTCATATATCTTGCTATGTACCAAGTTTTTTACGTGAGGCTTGGTGTGAATTTTTTTCAAAAAGTTATAAACCGATTTGAAAAGTCGGTTTTAGAAAATTTTTGGGTTAGCGTTAGTTGTTGTTTGTTGTTGTTTCTTCTTGATTTATTTTTTACCGTCCTACTTTACGCCTGGAGTAGCCAAATCGAGGACGGGCGGCTACAGATCCGTCTTTGAAAACCACCTGCACATTGCATTGCTTCATGCCAACCTGTAGTGCTGACATGAAAGGTGGGTCGGCCCATGGATTCTGCACTCTCAACAGGGGGTCATAGATGTGTTCATCTTCATCACCGATCGTAATCAGATGATGAAAAATCCCTTTTGCATCCCGTCCCTATAGGGATTCGAAGCCTATACCTCCCGATCCAACCGCCACAGCTTTAACCACTGTGCCGTTTGCTCGGTTAGCGTTGGTTTGTGCATAAAGAAAACAATTTTGAGTGGTTCCCTTTTCTCCGGAGTTATGTTCGAAAGCCGTGGCCTGAACCAATAAAAAATGTCTAATACTGTGATAAATTGTTGTATTCTTTCCCTAAGATATTTTTTGACAAGAAAAAGTATTGTTTGTATTATGATTATGATAATACTTTATTTACTATTTATTGACGTCTTAATTGACTGAGTTTTGACTTAAAGTGATCTGACTGAAACTTTGGATTGGTGGTTAGGTGGGACTTTTTTATTTGATCTGAATTGACAATTTAAATGACACTTTGTTCTTAAATTACATATACATAAATTATTAAAATAACTTCGACAATTTATAAAAACCTTTCGCCTGTTAACTGTAAGAAAAAATCTGTCAGTTAAACTAAATTTAAATTTACACGTTTAACTCAATACACAAACAGACTGAATCAAACAAATTTAACTTAACCCAACACAGACTATTTTCAGATAACTTTCAGTCAAGTCACCGTTTACATGTTGAATTTTGCCCGGACGTTTTCAGTCAGATAACTATCGGTTTAACATGCACCTTTAATAATTATTCAAAGCAAGCATGTCTTGTCACAGATTTAAATTGTTGTGCAACTATGTTCCGTTCGATGATAAAACATCTAGTACGGCAAGACGAAACCGTGACAAATTTGGGATGTGGTAAATGCCAAATCTATGAAACATTATATCCCTGGAGGAAACCTCACAGTCGATGAGCAATTGGTTCCCTATCGAGGCAGAGTATCCTTTCGACAATATATACCCACAAAGCCGGACAAATACGGGATTAAGATTTTGTGAATCTTCGACAGCTGCACAAGCTATTCTATGAACGGGGAGAGAAGAACCACAAAAAGCAATCAGCATAGGGTCCACTGTGGTCAAAATTTAACCAGCATGGAGCTGGCACAATATTTGCTAACTATGGGGTTGATATGATTAGAGAATCTGCGTAAAAATAAAAGAAACATACCAAACATATGTATAATTGTCTTCCAAGCCGACGGCAAAGTGTAGAATCAAATGTTTTTTGTTTCCGAAAAACATGATTTTGGTGAGCTACGTTCGAAAAAAAAAACCCGTGCCGTAATTTTATTGTCATGCATTTCGATGATAAAACCGGTAATGACAATTTTAATAAATCGAAAGTTAAATTTTACTATAACAGTACAAAAGAAGTTTTCTTCTTCTTTCTCTGTAAAAAAAAACAAATAATTGGCCTAGCTGGAGGTGCAGCTAATTTAGTTTCGATAAATTTATATCCTGAGTGGAAAATTACGGATTATTGGTAGACTAGTAGTAACAAATATTCAAAGGCGTAGTTCCGCGAGTTATATGTCGAACATATACAATATGATAAGAAAAATGCACATGATACAATTCTATTCTAATTAAATATCATGTTCTAAAATGTTCACACAGAAAATGCAAAGTATTAAAGAAATATAAATGTAGAACGGAAAACGGTATAAAATTTCGATACATGTCATAAACATGATTTTTAAGTAAAAATATATATTTTAAATGCTGATTAATAAAAAATGAAATCATGAGAAATGTAATTAATAAAAATTCAATTGTTGTGTTGACTCTAAAGAGACCACACCTAAGCGATTCTAAATTAATAAAACTGACTCTAAAGAGATCAGCATAGTTATTAAGTGAAAAATCTATCTCTAAAGAGAATAGAAGTGTAATACATTTTATAATTAATTGTAATAAATAATAAAGTGTAAAAATAAAATTTTTTTTTCTTTTTAAAAAGACTTAAGAACAAAAGTCGCGCGCCTTTCTAAATTAATCAAAGATGCGGTACAAAAGTTTTATCTAGCATTAGTTCAAATCAGAATATTGAACCTGTACTTAGAAACATAGATACACAAAAAACGTGGGTGCTACATCTGTCCTCCTGAACTTGGACCAATAAATAAAGAACTTTGCGGGAGCTAATTGTAATGTGTGAATACCATATGAGTCCAAGAGACTCATGGCCTACGTTAATGTAAGTAAAATGATCCATACTGATAAGGGTTAAAAACCCGAATCCTCCTGATGACCTTAGAATATTTAAGCAATTACAATTAATCTGCATGAAGTTCACGATGTTTAAATGGTCTTGTTTCAAGAATAGTAAATATATTGTGGTCGACACTGATCATGGCCGTTATATTGCTAATCGCGTATAATAAGTGGCTTATTAGTCCCATTGCCATTCGCCCTTACTTATTCTAGGCCCGTCATCGATTAAGTTGTAATCATCATTTCCATATACAAATGACTCTGCATACGAGGACCTATTTGTAAAGAACTATTTGGTCTAACTGTTCTGTTACGTTGGCGGGAGCGGAAGTCGTAGAGATAAATGACTGGTTATAATACTTACGCGTTGCAGATCATCTAAAATGTATGTAGACCTATAGATAAACCTTGAATCTACCGTAATCGATCACATATACACAATACAAATAAAGATGCCTCGGACCTTCTTCCTCTATTAGTAATTGTTCATTGTTATTAGATTTAGAATAAAGCAGCGTTATTATAAAATTAATTGTAAAATGGTTACGTTCATTTGTCTTTGCTGTGCAGACTTGAGCAGTTATTTCGAGAGATTGTGGCCCTATGGTTCAATTTACGTGAAATTCATTTTGGTGTGCGGAATTTTGAGCCGCCTACATTCTCATGTCCTTTTGGATAATCACTTAGCGTGCCTTTTCGGATTCGCTTAAAAAAAATTAAACAAAATTAAATACTGTGACGTAATAAATTGGCAATAAATAAAATGTTTTGGAACAAACATGTGAAAAACAAAATAAAACCAATTCGCGACAAAACACCAAATTTAATAATTTTTATGCTCGAATTAGTATTCGAACTATTAATTAAGTTTGAAATCCAATAATTGAAAAAAGGAGAATTGAAAGAAATAACAATGCCAACGAAAATATTTTAATATTGATGGCACTTTCAGAAAAGGCGATTAGACTCCGATAAAACTATCTGATCTGTGTCTGCTACAATTAAAACATTACAACTAACATATTCAAGCAAAATAAATGTACTTCTTTTATTTCAGTACCCCAGGTCATGTTTATTTTATTACCGCACTAGCCCTTTTTAAGGATTAAAATACTACTCAGAGTTTGTATTCGTTCAAACACAAAAGAAACAATAAAATTAATACCCTTAACATTATTTCCAACTGAAGTGCAAAATCTTGTACTGAAAGCTAAAATAAAATTATTATTTATTTTCTTCTTTATTCTTTCTTGTTACACTACGAACGATAATAATTTTTCTTGATATAAGACTTTATTTATTAAAGATTTAAGATGGTTCGGGCAGAAAAGTTGTTTGCGTTAAAAGGAATTATACAGTACTTTTTTGCGTAAGATCATATGTTACAACATGATTACCCAAAATAATTAGTTTTTAAAGAAAATATACTATACTTCACCTTTTTCCGCATTTGAGTAGCGGTTGATTCTTATCATTTGCGTATAAATTCCCTCATGTCACACTTAAGCAGATATATATATATATATATATATATATATATATATATATATATATATATATATATATATATACACGACCAGTGAGACTAATTAAACTCATTTTCCCGATCTTTTTACTTTTTTCCAAAAAAATTAATTAAAAGTACACATGTATGGAAAGTAGGGTTAAATATGAATATCCTCTTTTGTTATGTAAATGTCATATATGTATGTATGTTATGTTTTAATCTAAAAAGACATAAGATTTTTATGTTTTGATAAAACAATAATTATGATTATTAGAAAAAACACAGTAAAAAATCCCTTGAACGAAGTAAAATGTGTATTTTATGGTTTTTGTCTATTATCTTAATTTCTCGGTGTTATATTCCCCCAATCCTCGAAGCAACGAAGTTTTGTTCAATTTTAAAATGCCTAGTATTTTCTTCAGATTAGAAAATAGTACCTAATATTTACATAATTTACCTTTGTTTTTGTATAATTTTATGTATTGTTTTTGTTGGATTATAAAAATCAATTTAATTTCCATCACCTTCCGTTCGAATTAATAAGATCAAAATCTTACGACAAAACAAATTTTCGAAAATAAAATTATTTACTACCAACAATTTAATATAATACGAATAACAAGATTACAAATAAAAATAATAATTCTTAAATAACATTTCCCTCGTTGTTTCTGTGCTTGCGCCAAAAGACGAAAATGGAGTGATTTTTTATTTTATTTAATTTGCATAAAAAGTCACTAAACAAAAACAATAGGAAATTAAAGTGTTTGAGATAATTTCCTTGTGAATATTTTAAACCTAGGGTAGAGAAATGAATAAAATAATTTGTTGTGTTTGGTGATTGTTGTGCAAATTTGGGACAACATTTCGAGTATTTAAATAGAAAGAAAGTATAAATTTAACACTTTGAGCTCCAAGCTTTTTCAGTTTATCATAATATTTAAACCAATAGAATGATTGACCTTAATATAATTCTACTTGGTATGGTATTTTAGAAACAACTGAGCAAGATGCATTATTGACTTTTCGGCTTTATAATATATGTAGGTAGAATGAATAAGATAATAAAATAATAGATTAATTCCAGGTACCAGTTTTGTTATTTTGGCTATAATATAATGAAGGCGCATGTGCTACAATTGAAGGCACTTCGAATGAAAAAACGTTTTTTTATATCATCAAATTCACAATTATTCACTCCTTATCATATAAAATGTAGAATATTTCACGTAAAGTTTATGATATCAGTCAGTTTTTTCTATAACAAGTTGGATTTAATGTATGACACCATTGGAGTGCAAAGGGTTACTTTTGTTGTCACCTTTTGATTCGTTTACCTTCCACGAAGTTAGCTGTATGAGTTGATTTATTTCCAACTAGAACAAAAAGTTCACCAGGGTAACAAATTTTAATTAAAAATTTTACTATTTTGCTAAATTCGTGGTGTACATTTTTTCACCAGAATTGGAGCATGTACACACCTTGAAGGTCTGAATAATTTGTTGCAACAAAATAAATTAATTTAACATTTTTCCGAAAATTTTGTAAAATAAAAACCGAAACATTCCAAAAGATAAACATTAAAAAGTTTATGTGTCACCAATAAAAAGTTGGATCCAAATTTCTATAGGCTCATTAGGTATTCTATAGAGTAACGAGCCGTTTTAGTTAAAGTATAAGGTAAGTTTTTTATTTCCTATATCTCGTTAATGTATGGAATACCTAGTTATTCTTAGTATTAGTTGAAATACAAATTATTCCTTCTGAAAAGCGACTCACTTTAAATTCAAACATAATAAGTTTTGGAAATTTTCAAAGCAAAATCTACGTTTTATGGTAGTAAAAGAAAGTGGTGTATTTTATATTGTATTAAAAAAGCGAAAATAAGTTACACTACAAAGCGAGATACTGAACGGAATAAAAAGAGTTTATTGTAAACACAAATCAAAAATACGAATATTTTTAAACGCAAAATCACGAATATTTTAAAACGCAAAATGGACAATATAGGTATTACACGCGTTTTTTATTAGCTCCGGATGGATTGAATCCGCAACAGCTAATTTTCTGTGTTAAAACTAATGTTTAACAAGCTATTTATGCGTATAATTAATTTATAACAAATCTATAATTTTTCATTCAACCTTTTAACTAAATATCTTTAAAAAGTATTTAGCTCTACCTATTTATCTGGAGCTGCTGCTATCCGGAGCTGCTATCGGATGCAAAGGGAAATTTGAAAAATTTTTGTTTTTGGTTTTTTGTACAACTCTAAAAATTGTGGCAAACTTCATTTTGGTTTAAAATTGATTGATGTATGTCAAAATCAAATGTCATATCGACGCGAACAGTTTTCTGAATAATAAATACGTATTTAAAATTAATTTGTGTATAATGTTTCACAATAAACATATATTTAAATGTCATACAAACATATATTTACATGTCATACAACTGCGTGAAGTTAGGCAAAATTTTAGTTTTTTGTTTACTAGCGACACATGGGTATAATAGTATAATAGCAATACTTTTAATAAAAATTTCCCATATGCTCTCGATAGCTTACTATCCGGAGCTAATAAAAAAAGGCGCTTAATAAAAAAATGCAGCTATGTACTCCTATAGCATATACAAATAGTTTTGTATGATTCTTGCTTGAGCCCTGGGTCACGCTGTTAAATATAAAATAATATGGGATTTTAATGGAAATTAGCTATTTCTTAACCGATTATGATGGAATTTGACATGTACTATGGAAATGGTATTCTAAAATTATTTTTTGGTTAAGTTCTCGAATATGGCCAATTAAGATGGAACTTGGCTATTTCTTAACCGATTATGATGAAATTTGACTTGATCGAAAGAAATGTGATTCTAAAACGATTTTTTCATTAAGTTGTGGAATATTGCCATTTCTCATCCCATTAAGATAAATTCGACATGTGCTATGGAAATGGTATTCTAAAATTATTTTTTATGAAGTTCTGGAATATGGCCAATTATGACATGCTATTTCTTAACCGAATTCGATGAAATTTGACATGGGCATTATAAATGTAGTTCTAAAATATTGTAGTTTTTAGATAAAGCTCTGGAATATGACTAATTACGACGGAACTTGGCCATTTCTTAATTGTTAATAAGTAAATTTGACATGAGTGATGGGAATGGGATTTTAAAATAGTTGGTGATAAAATTCTGAAATATGGTCAGTTAAAATGGAACTTAGCTGGTTGCGATTCTAAAATGATTTTTGGAAGCAGTTCTGGAATAAGGCCAAATAAGAAGAAGCTGGGTAATTTAATAACCAATTATGATGAAATTCAGCATGTACACTAGAAATGGTATTCTAAAATATTGGACTCAATTAGGAAGGAATTTTGCCACTTCTAAACCGATTATGATGAAATTCAGCATATAAAATTCTATAATAATTTTTTAATGTCCTTTAAAGGCTTCTAAAAATTATTGTATTATATATGATGTTGCTGTTTATTTAAATCTCTTTATTTTACACGTTTTAACTTCATCAATGAGTCTTCGATAAAAACTAAAAAACAAAATTGCAAATTTCAAACATTCTTGTATTTTTGTTGTGCGTTTGTTTCTCGCAAGCAAAATTAAACAAAACCAAAAAAATTATTTATTTTCTAGTTTACTTGCTTGAAATCGTTTTAATGGCACGAAAAACTGCAAGCTAAAAATATCAAAACAGATTTTTCGTTTTTAAGGTTGATTTATATATTATCCGTTCCAGATTATGCCGACCCAGAAAAATATTGTTGAAAAATGTATAAATTGGTGATGTCTGACGGATAGTATAAATTGATGATGTTCTGATGGACAGTATAAACCCACCTTAATCAACCTCTATTAGTTTTTTCTGTTTTGTATCTGTTTGTACTTGCAATAAGGGATTTTTGTTTGATGTTGATCGAAATTTTTTGCTTGTTTCCTGTCTCTGGTATGAACATGCCATATATATATATATTCAAAAATCCACTTTTGTGTCGAAATAAAGAGTTAAAGTTGATGAGAAATTTTCATAAAAAATTAAAATCGAAGTTTTCGTGATACAGACATAGGTACGAGTAGATATTAATGATTATGAAATTTTCAATATCTCCTGATTATTGTTTCACCGTGTTAAAACAAAACACAAAAAAATGATCTGTTTTGTATTAATCTTGTATTTTGTTAATTTGTCTGATGTTTTGTTGATCCCTCTAAGAGAAGGAAAATGATATCAATATACACCAATAACTCGTTATACGGCCTAGATCGGTTCCTAAAAATTTGACCGTAAATCGAAATGCCGTAAAACGAACTATTAAACTAATTAACCTCTACTTAGATAGTAATGCTTAATTTCTTGATTTCGTATTTGCGAATAACACGGAACATCTAACTGTTCATAAATCTTTAGGACCATTTATTAATAGTGAAAATGATATTCATCATGTTTCTATTGAAGTCGATATTTATAGTATCGGTCTCAATGATAAATGCCGGATTTTTTCGACTGATGTCTATTATTACAATTTTAAGTCCTGTGATTCTTAATAACAATATTTTAGACGTAAATGTGGATAAATTTAACAATTTATTATTTGCAGCTTTTCAACGCTTCGTACCTTTGATACCGAAAATATTGAGAAAGAGTCGTAATTATAGTTACCCATCTTGGTTTCATGACAGCCTGATAAATTTGCGCAATCGTAAGAATAAGGCTTACTATAAAGACTTAGGGAAAATGATTGCGCACATAACAAGTCAATTTTTATAATCATTCGGGACCAATTTAGATCTGAATTTGAGGCTAAATACTGCCAGTGTACATTAAATCGATTGAAGCCAAAATTAAACCTAAACAGTTTTGAAAATTTGTGAATGATAAGCGCAACACAACTGGACTTCCATCTACAATGAAATAACTATAAAAATATGCAGTTGAACACAGTTACTGACATTTGCGCAGGACCTCAGTATTTAAGTGTTACAAACGCATTTTAATTTTTTTGGAGTTAGGTCTGCCATTTTGTCTTGTGACGGTCCTAACCCTATTTTTATTAAAATCCGTTTGTGTCATTTAAGAACTGGGATAACAACCTGTTATAATAATGATTCTAGAATCTAATTTGGTTACCCAGTCTACAGTTTTACGTAAAGTCATCTCAAACTCCAAGTCTAACTTCAAGATTACCGAAATGCGTATGTATCAGTTAAATACTGGGATGACGAAGAAACACAGCGAGCATTTCAAGAACAGTTTCCACAGACATTGTCCAGTATATCTGCCATTTTCAGACTGGTTAGAAAATTCTAAAAATACGGGATTGTTGAAAACCTGCAGCTAAGGTGAAATTGTTAAAATAATTGTTTTGAATTGGTTTTTTTTATATTAAAAGATTGAATAGTAACATAGTAAAGGGAAACAGCTCTGTTATACAGTCTTCCATGTTTTGTACTCCTCAGTGAAGATCTTGGGAAATGTTACGTTCAATCCTTGGGATGCTCTTTCTCCTCTTGTGCTCGTTTTCATTTCTAAACTCTCTTCTCACTTTAATTTAGAAGTTCTAATCTTTCTCAAATGGCACCTCAAATATCAAATTTGATTGAATTGTGTACGGATGTTCTTGATTAGGGGATACGTTTGTCCATATTGTAGAATGACGTTAAGGCGATTTTAACGTTACACTTTTTGCATTTTCTTGGGCTCTCTCTATGTCATCTCTTTAGTTCGTAAGGATAGGTGTGGATTGCTTTGATTATTCTTCGCATCTTTATTTTTGTGGTTTAGCTTGTCTCGGCTTCTGTATTCTCTAAAGTTTTGGTTTTCGAGTTACTTTAAAAGTTCACTAATGTTTACGTCTACTTTTTGAAAGATGAGACATAGGAGGTCCGACATATCCGAAAGCAAAATGTTCTTACTGTATTTGGCAGATGTCGTCACGTCAAAAGACCGTATTGGTTGAGATCTCACGTAGTAATGCATATAGAATGGAAACCGAAACTCTTTTTGGAAGTATTTTTTACCCAACACCCCTCATCGGCCTTGAAGATCCTAGCTGTTTCGTATGAATATTTGTAATAATTGGACGTCTTTATCTGGGTGACGGTACATGTCACGTTTCACTACATTCACTTGTTAAAAACGATTACAAGCAATTCTAATGGAATATTTTTTAATTTTCTTTTGAGCTTTGTGCCTCGCCTTGCGTTCCGTAGCCGTGGTCTTGGGCTTATCTGTCTCGTCTTGGAATACTATTTTGGGCTTGTGCGATTGTCTCTACTTTTGAATTCTTTAAACATTTAAATTTCGAAACAACTAAAAAGTTGAAAACACAAATTTAGTCTATTGACACCTTAAACGCCGAATTAGTTGGGATCTTAGAATTTAAAATACCCGCCAAAACGCTGTTTTTTAATTGGACTTCTTTTTCTACAAGTTGTTATAGTCGTATTTTGTGTTTTGCTACTTTCATTTGTTTAAATGTTATAGGCGAATAGTTTATAAACTTTTTTGGACATAAGTCAATTTCATTTTTTTTTAAATAGAAGCTTGTAGAAACTACTAGCCAAAGTCTTTATTTAATCTCACTTAATATTTCTTAGAAATAATAATAATTCTATATCCCATTATATTTTACAAGCCATCTTGTAAAACAATGAATTAATAATTCATAATAAGTTTTATGTACTTTTGATCAAATCCAAATATATACATGTGTATCAAAGAACTTCCCTCTTAAACTATAAATTTTCTTAAGTAATTCCAAAACCACATGCGTTCACATGTAATATATATTGTCGTATTCGTATATTATTATTAGATGCCAAATAGATGCACTGGTATTTATTGTTTTGCGTAACTATATGTAAATACTACAGTTTCCTTCTTGTTTTTATACAAATAAAAAGGAAACCCGTAAAATATAATATTGATTCGAATAAACTATAAAGTATTCATGAGTATTTATGATTTTGAAAATGTCCAATTTTTCATAGGTTTGGTTTTATTGGAACTTTTGTACAGGAGAAAATTCGTGAACACTTATATTAATAATATTATTTTTATTAATGAAGAAAACCATGTTACAATGTTATAACATCAAAACATGTATATTATAAAGGGTTTCCATATTTCAAACTGTTCCACACCAGAAGAACAACATTTTTTTTTTTTATCTGATGTATAATCAAATATAAAAACAGAAAAATTGGAAAATTTGAAAATTCAATTTAAATTTAAATTTTTGTTTTCCACCCTCATCCTGTTTTTATTTTAGATCATTTTCTTCATCTTAAGGTTTATATCATCTTTAAATAAAAATAAATAACTTGGAGAAAAGATGTGTGTGTCGTGGGTAAATATAATATCGAGGTAGGATTGATGATGATGAGAAGGAGGCGGTGGGGAAGAATAAGACGAGATGGATAAAATAATCTTCTTAATCAAATCAATATCAACATTATCATTTCTTGATGATTTTTTGTTGTTATTTGGAAATAATAATAATAACAGTAATAATAAAAATTTACATATGACACTTTTTGTTGTTGTTTTGTCTTGTTCTCCCGCCTTACGTTTATATTCTTCATTATTTTGAATGATTTTCTCATTTATTTAATATATTTTCATCTTTCCATCCAGCTTTATGTTATAGGATTGTCATCATTATTTTAAGTTCTATTAAAATATCCCTTAATTTGTCTTCTTCAGTAATGGGGTACACATTTAAAATATTTCTAATGTGTGAACAGTTATTTTTTCGAAAAAATTGTTCCACAACACAAAACCTAAATCATAATACCCTAAATTTTATCGCAAAAAAATAATGATTCCAGTAATTCCGTTGGATTCTAAAATAGCGATTTACAGTACCATCAAAATTGAATATAGAAATAACATGAGTACATAGATTTCATCTTTCTCAAAATAAAAAAAAGAAATAAGGATCAAAACATCAAAAATATTTTTCTTTTTTTGGCCGTAATTCTAATGATAATTCTATTTAATCCATCCGTTATAGAGTATAGTAGAGAATATATATTGATAAGAAGAAGAAAACCAAATTATAAACATTACCAACGAATATATTTATTTTTATGAACTTTTTCATTGTCATAAAAATCGAAATCGAATATTTGATCCTAAATACTACACTTTAAGGCTACTGTTTGTTGTTTTATTTATTATTGTGGGTTTCTTCATTTTATTCTTATCTTAAAGATATACACATATAAAAATAATAATATGATATCAAAATACAAATAATAATAATAAAAATTCTATATCCTTGAAATCTACTTATGCTTCTGTTTTTTTATTTTCCATAAATGTAAAAAGGTCAATTTTTATGTTGGTACATTCTTAAGAGTATCATCCTCGCAACCTTTTGAACTTGGTTATTCGAATTTTCGATCAAAACATAGGGGAAAAGAAAAAGAAAATCATCAAGTTGAGTACTTTAGTTTATGTTTTGCTAAAAATTGAAAAGAACCGTTTAATACGTTTATATCACTAAGAATATTTTCTTTTTTACAAATAATAATTAAGGGTTAGTTTAATCTAACAAAATTATGTGCGAAGCTCATTTTAATTTTTAAACCATTTGTAAAATTTATAAAATAACAAAAATCTCAATAAGTTTTTTTTTAATTTGGAAAACGTCAAGCGGTAATTTTCCTAAAGTGGTTTTGTTTAACATTTCAAAGCGCAAAGAGTTTATACGATAAAACGTTGTAATTGTTTTATATTTTACTTTCGAATTTCGGCCCCCTTCCCGAAAATTTTTTCTTGGGCCCTTAAAAATGATTCTGGTACCTATGAACAAGCTTTTAGTTAAAAACTTATTTTTCCCTATTGTCCAGCCTCGCATTAATTAAAAGTGTCTGATTTCGAGAGTATGTAACAGAACCTGATTCAGTTTAATGGTCTCAAACAAAACGAAATTTCTTGCAATCAACGTAATGCTATAAAGATTTCTAAATATATCGATAAAACTTCACAAAATTTCGATTCGAAATTTCATTTCAAATCAAAGGAAGTCCTATTCGCGCTAATCACCGCCATGTAAAATGTAAATAACTTCGACATTCTTGTCCAATACTTTCTTGAATAACCTAGGAAACTTGAAAAATATCGAAACCTCGAAAAATCTATTAAATATTACGGTTCTAATTTATATGTGTAACATCGCATCCCCAATGAAATACTTTTTGCTTTTGCCTTTATGGATTGGACAGGAATTTATGGATTTCCAACATAACGAAAAAAATGTTTGTTCATTTTGTTGGAAATTCATATAATCCTGTAAGGCAAAAGTAATAAGTATTTTATTGGGGATGCGGTGTAACTCTGCAAGTTCCCACAACTCAAACCTAGTCGCAGAACATTGCCATACAAAACTCGAATAAATTTGAAAATCTTTCAAAATTTCGAATAATCCTAGAAATCCAACTTATGAAATCTGGAATAAATCGTGGATCAATCTCGATAAAAGATGAAATTCGACACCAGGAGATATGAAACAGGATCTTTTGAAATTTCCTTATTTAAAATAGTTTTTCAAAAAAAACCGGTTTTACCGGTAATTTGATTTCAAACAAGTTTGGCAAATTTTTTTCTAAATCCAAATAAACCATTTTTATTTCTATGGAGTCAGATTACGTGTAATTACTCTGACATTCACCTTCACCAATCGAGAACAAATTTTTGAGCCTGTCTTAAGAAAATATTTAAAAGCAACAGGAACGATTTTTTCTTTTTCCGCCATTTCTTAAAAATTTCCTAGAAATGTCCCGTTTTGTAAATTTGAAAGGGTGGTCTTCTTAAAGCTTAATCTGAGCTACCATCTATCTGATATTGACATTGAACTAACTATTCGAACGCTTGATAGCTCTCAGCGGCCCCATTAACCGTACCCACCCACCGCGACGGCGGATATCTAACCCAGAAAGAATTTTTCAAGTAGGCTTAATAATTTCTAAGCTTATCCTAGCAAACGCTAATTTTTCAACCGTACCATTAATTAATATGTTTTTTTGGTAATGGTGAATTTTTACCAGCAGGATTTTTCTATTCTAAGGTTTACCTAGCTTTAAATTCAAACAAAATAACACATTCTGTTCGTTTGTCACTTTCGTTTGGTTCTTTCAAGCTTTTCAGCCAAGTCAGGTAAGCTAATGAAAAGCATTAAATCAAGCTAAGCGCTTTCTGTTTTTCAACTTCATGAATTTTAACTCCCTTGCTTTTTGTGGGAACCTTTAAAATCATAAATAAAAAACCACTTGCACACATTAATTAACTTAAAAAAAAAATCAATAATACAGATTCAGTAATTGTACAATTGATTTTAATAGTCTGGGTTTACCATATTTTCATTGCGGGTCGGAACGCTTCATAGCACACTATTTCTAAGATATGTGTGTCTGGCAATCGATTGAATGTACCCCAAAGTAAAAACTTTTTTTCTCAACCAAGTCAATCAGCATTTTTCAAAATAGTACTTTTGGAATTTATAAAGCTTTTGAAAACGGTATCAAATAGAATAAAACGTGGTTTGTCATATTTTAATAACATCATAATCAGGTGTGTCTCCTAACGAGGGGTAATATTTCGCAAATAAATAAATATAATGCACACGATAATAAAATGAAATAAATACGAGACATTTTTATCCATTCATTTTCTTTATTATTTACTTCATTTGAGGTTATGTTGTTCAATACCGAAATAACCGATTATTACAATGATCACTATGATACTCGTATATGTAATATGTACTCGTATATATAACCGCAGAAATAGAAAGGGATACATTTTTCCTTTTTTTTAGAAACCCACAAAAAAGGGGAAAATAATCATAAAATAAAGAAATACTTTTGTGATTACATTGTGGCTTTCCCGTCGTACACACTCATATAAAAAAAACTCGTAAAAATAATAAAAGCAAAATAGCCTGACCAACGACCGGTATATGTTATTTGCCTTATAAAAAATTGATAAAGATTTTTTATTTGATAAAATAGACAGATGGATGATAAAAAATTTGCTGTTTTTTATCAATAAATTTAAATTAATAATAACAATAATCATAAAAAAAGAGATATACCGATACGTATTTCATATATCCTGTGGGAATTTCGGTTTTATTTTATTTTTCTCAGTTTTAGCCCATCCGAGAGATAAAGAAATGAATTAAACAGGATCTTCTTCAAATTGACCGAAAAAACTGCAAGGTTATCCTCGACACACAAATCGAAATTTCATTCGAATCCAATTAATTTGATGTCAATAATATTTTGTTTCGTATATGTATTATGCTACGGTAATAAAGAACACATGTTTCCTTATTTATCCCTTTTATGTTGTTTGTTGTTCATTTTTTGGAATAGCAAAAATATTTGAACACTCCTTTCCCAATTCACAAATATAATAAAATTTATGTTTTATTAAAAATTAATTTATATTACAAAACCTAAATGATTTAATGCGTTTTCCTTTGGAACAAAACTAGCCCAAATGACCGCAATACATACCATCTTATTTAAAGATTATCTTGTATGGATACATATTAAAATTGAATGATTTATATGTCATTTGTTACAATTAATTAAATTGCTGGACGGACCGGGTATAGGAAATGTCCTATTAAATAACTTTCGTTTGTATGAAGCTCGATGAACTTGACCTTTATTGTAGGTTATAATCTGGTATTATTATACGGTATGACCGCACACGTTTTTGACATATATTATTTCGAATTGAAATTGTATTACTTTACGAAGGGACGAGAGCATTATTTGAATGCTGTATAGTATACTGGTATATTCCCAAAACATTGGTTAAATTGTCGGTAAATAATCGATACAACCGTCTGGATACTAATTATTATTTTATACTGTACAAGTTGAGGTGATTTCAGTTGGATAATATATTCATCAAACTAATGATATTTAACGATCAACCAATTACAGAACAATTACAAAGTGGTAAAACCAATTATCCGCATTTTAATTAATAACTATTATTACTTTTATTGGTGGCTAGTAATTTAGCTATATTTATTTAATAAAATATTTGTAAAGTTAGGTATTGTAATTATAATTAATAACTATACACCACATGTACTCATCGGTTTTGGACGGGAAAAATCAATGTACTGCTGTTAACTTGATTATCGATTATATTCAAGATGTTACTGACTTAAATAATGACGTATGCTATTAAAGTGGTACTACTGGAGATGTACATTAGATTTACTAAACAAGTAGTCTAGAGTATATCGGTCAAATTTACAGATAACGTTATCAATTCAAGTTAAATAATATTTATTCAATGAAAGAAAAGGGTGAGGGTTCAATTGTATTAACGCTTCTAGGCATATAAGAATATGTGGAAGCATTAAATAAGCGACTAGATAAGCGAGAAGGTGTGACTAAATCAGATTCATCCAACGAGTACCCAATTTAAACAAAATGAACATAAGTTCGACTTCAAAAGGCTATATATGGATACATTTCTATATGAGATATTAAATGTTTTTACATTCTGATCTAAGGTACAGTCCTAACCAAGAGATAGGCCAATCCCCAATTAGCCTCTTAAACCAAAGGTTTACTGTATTATATTATTCCTACGCGGTTCCTGAATTAAAATAATATATAAAATAAATAAATCGAAAACCGGGTACTCCACCATCAAGCATTTAGCAAGTCTCCCGTGGGTCACCGGGCCTTCCGTGTACCGTTTTCATACATAACATATCCAACAAAGCCCACTCGTCAACGGAACCCTCTGGATGCCAGGCGACCTCCAGTTGTAATTAGCCCTACCTGGCGCATCTCTGCGCAGGTGGAACTTTCTTTACCCATTACTCGTGGGATCCAAATATAAATGAGACCTAGAAAAATAATAAGAGACCCGGCACTCTACAAAAGCCATTCAAATTGATGGTAAGTACCTGGAACGAGTACCAACGCTACACAGGGGAATGGGAAAGTACGAGGGATATCCTCCAGCGAAACGGTGACAGAGGAATTGAATCTCAGTATTTAGACAAGGGCTAGTTCACTGAGGAGCCACTTCAATCTAACCTAACCACAGCAGAAGTAAAGGAACGTTTTGTTAGAATTACAGACTTGAGCCGCTTACGGACACCTAAGTAGTCAGTAGTTAGTATTGTGTACTTGGTGTTATTCATGATCAAGATAAAGGTTAGCACAAGACGACACAATTCTAAAAACTACAAATCAGCGTATGCTTGAAGAATGTGGAAGGCTGGGACAGGTTCCACGGGATTTCCTGAAAATCGAACTTGAAATCCAGATTAATTAGGTATTTCTAAACTTTGCTTAGTTAAACAGAGTGGAATTTATTCAAATTCAAATTTAAAATTAAAATTAAAAACAAAAAAATAAAATTTAATAATTTTTAATTTAAAGTTTAGCCCTTTCACTGAAAACGGTTTTTGCTCCCTTTAACTGGAAACGGGTGTAAAATCGACCCAGCGCCTAAAAGATATAGTTAATATTTATACAAAAATCTAAAACAATTCATTACGGCTGCTTCAGTCTTCTACTTTACGATAAAAATATAAGTTTGAGGTTTACCGAATTTTATTAAATAAATAATTATAAACAAAGTATCTCGTATAAATTTTTCATTTGTATTTCTTAATTAATAACTCAAAGGCATATTGATTGATTTGAACGCTTCAAATTGGAAATAAAAGTTTAAGAGTGCACCTTTCAAGAAAAAAATATTGCAACTGGCTGTTTTGAAAATAAAACCTTGATTTTTTTATTTGAAAATAAGGTTTTTTTCGAAGTTAATGTCAACACGAAGCGAGCAGTGATATATGGTCGTAGCCCTCTGGTATTTATAAAACAATCGACAAAATACAACATATTACTGAACACGGGGGTAAAATCAACCCGAAACCAACATTCACTTTTCACTGCGGCAGACAGGAAGCAACTGGCAACATACTCGTAAAACTTGAGCCATTAGTTCCCCTCTTTAGTACAATTGTTTAGGTGGTTGTGTCAAATGTACTGCTTTTTCAGTGAAAGGGGTTAAGAAACAATTTTAAATTAATGAATAGATTAAAAATATTTAATAAAATGATAAAAAAATCAACAAATTTGACGCCGATAACTAAAGTTATTTATAGGGGCTATTTCCGCATACAACTCGACGTATTCGATTCTAATAAGTTTAACATTGAGGCCCAAGGCCATTGAGTTTGCTGAATTATAAAAGATAAATATTCTATCAATCCCCAATATTGTCTGTATTGTTTGCAATCTCTTAAAGTAAAAGAAAGTTGCTTGATTATACACACTTCATTCTTATTTGTCCAACTGAACTAGATGAAAATTATCTGTGTGCTAATTTCAAAAGAAAAATGGTTGATGTGATGTGTTATCAAGCTGAACCCTGAGGTAAGTTGTACCTCTTTTATCTGTCCTTTTTTGTAACCTAGGTAGAAGCTTTTTTCGATCGTCCTATTCATTAAATTCATTTCCTGAATTAGAATAATCGTGGGTAAATTGGACCAGTGCTTTTTCAGTAAGGAAATAGTTTATACGACCCTAACAACTAAAGATATTATGTTAAAATGAGAGCTTATAGGCAATAGTTACAGCTTACAGGCAATATTTTATCAATATTAAATGAAAAACTGGTTTAACCCTATTACTACCACGCTATTTTAGTAATGTAAACTACTTAGTTGTGTCTCTGAGACACACAGTCAAATTGCTCATTTCATATGGGGAATTCAATTATTTTAGTTTAATATTGTACATTTACAAATAATTCAAGAACAACATTTAGGATTATACTTTTTTGATTAGTTTTTTAAAATTAAATATGACTCAGAGACACAGCTCAGTAGGCATAGGGTTAAAACTAATTAAATTTATAAAACATAGGTTTCCGATAATTAATACAACGCCTATTAAATAAATTTGTTGTTAATTATCCCAGTTTACTTCACAATATACATAATACATTATCTTCAGTGTTCATGGTGGCAGTGGCATTAAACTAATAAAACTGGTTTATATCCAAAAATAATGTTATAAATAGTAAGTTTCAAGCAAAAATACAATTTACTGGAATAACAGTAGCAGACACAGGTAGAAACCGCTACGAACGATCATTGAACGATATTTCTTGTTTAATTTGGTTTTGTAATTCAAGATGCTTACCAGTAAAAATAATTAGTCCTGGTTGTAAATATAGTTATTATGGTGCGGAAAAGACAGAGCAGCCAAGAGCTCCGTAAACTTTCCGACAGAGTTTCTATTCCTGAGGTGTCAGATGAAGAGGAAATTGCAAACAACAATATTGATGCGGATTTTTCCGTTAGCGTGAAGGGTGAACATGCTGAGCCGATAAACGTTTGTGATTACAATGGGGATGCGCAGGTTGAGCCGATAAATTGTACAAGAAAATGTTGATACTGTCACTGTTGAAGGTGAAGAAGCAGATGCTGGTATGTGGTACTATGCCCAACTAAATTACTAGCTTTCCATAAAATCATCCCAGAAACATTGGTGAATATTATCGTGGCTGAGATCAATAGAATAGCGCGCCAGTTTTATAGAATAACTAGTAAAATAACAGAAAAATACCGAACTTGGTATTATATACTAACTCGGTGGAAATGTTTGTTCTGATCCGCATTTTTACGCGAATTATACCATCTAGACGACCATCCATTTTATCGAGCTACAATATCCGACAGGAGCGGCAGCATTCCAGATCTCTCTTCAAAATTAGAGAAGTATGGAATTAAAATATTCTGGCTATTGAAAGCAGTATATGTTGATGGGCAACCAGGGAGGCCTATCATTCGGTAGATTACGCCATGAATTTAGTTCCATCGGATAGCACTGTACCTGTACGTCAACAAAGGAAGAACAATTACCATGAACAAATGTTCACTAGTACTAGCTTTTGCAGAAAAACTACACTAATTGGAATAGTTAGACAAAATAAACCTGATCTTCCTGAAGAGCTTATTAGTAAGGTGGAATTAAAAAAAATGAGAACTAAAATCTTCAAAATTTTGTTTTGATAAGAACCTAACACTTGTGAGTTTTACTCTAAAGAAAATCGTTTCTCAAAGAATTGGTTATGCAACTGGTGCAGGCCAGCTCTCCAACCCTCGAAAGTTAAAAAAAATGTAAGGACAGCAATCGACCTAATAGGTTATAAAGCATTATCAATTAGACGAGTATCAACGAGCGAAGAAGTGATGACTAAGACCGTTAGCAAATGACCAAGATGTTACTTGCGCCCTCGATCATCTGATATGAAACCCAGAACAAGATTTCATTTTTGTAATGAGCCACCTTATCCAAACCACACCAAAATCTTATGCATAGAATGCATAAATGAAAAGGAAATGGTTTCGGATGAAGATTAAGTGGTATCAGATGACGCATCTGGTTAAAACATAAATTTCACTAATTAAAATGTGATTTTCTTGTGAATATAATTACTTTTTCAATAAAAATATAAATATATAATAAGAAAACAAACAATTTTTATTTACTTTCCCAATGAAATATATGAAGATATCCTTGGGGTCAGATTGACCCCTATACGCAGACAACGTGAGAGTAAGCTATACAGAGAGTGAAGGTTAAGAAAGAAGTTAAAGCAAAAAGGTAATAGAAGAGAATAACAGAGCATTTACAATGGAAAAACTTTTTACCTTTTACTTAAAGGTTTGTTTGAATTTCTAACATAACGAAATTTTTGTTCGTTATGTTGGAAATTCATACAAGCCTGTAATACAAAAGTAAAAAGTTTTTCATTGTGAATGCACTGTAATTTTACATGCTAAATTGTGTGTTTTACCTTGCTAGCTTATATCCGAGAGACGACCTATTAACGCAGGGCTACGTAAAAATGAGACACCTTTATTTGCACAGTGTTTTAAGTGAAACCAAAATTTAGAAATTAAAAATCAAAAACTAGTTATCTAGTAAAAAATCAACACAACACTCATGGCTCAATCCAAAATTGATTTTTAATTTATGGGTGTTTTCTTTTATTCATTCCACAGAAGGAATAGAATATTGATCCTGTGACCTCGGAATATTCCGTATTTAGTGTAATAAAAGAATGGATTGGAATAAGTAGGATACATTTTCCATAGGACGATTTTTTTTTATTTTTAAAATTAAGAAGCAAGTTAAATTTATTAAATAAATAATTTCATTATAATTAATTGAAGTTGCAAATAATTTTTACGTTAAAACACGCAATATAATATTAATTTAATTGATATATCTTAAAAAATATAACCTGAAATTTTTTGTATCCGCTAAGCAAATATTATCGTGTAATGAAACTAAAAATATTTTCGAAAATTTTAATATTTTATGCTTTAAATAATTAATTTCATCATTTTTCATAATATGTACCATTTAATTCAATTTAATCATTTAAATTGTAAGCACCGCACATAATTACAAAACGTCAAATGAAATGTTCTGTTTATTCCACCTTTCGATGTAATACAAAAAGAATACATTCGGAATATTCCGAATAAATAAAAGAAAACACCCTATGATTATGGCAATGCCAGACCAAATTTCAACTGCCGATAAAACTAGGGCAACCCCGACACTCTATCGAACTCCCAAATAACGGTTTTTAATTTTGGACGCTCTGTAAGCTAATAGATGTTTTAATGAAACTGTATTACTTAAATAAATCAATACGCCATGGAAAAAGCATAATAGGGGTATTAGGTATATTTCCCTGTTTCATTTTCGTCATTGCACATTGCATCACGTACATAGACAAAAAGCAGATATGTATATTGAATATTTTTTAATATAATGTGTGACTAAGTTGTTTTCGGGGACAAATTAAATAAAGTTATTAGAAAATAAAATTGGTCTCTATTTATTTGTAATTTGATTTCAATTATAAAGATGCCTTTTAATTTGTTTCATATAAACTTTTAGTCATTCTTCATTTAGTCGCCTTCATCCTTGGATAGCGCATTAATGCAGATATTAGGATCTGATATAGAGGGCAGGGGAGTCTGTAGCGCGAAATTAATTCACAATAAATGATTTTATTCATGTGCGTCTTGGTTCTTGGTTTCATTTATGTCGGCGGAGCTAATTCCCACCGTCCCATGAACTTAATTCAAGGAGCCGTTATTTTATCCTGTAATACATACGTGGTCGTATCGCGATGACATGAATTATTTTTGCTCATACGAAAGTTAATATACCGCGTACCCATACTGACTTTGAAATAAAATATGCAAAAATGTTGTTTGTCCAATAGTACAAAGTACCTAATACAGAAGCACAAAATTGTATTTGGCAAAATATGGTACAGCTGATTTAAATATTATACAGTACAGCAGACAACCAAATTAAATCAAATTAATTTCCAGTACCTTGAAAACTTTGAAGTACCATAACCAGCAAATCCAACCATTTTCGGCCTGATCTTTGCGAGTACACATTTTTTTATAATTGTACAGGTGGTACAGCATAGCATTATGATCAAAAAGTAGTAAGACCTTTTAAATAAAGCATACAAACAGCTTATTATTCCTCTAATTGTCAATCGAAGACTTTTA
Organism: Tipula vernalis; assembly: GCA_958295665.1. Taxonomy (NCBI): domain Eukaryota; kingdom Metazoa; phylum Arthropoda; class Insecta; order Diptera; family Tipulidae; genus Tipula; species Tipula vernalis. The sequence continues at coordinate 212,964,512 of OY282559.1, read as the reverse complement.
ATCCTTCACTTTCTTGATGTAGTGTTTATCGGTAGACGTTTTCAACGCGTTCTCTGCCTTCTTTGAACAACCTATTCTAACCAAAAGCCTTTTCCAATATTTCCAAAGTTCTGGAAGCTGAAATTCCATTTTAAAGTAAAGTTCATTAACTACTAGATATTTACATATTTTACTACGTTACATATTTTATTAATATTTATCAAGCGAAATTTTACTTGCATCAGATAAATTTGGTAAAATTAATGTCATAGTTTCCATGATGTAAACTTCATTCGGTTTGTAACACATTTGAATTTAGTTTTCTTCCCCATATAGGTATAATGAAAATAAAACGTGGTCCTATGTTACAAATTAGATACTTTCTTGTGGAACATACCATATATAAAAGAAATAAATCAAAAACCTGTAAATCCCGGAATTTCCCTGTCATACAAAGTGGGATCCCGTTGGAGAAACCCCAGTGGCATTGCAAGGCTTGCATTAAAAGTTAAAGTTATTTTTTCAACTGCTTATGAAAAAGATATTGAAATTAATATGGTACTATCAAATTTTAAAAATTCAATTGTTCTATGTTTGACGATTCAATGAAAAACATTTTTAGAGATTTTAAAAAGCTTGAAGAGTTTAGGTTCAAATTTTATAAATTTTATTATTTAAATATGGAGCAATAAACTAATTAAATCCTCTACAAGCTTCAACTCTTGTAAAAGGCACGTGATACGGGCCATAGTTTTATAGAGTTACACTTTTAATTATCTTCATTTTTGTGTAACTGCCGGCTTTGTAAAACAATTTTAAAAATCTAAAGAGCTGAAACCTCACGATATGGACAGAACTTCGGTCCTGAAAATTATGGTAATCCCTAACTAAGTTCTTAACTCAATCATCAACTCAATTACCACCTAAATTTACTACTCAACGTCAAACTTAATCTCAACGCAATCACTAAATAAACCGACAAACCTAACCCTCAACACAATCACCAATTCAATTTAACTCCAAATGAACCTAAGCTACAAGCGCGTATGAACTAAACTCAAACCAACTCAATCTAACTTCCCACTAAACCTTAAACTTGACCCCAAATTAATCCTCCCCCCGAACCCTCACTAAAATCAACTCAAACCGTATTCAACCCCAACTCGACCTCAACTCAACCATCAATTCAACCCTAAACTCAACCGTAACTCAACCGCAACTTCACCACAAATTCAACTCTTAACCCTATCCAAACTCCACACACTACTCAATCCCCAAATCAACATGGTCCGAATATATTTCATGCGTACATGTACTCATCACAAGCTAACTTCTAACAAAATCGACAACTCTCCCCAAATAAATCGACAGCTGAACCTCTCACTAAACTTCAAATCTACCCCAAGTTCAATCTCTCAACCACCACAGTCCGAAAACCGCGTGTGTCTAAGAGCTCAACTAAATCCTAACTCAACGTCTAACTCAACCTCAAATAATTTTCCATTTACAACACCTTCCCAATACAACCTCAAATAAATTCCCATTTTAATCGCTGACTTCTACTCAACTCAATCCCATTCCAACTCCAACTCAAGTACAACTCAGCCGCAGTCAAACCCCAATTTAATCTTAACTCGACCTGCGACCCATCCCTTAAACTAGCTTCGAAATAATGCTCAACTGAACTCCCCAATTAACACAGTTTTAAGAACTACATATATGAACTCAACTCAAGCTAACCATAATCCAAACGTCAATCTAATACATAAATAAATCCTCAGCTGAACTCCTCACTAAACCCTACACCCTTATTTTCTGCTCTTTACTTTTTAGGCGAGGTGGTTCTGGGTAAATTCATATGAGAGGTACTCGACCCTCTTAACGCACATGTTCCAAAAGCTTTTCAATTCTCCGCCTTGACCAAAGAAACAGATTGGCGAAAAAAGATCCAAATCGGACAGGACAAGCCGCTCTCGAGATACCATGGGTACACACATAGACATCCAGATAGGTGGACGATATTCCGAATCCGTATGCTGCCTGAAAGATGGGAAAAAGTCGTAGCTAACGATTGATAATATTTTGAATTATAGACATTGTACCAATTTCTCTGAATAAAGCTTCTAAGTTATAAAAAAACACCCCCAAAACTTATTTTTATCCCCGATATTTGTTTTTTTGTTAAGGTTTCTAGTTTACTAACGAATACGTTTATGGTACATTCTTCAATTATATATGTATAAACAAATTAAACTGAACTTATTATGATTAATATACAAATCAATTTTTAAAGAGCCCACAATAAAAAAAATTAATTTCTCAACACTCAACTATTCAACACTACACGTTCAATATAATAGGCAGCGATGCCAGCATTTCGATTATGAACGTTACAACAGGCAATATAATTATTATGCTCATAATCATTAATTTTGTGAAATTTCCGATTCATGGATAAAAATTTCGCTTAAAAATATTATTAGAGGCTGTTTACTAAAATTCTGCAAAATCTCTTAAACTACCGAATTAAATATAAATTAAGTTTGATTAGCAATAGCTGACCAGATTAAACCTTCATACAATTTGACATTAAAAAAATATACAAATTCGAAATCTAATTCAAAATCAAGTGACCTTCCAAACTTTCAAGAAGTACCCATAAGGTTTCATTTGTCACAAGCCGATAATTCAAATTTCAAACAGATAATAACAACTTTCACAATACCATCCAAACCAATTACTAATAAAACTATTTTTAAAAAAATGCATTTTAAATTATTCATCAATGTGTTTAAAATGCAAATGAAAAGGCTAAAAAAGGAAAATAAATTACCCATCCACCTTTTATAATAAATAATTTAGATAAATTATTTTAAATTTGTAACAATTAATAAAATTGTAATTTAAAATCAAGAAGTTCGTTTCAAAAAATAAACCAACCAACATTGAAGGGTGACTGTGGCAATATTTTTTATTTCCAGTTCCAATTTTTTGTCTTTAATTTTAATTTATGCAACCTTAAAATAACAAGAAATAAAAATGTCCATAAGTCACTGAATCTTATACCAACTCATTCTTCGATTAGTAATTCTTTTAGAAAATTTAAAAAAAACATGTATTGTTTGATCCTGACAAAAAAAAAATAGGGATGCTATTTTTTTTGTTTCCTTTATTGCAATACGTTTTAAAAGGGAAAGGGTCGATTTCATTTGCAAGTCGTTAAAGTCAGATATAATTAAAAGTTAAAAAAAACTTGTACATATTTTAATTTATACCAGAAAATACAATTTAACCCCGAATGGTGTGATGATTATGAGGTACTTACTTCTTCCATCGTTATAATATGGAAACTTACTATGGCCTACCAATTATTTAAAAATAATAAATTTTACATTAAACAATTTTAATTTTTTTTTTGTTTCTGATTTTTATTATTGCAACACGCAAAATAAATCTAATATGCAAATTAAGTAAACGAATGAACATGAAGATCAATGATATTATTTCAAATTGATCGCTAAAATATCAAAAGGATTTTTTCATTGGTTTTCTTCTTCTTTCTTTACTTAGTACGAATGTATTTATCTTTAATTCCAGAAGTCAAACGCATGTAACATTTTTATGTTTGCTGTTTGGAGTTCTTCTTTTTATGTATTTATACTGTTGGTTATGTTAAAATTGAATTGACCTGAATAATCCATTTAATTCGAAAGATAATGATAAAAAAAACACTTTCTTAGCCTCCGTTTCTTGTCTTCAATTTTTCAAATTAGGTGATTTAATTAACGACTTGAACAGGAATAACAACAAAACCAAACAAAACTACAAAATAAAAATATAGTTTTAATTAATTTTAATTGAAAACAGAGGTGAACAATTAAGTGTAATGTTTCTGTTAGAGTATTTAGTTGTTGTTAATTCGCGCCTCTTTTGAGCTAAACTTAAAAAAAAAAAAAACAATTGAAAATGAATTTTAAACAAACGCGAAAATCATGTACAATTGTTTAAGTCTTTTGGTTAATTTATAAATAATTTTCACTTTTTCTGTTGACCATTTATGTATGTATGTAAGAGTAACTAATCAGGTAGTACTTTCCTTTTTAGATTTTAATGTTTTTGTAATATGCGTGCATAATATGATTGATTCAAAGATATATTCGAGCACACAAATTGATTTAGGAGATTTGTTTACATTCATAGTTACATAACATATAATTTAACTTTAATAATGTACAAATTCTTTTAAAGTATACCGTATCATGCAATGAATTATATATGACTACGATATTTAGAAACATAAGCCACAATCATCATAAATTCAATTTAATCGAGTAATCCCGTACAATCGAAATTTTAAAAATTAACCGTAGCGAATCATAACTTTAAAGGAGAAACGTCATATTATATAATAATATACATTATCCAAGGATTTTAAAATTAGAAAGGATAATGCACATATGATTTGATGTAACCAATGTAGGGGAAAATAAACAAAAAAATATTTTTTTTTTGGTTATTGCAATTTTTATGGTTACAATTTTTCTTTTTTTTTCCTGTTTTTATATATTTCACAAATCTTGATTAATAGTGATTTTTATATATTGGTCCAGAAGTTTGTGATCCTTATTGGACATTATATTTATTATACTTACATAATGCAATATAAATTACGCAAGGGACCTTTTAAAAATATCCGGAAAATATGTTTCGGAGCGCTCATTAGTTTCGATTAGGATTTTTTATATTAAATGTGCTAAATTATTTTAATAATGAGGAAAAAGAGTAGCCAAACGATTACGACTCATGATGGCCAAATTCGAAGTAATTTTTTCGTAATATACAATCATTTACAATTAAAAATAAATGTTTAAAAGAATTATAACTATATTTGGTGAAAATCAAATTATTGTATTTACGAGCCATTTTGGACGACGTCGGTACCGTCAAAAAAAAGTGGAACACTAATTATGTTCTAGTGCAAGCGCATTTTTGAGGCGACCAACCTTTTAATTTGTTTAATCTCGCCCCATGTCCTACACAAAACATTTTGAGAGAGATTTAAGAGGATTAAGATCAGAATAAATAAAATAAAAAATACACACTCATTCTCCTTTTATATTTGTCGACCGATTAATGGAATTTAAAATATACCTAGCACCTTTTGCTGGAAATCACTTATTTCATCGATCAACAACAATGGTTGTCCATAGATATTGTTATATTTTGGCATTGTGTATATTTTGCAAGTTAGAATTTTGGAAAACATATTCATTTAAAACCAATATTTGAATAGGGAAAGTTATGTATGTTGCCTTACTAAGCGCAAAGGGGGTATCTGGAATTTTAACGTTTTGAGTAGTTCAAACATTTAGGTTTAATTGAGTGGCATTATTATTTTTCAAAAAATGGTTAAATTATGTAAAAGAATATTTGCAGTGTAAATACGGCTCAAATATGCGTTTTGGAATATGCGCTTTGGAATCTCATTTTCCGAAAAAAAGTAGATACACTATGTGCTTAGCAGGGCAGTATGTATGTTCGATTGACTCGAAAGCCAAAATCTGTATAGATTGACTTTCATTTGACTTACATTCCTTGTAAAACTTATTATGATCATTCTCGTTAAAAGGCCACACAACAACGGAACATAGGAAGTTGTAATCTACTATTTTAGAACAGAGGCTAACAGCTGTACATTTAGCATCGTACATTTAACAGCTTTGGAACCTTAAAGGATTAATTGCTTGAAAGTAAGCCACTACTCATCGGGGTTCAGAGAGTGCCAATAATGTTTTTCAGATTTAAAAATCATCAATCTGGACTGAAATATTTTCATTTATCTAAAATACTTACAAATGTATGTAGGTACTTACTAAAACCGTAATTTGCAACACGATATTTATCATTTTTTTACAGTTTAACAAAAGAACGAATCTAAAGAAAAATGTAAAAAATATTTCATTCCCCAATATTATTGATAATTATCGATCAACTTAAAAAAAAACAAGTAGACTTATCTTTCTACCTAAAGAAAACAGAAAGTTCCATGAAAAGAAATGTATCCTGAAATATTTCACAGTATTTTGATTATCATTAATATACCATTGTATGTATATTTTAAATAAAATAATTAATTGAATGGATATTTTTAATTGGAACAAATTTTTCTTTTATAATTCAACAATAAACTCGTGCATCGACATATTCACAATTTTTCTCGTAATAAATTTGAATTTCAGTAAATAAAATGCAATAACAAGATTACAATTTTCCCATTTTTCGATCAATATAATTTTTTTTTTTCAAAGATTGATCATTATCTGTCGTGTGTCAATAATTTAAATTATATTCCAATTAATTTGGAACAAATAATAAAAATAAAAAAGTTCAGTATCAACAGAGATCTCCTCTTTATAATATATTATGTTTATGTTTATAAAATTGACAATCAATCAATTGTTAGTTTAATTGTGTAAACGATTGAACGACGACGACCAGATACGTACGAGCACTTTATTTATACACAAATCAATATTTTATTTGTTAAGCCACACAAGATGAAACTTTTATATAAATACAGGATAATACAGTTTAATCCTGTCAATTTTAAAATTGTTTATACAATACATACAAAATATGTGCATAATATAATTTGAACAAACAGCATCCCTCTTTCTTGTTTAAATCTACACATATGTATGTGATTCCAGTGAACTCAATTAGAAAAATATAGAGAAAAATAAAAATCAAATTTCAACAAACCTACTTTTTGACCACAAGATATTTTAATCCTTCAGGATTTGGAGTTTTACATATTTTTTGTTTAAATAGAATAATATAATATCCCCTTTTTCATTTCACTGGTTTTAAGTGAATTCTTTTGGTTCAACAATATGGTCAATTTGAATAATACTACATGTATAATTTGATATGGGTTGAATCATTATAATAAATATACAACAAACACTATTCAACGTTGGATTAACCTTTTTTTATTATTGTTGAAGCAATACATAATTCTTTTAAAAGACCATAAAGATTGAATAAAATTTTGAGTTCAAATCTCAAAAACTCAAAAACCCTGAATTTGTATTAACCACGTAAGTACAAATATTTCAAAACTGATTGAGTTTGCAGAAGAGCCGTATCTATGGGCCAACGTGATTATCCACCTTCCTTGCTTATACTTTTTGCAGATTAATTAGTCAGTTCGAAATTTGAATATTTTCACATGTCGGATTTCATAAACAAGCTCGGAAGGTGAAGGCCAAATTGGCTCGGAATCCGCGCCTTAGCGGCAGAAAAATGGGTCGTGAGGCGAACATTTCGCTCGAACAGATGCAGCACATATTGAAAGATCATCTTGGACTAAAGACCTTGAAATTCCATAAAACGCATGGTCTCACCGATGCTCAAAAAAAAGTTAGAGTGGAAAGAGCAAAGGAGTTGTTACGCTTGCACGAAAGTGGCGATTTGCCGAATTTGGTTTTCTCCGATGAGTCATCGTTCGTTATTGAGCAATATGTGAACAAGCAAAACGACCGGATTTACTTGCCCGGCCGTTCTACTGAAAATTTGGACCAACGGATTGCCACTCGAAACCAAGCGCCGCCGATGGTGACGGTTTGGGCCACCGTAACAGCCGAAAGCCGTATTTTGAAGAGCAACAACTATCGATCGCATTGGTGTTTGTAATCGGGTCGAGTCTGTCCCAACTAATAATCCTATCCTATCCTTCGGTTTTGTTATATGTGTACGGGTGTACGGCAAGGGCCCGGGAGTCCGGGAGATCCTGCTATAATGCTTGGTCGTACACTCATAATCAATCAAATCAATCAATCAATGTCGGATTTCATTAACGTGTCTTAAAATTCAAAATTCAGCAAAAAAATTTCGGAACAGAGTCTAAATAATTTGTGATTTAAATCCTGGCTATCTACTGTCGAATACAAGTCTGTTTTAGTATCTTACGAATTACGCGATATTTGATTAAATTTTGCAACCCAATTTTCCACACACGAGTCTAAAATTCGGGTTTGACTGTAAAATTACTATTTTAAAATGTTCTTAGTTTTCAATTGTTGCTCTCAAATCGTGTCATGAAGACCGTTTACCGCATGTATTGCAAATATGTAAGTTAGGAAAACTTTACTATAAATGTTAAAGCAAATCTCTCATACGCTTTTAAAAAATGTATACCTAGATGGGAATATAATTCACAGCTATTTGCCTATGCAATTTTATTATTATTTATGTTATTAATAAAGCCTGGGGCGAGATGTTGTAATTGCAAATTTTCGAAATTCGAACAGAAAGTCGAAAATTGGTTTGTTGTAAAATTTTTGAATCGCGATAATGATACTTTAGTATCACTCAGTTTATTTAAAGTGATATACGAGCGATTCGTCAAAATATAATGTAATAATATAAATAAATATAATTAAATGTGAATAAATTTAAAATATAATTTGAAAAAATGTCTGCGTAATTAATGAAAAAATAACAAATTTATTAACAATTTCATAAATTGTTTTTTTTAATAAGATCTTATAAAATTAATATTTATTTAAAGCTTGTATAACAACACCGAAATGTCAAATTAAAATTGTTGTTGTTAGTTCAGCTTCGAAAAATGGCGGCCACATCGGAGTCGAAAATTTTACAACATACCAACTATCACTTTTTCGAATCGACTTTTAAAGTCGATTCGAATGAAAGTGATGGTACAACATCCCACCCCTGGTTTCCATTATGAAACATTTACTGACAGTATTTTTTACTGAATAAAAACATAAAAGTCGAAAATTTCATTGAAGTGACACAGATCATTTTTGTTTTTAATTTTTTTTGAAAAATTGCATTGAAAAACTGAAATATTTTTCCAGTACTAAAAAAATATATTTCGCTTCATATATTTTTCAGTAAATTTTGTCAGTATACTAAAAAAATGTCAGTATACTACAATATAATAATTTTTTCAGTACTCTAAAACTGAAAAAGTGTTTTGTTTTTCTCTCACACAGCACGCGAATATATATTTTTATCCCATTTTGTTTATACTGCCAGTAAATATTTCATAATGGGAAATCACGCTTAAGCAACAATACAATACTATTGTATCATCACTGTGCTACTTGTTGATATGGCAATAGCCTACTATTTGTTGATTTTTATTGATATATAAAATTCATATGAGAAAAATTTACTGACGGCGACAAAGCAAATGCCTTACCGTCTGTCTTTAGCCGCACTTCTGTAGTCCTTAAAGACACAGATACGACAAATACGGTAAGGTCGCTATTAATTACCTCAACCATTAATTACCTTAACGGGTACACTAAACCAGCTGAAGTAAAATCAATCATTAAATCGTTGAAAACTACCAAAATAACAATTAACTAATAACAACTAACTTAAAGCTAATTAAAGGTTATTTAAATCACATTTGTCAAAGATTTCAAGAGAATGCTGCATTTTCCGAAAATCTCCTAATACTTATATATAATTGTTATTATATTCTGTTTAATTCTTACTTTGTATATTTTATAGGTTAAGGCATTTTCCGAAAGTTATTCTTATTTAATTAGACATAAAACAAAAACAAAAAAAAAAAGTAGTAATGAAGTTGGAGGCAAAGTTGTGAACACTAATAATATTTTTTTGATTCTATGTATAATCAATATACAGTACAGGGAAAAAAAAAATTGGGCAAACATATTTTATTACAAATTGGAGTCTTTTTTTGCTAAAATTACAAAACTTTTGAAAGCAATTGATTGTTTTACTTTAAATACATTTATGACTCATTTTAAAAAAATAATAAAAAATACCTACAATTTAGGGGGCAAAATCGCTAAATTGCTAAAATATTCAAAATGTCCAAAACTTAGGGAGTGGAAGTAATGGAATAAAATAAACACTTTTTTTGACTTTAACTACAATCAACGTTTTTTGAATATTTTGGCATTTTTCGGGTTTTCCCCCTAAATTGTAGTTAATTTGTTTTTTTTTTTTTTTTTTTTTTCAAAAAATTAGGTCATAGATGTATTTAAAATGAAACAATAAGCCGATTGCTTTCAAAAGTTTTGTAATTTTATCAAAAAAAGACTACAATATGTAATAAAATATGTTTAATGTAAATATAAAACAATTTTTTGTATTTTCTATATTTTTTCACTGTTAAATAGATTTTATTTCTATTTTTTTAAAAGGAAAAAAAAGTGAAAATGGTGAAAATGGACAAATACCATCTTTACAAAATATGTTTGCCCAATTTTTTTTTCCCAGCACTATATGTAATATGCTTAATAAAGAAAGAATTAAAAAAAAAATGAGAATAAAACTATGACAAACCTAAATAAGAAAAAGCATACTAAGGGATACACAAAGCAAACAAAATTCGTTCATCTCGTTTTATATCAATCCATGCAAATTCACTATATTCTGGTACGCTTAAGAATCGATATTTTTTTCAAAAGTCACTCATGTGAATTCTCAACTTTGAAAAATACAACTCTTAGGATAGGGATTCACCTTCGAGAAATTTAAGAAAATTATCGATAATAAGCTTACTACTAGTTATATTACTTATGTGCTAACAAATTTGTAAAACCATATTGATTGATTGATTGATTGATTGATTGCGATGTACAATCAAGCATTAAGCAAGTCTCCCGTATTATAAATGCGAATACCACACTACTATACCCATGTTGCAACACGACACCATAACTCTTCCTCACCAAGGAAATATGTACCATCATACTCAGCTTTTCATGAAGCCAAACATAGCAATATTTCACCCCGTAAAGAAAGACGCCACATCGATAACCACATAAGTCTAATAGTTGTGATATCCGCCCCTGGCCAGGCAGCCGTCGTACACCTTTTTACATTTAACAAAATCGAGGGATGGGAAAGGAATGTTAGCAACAAAGACTCAACCCGGTTCCAGACACCTAAGTAGTTGATAGTTACTAAATTTGTTAGTAATATTTTTTTTTTTTTTAGTAATTTATTTAGCACAAGACAATACAATTTGAAGTTCATCTACTGCTCCAACTCCTGTAAGGTTATTTCAGGTTCTTCAAGAAATTCCTAAATTTAAAATATGCATTAATTCTTTATAATAACTACTTTAAAATTAATTAAGTATAAATTTGATTCTCTGAAATAAATTATAGATCAATCCATATGTACCACAAATAAATAACCATTAATAGTTTGACAATCATTCAACCAACTACCATCGGACCGTCGTGCTGTCATCTCAGCCATTGTCATCTTGGTCGAGTTTCTCAGGAGTGTTCTAAACTAAAACCATTTTAACTAACCAATTTAAATACTAATACCAAAACTATCATTGACAATTATACCAATAAGTATGAACATTAACACCAATACGAACACCAATACCAACACCCACTTCAATACCAACACCAACGTCACCCATAATATTAAGACATATGAATAACTCAACATCAACGATAAAACTTCTAAGGGAATGTTTCAAAATTTTTAATTGCTAAGTTATAATTCAAATTCACAGCACTTGTTTCATTAGCTACCGTTCTCCTGTAGATAGTTAATTAATGGTTTACCTACTGCAACTAGATTCAAAAATAAAAGCTGAAAATATGTAAATTTTATATATTTAACCATACTATTAAATTAAACTAATCGACAATTTCCTAAAGATCTTACAAAAGGATATTAATAATGCTTAAATTACTTATTTATTTACTAAGTTAATAATGTTTAAATTAATTATTATATACTACGCAAAAGGTTTAGAATATTAATCGTTTAGTTAAGTACTACATGTACCTGTATATGATATTCACTAATAAAACTCAAATAGAGTTTCCCAGGTTAGTCTGAAAACTAAATTGCTTTACTACTTAATTAATAGAAATTAACTTACATAAATTAGTTAGTACTAAATAAATTAACACAGATATCACAAGACAATACAATTTCTACGCTACATAGCTGCTGGATGCTTGGAGTTTCTGGGTGTTGAGCGAGACTTCACCAATATTTCTGTAACTTGGAGACGATCTAACAATTATACATAATTAAGTATAATTTATAACAACCACACCATCAGACAAAAATACTTGAACAACTATGACACTTTGATATAATTAAATTCAGCAACCAAAAAGTGCTGAAACGTTTTCATCACTACCTCAAATATTCTTGCAATGTAATGTAGTATACAATATCAAGTACCTCTACTTACTGCATCCAAGGCTAAAAACTGTGACTCACAATTAAAGAAAAATATCCGTCAGACGATAAAACAATTATCGGACCGACACACCAGGGGATGATGGCGTCATTGATCCATCGTCCGGCAAAAAATATCCGTGTGCCAATACCGGACTCGGTGATGTATCGTGAAACGGAAAAACGTTGCATACACATCTACGCAATTTGCGATCCGACGACATCGTCACAGGCACATCATTACAGTGTCGTGCAATGTTAAAGGGGTCAAACAATCAAAACATTGTGAACCCCATCGACGAATTTCAAACTTGACGTATTAAAGACTGGTACCTAGGAAACTCTGATACCAATTCAATGATCCTCGAATAAACTTTACCAAGTCTATTCAAATCACCTTTCCCGTTAACAAAACCTCCCTGATTCCCAATTATACGGGCCATTTCCAAAAAAGAAACGATAATTGAACTGAAATTGGTGTATCAAAGGAACGCTGACACAACACAGTGGCATGAGCACTCCTATCGGTGGTTTCACAGCAATTATTACACGGCAGTTATTACACTGTTATAGATTGGTTTAATTTCGGGGTACTATCTTCGTCTGACTAAAAATATTTCGAATCGAATTTCCGCATCCCATTGATCTGTTTGAAGTGGCTGTTGGATATGCTGAAATAGCCTGAATTTAAACAAAATTTCAAAAAATCTTAAAAATTTTCATTAAAAATATTTTATAGGGTTCCATATCATTGACCGTCTATCCGCAATTATTCCCTCCGCCACATTTATTTTAACTTATTTGTAAAAAATGAAACTGTGAACAAACTTATCAGTACATATCTTTCTGAGATATTCTGCCATTTAATAAAATTAATTAGATCATAATATTCCAAATATTAATAAATCAACCAAAAAATTTTAAAGTTCTGTAAGTTGGACTATTATCTTAGTACAATTAGCTTTGTGAAGTATAGGAAGTATATAGAATGTAGGTATCACCGAGGTGTAGGTCGTTAGTTTCCTTTCTGCTTCTTTATCAATATAAATTAAAAGTGTTTGCATGTGGTGGCGTGATGCATGAAAATACCAACTAAAATGTATGTTGTCTAAAAGTTGTTGGCAAAGAGATAAAAATAATGACGTTGGCAAAAACTCTGAATTTCTTCGGACCAGCCGCCTCTTTTTAGTGTACTATTAATATCCAATTATAGAATCATGATCAGTGTATTACAAATATGTTGATCTAATAAATCCATACATATGTTTACGAATCTTATATTACATGTTATTTTTACAATACAGCGGTTTACAGCTGTGGTCTTTTACATCATGTCAAGTTTTGTAAAATAGTTCGATAAAACCCTATATTTATAAGTTTGATCTCCAAATCCAAAGCGTTCAAATTTTTTTACAATTTGTTATACAAAGTCGCCCATTCCATGTAATTATTTACTTAATTAGTTCACGAAATTGTCATAATTTATTGTGAATTAGTTTGTTTGAATCTTGGCTTATATAAGTATATGTAATAGTATTTAGATGTCACTAAAATCGGTGAGCAGAAATAAATAAAAAAATGTTAAAATAAAAAAAAAGAGAAAAAAGAAAAGTAGTCGATGAGTAGCCACCATTGAAGAAGGCGGAATTTAAAAAGAAAAAAAATAAAACATTAAAAAGTTTTGAATAAAATCGTATTTTATTTCGACGGATTTACTTTCCACCGGATAAAAATAAAGAGGTGACAATAATCAGAAGTGGGATCGAGCAGAAAATACGCTTGATTACGAGGATAGAACAAGATAAAATTATTTTGGTGAATAATTATTATCTGAGCAGAATTTTGGAGAATTTTGCGACAGCGTGGTTCTAACCAAAAAAAAAAAATCTTATATTAACAATTTTATTAACTCAAAATGGTTAATACGGACGATGAAAATAAGTCGGAAGATGAAACTATTCAGACAGTTAAAAAAGTGGATAAGTGGAAAGAATTTGGCAATTTAGAAGAAGGTAAAACAGGCGAAGTGAACGAGATAGACAGCGAAAGTGGGGTTAGCTTTCGTCATCGAACGCAACGGGTGTCGTGCAAAAGTTACGCGCATATTGTGGATGTATTACCATCATTTGACGGCATCGATCCAATGCAGAGCGTTGAAGAATGGATCGAGAAAATAGAGGAGTTCGGTCTCATGTACGAATGGGATGACACCACCATACGACACTATGGATTGTTAAAAATGATTGATGTGGCGAAAGAATGGCGAGATAGCGTAAAAAACATAAATAGGACATGGGAACAATGGAAGCAGCTTTTAAATGAAAATTTTCCATCTAGTGGAAGCGTAATACAGAAACGGCGTGCAGCCGAAAATTTTAAGCGAAGTAATATGGATATACAGCGATATTACTTTAAAAAATTGGCATTGTGCAATAAGGCTAAAATGGAAAACGAGGAAACTATTCAATTAATTGTCGACGGTTTGTGTGATCTACGAATAAACAACTTTTTGGGCCCATTACGGAAGTACGAAACTCCAGCACAATTATTATTAGATCTACGAGAGGCAGATCGATTGGGTGCAGCTCATAGGGTTATACCAAATAAAAATCAGTATCCAATACAAAACCAGATAAACAAAGGGAAATTGGAATGGCAGAATAATGTGAATGGTAAAGTGGGCGAAAACAAATTAAATCTGAAGGGCGAAAGGAATCAGAACGAGTCGAAAGTGTCAAGTGGCTTGACATGCTTTATGTGCAACGAACGAGGGCATTTTGCAAGACAATGTCCTAAAAGGAAGAAACCAGAAGTTCTAAAGACGGCATCACTTATGAATGCCAATAGTCATGCCAAATATATTAAAACGGCTTACATTTACGATAAACCAATTCAAAGTTTCGTTGATCTCGGAAGTAGTGTCACCTTGATTCGGGAATGTGACGCTAAAGGACTACATATTACGTATTTTGAAAATTCTTTTCCACCTGTAATGGGTTATGGTGGAGGAAAGGTATTACCAATTGGCATATTTACATGCGAGTTGAAAATAGATGGTGTGGAGTCAAAGTGTGAGGTGAAAGTTGTTCCAGACGAGTCGCAGGGTTTCCCATTATTGGTGGGGCACCAATTTACAGAACAACCACATGTAAAAATCATCAGTGATAAACGAGGGCTTCATATATATAAAGTCGAAGTCGAAAGCCATGGTCATACGGAGTTAACGGAAAAGACAGACGAAGAAGGTCGAAGTGATATTCGTGTTCTTGAGGATACAACAATACCTAAAAACACAGTTATGTTTTTAAAAGTGCAGGCGGACGAAATCAACACTGAGTGGTTAATCGAGGGTGGAATTAGGGATAACGGCGAGGCGATACCTCGATGTATTGTCAAAAGCGACGAAAATGGAGAAGCGGTTATGCCATATGTAAATTTCACGGAAGTGGATATAATTGCTAAAAGACAGCAACGGATAACCAGAGCTGAGAAGTGTCATGAGTCGGCGACACGAGAATATGTTGATGATAAAAACGAAGAGGAGGATATCAACCAAACACGAAGCAAGATGATCAGCACAGTGATAACGGGATTAGATGGTAAGAATTATGAAGAATTATCAAAATTATTATATAGGTATAGGGATCGAATCACAACCGAGTTGGGCAATATTGGACTGACGGGCCAAGCAGAAATGACAGTTAGAATGGTAGACGACGTACCTGTGTATTTCCGACCTTATAGGTTATCGTTTAGTGAACGTGAGTGGGTTAGCAGTCATATCGAGGAATTAAAACGAACTAATATCGTAGAAGAATCGACATCAGATTATGCTAGTCCGATTTTATTGGTGAAAAAGAAGTCAGGGGAATACCGCATGTGCGTGGATTATCGGGCAATAAATAAAAAGACAGTTAGACAACAATTTCCATTGCCATTGGTCGATGACCAATTAGATCGTTTAGGAGGTAATATTTATTTTACAAGTTTAGACCTAGCTAGCGGGTACTACCAGGTGCCAGTAGAGGAAGCATCTAGGCGTAAGTTGGCGTTTATAACGCCGGATGGGCATTATCAGTTTCGGCGGATGCCATTTGGACCTACTAATAGCCCAGCTGTTTTTCAAGCGTTAATAAATCGAGTGTTAGGCAATCATCGGTATACTATTGCCATGGCTTACTTGGATGATATTGTCATACCTAGCAAAACCATTTCGGAGGGGTTGTTGCGATTAGAGACGATATTGCAAGTTCTAAGAGATGCTAATTTAACACTTAATTTGTCCAAGTGTAGATTTTTATGTAGTAGCATAGAATATTTAGGGTTTAGGATATCTAGTGAGGGTATTGAACCCGGTCGGGCAAAAACTGAGGCAATAGAAAAAATTCCAACACCCAAAAGTATCAGAGATTTACGTGCGTTTATAGGCTTATCTAGTTATTTTAGACGATTTATTGAAGGATTCGCAATAATGGCTAGACCATTAACAAATTTGATTAGAAAGAATGAAGTTTTCGTGTGGGGTGAGATGCAAGAAATAGCTTTTAATAAGATTAAACATCAGTTAACGAATAAGCCGGTACTAGGTATGTACGTGGCGGATAGAAAATTAGAAGTACACACAGATGCAAGTGCATTAGGTATAGGCGGTGTATTATATCAAGAGCAGACACCTTCGTTGTACAAACCTATCAGTTATTACAGTCGCAAAACTACACCGGAAGAAGCGAAATATGCAGCTGTAGAATTGGAAGTGTTAGCTATAGTAGCATGCCTGGAAAAATGGCGTGTTTATTTGTTGGGAACAGAATTCACGATCAAAACTGATTGCAATAGCATAAAGTTGTTGGCAAGAAAAAAAGATCTCAATTCAAGGGTTGGTAGATGGTTTGTCAGGTTATCAGAATTTACGTTTGTGATCGAACATGTGAAAGGCTTAAATAATTTAGTTGCGGATGCGTTGAGTCGTTATCCTGTAGCTAACAAGAGTATAGATAAGGTGTATGGTGTTACGTTAAATACAGATTGGGTCGCGGCATTACAGCGTGCTGATGAACGAATCATGAAGATTAGGGATTTATTAGAATTGGGTGATGAGAAAACGTTTGAGAAATTTATTATGTACAAGTCGAGGGTATATCGAACCACTAAGAAAAGATGGCGGTTGTATGTACCACAAGATCTGATTTACGATGTGGTGCGAGATGCTCATGAAGCAGTCGCACACCAAGGCATCGATAAGACGATAGAGAATTTGAAAATGTCCTTTTATTTTCCGAGCATGCGAGATTTTGTCACTCAATACGTGAACAGATGTATAAAGTGTTTATATTTTAAGAAAACCACGGGTAAACAGCCCGGATATCTTCATCCATTAGAAAAGGGTAATGAACCCTTTGTTACGATACATTACGATCACGTCGGCCCGTATGTTAGGAGTGGAGGTCGAAATCAGTATGTCGGAGTAATAGTGGACGGGTTTAGTAAATATGTCATGCTGGGGGCAATGGCCGATGTAGGTGCTGACAGTACCATAGAATTTCTGAGACTATGTTTGAGCAATTATGGCAAGCCGGATGTGTTAATTACTGATCGTGGCACGGCGTTCACCGCCTCAAAGTTTGCAAAGTTTTGTGACTACATGAAAATTAAACATGTGAAGGTGGCGAGTGGAAGTGCACGATCGAATGGACAGGTCGAGATTGTCAATAAACAGGTAACGAAGTGCCTAGCAAAGATCAGTACAGGTGTAGAGTGTCGAGACTGGGATGAAAAGTTACTTGAGGTGCAAGTGGCTTTGAATAACACGGTTCACAGCGTTACAAAAAAAACTCCCGCGGAATTGATATTCCATTACCCATTTAGAAATTTTAGGGACAATGAATTAGTACAAGAACTAAAAAGGTTAAATAAAGGGTTACTGGAAGAGGGACGAATTTGCGACAGTGAGAATGTTGCGGAATTGTTAGATCAAAACCGAGAACGAATCAAGACTTATTATGACCGAAGACGTAAAAGACCAATCGAGTTAAGAACTGGGGATCTAGTTATGGTGCACGCACCGAAGGTAGCGACAGGAGAAAGTCGAAAGTTGATACCAACTAACAAGGGGCCATATCAGGTAGTAAAATGTATAGGCAACGATCGATATCTCATCCAAGATATAGAAGGTGAACAACAGAGTGGTAGGATGTATAAAGCAATAGTAGCTATCGATAGACTGGAAATAATAAACAAGAAGTCCAGGGATGATGATTCGGTGCCTTTAAATACTTAGAGGTGATAATTTTGAAATATGTATTATTATAGTTAAAAAAAAAAAAAAAAATGTTTGTTAAACCGAATTACTTTGAATATTGTTACACGCGAGAATATCTTATTGACAATACCGATATCAGTAATAGGGACCTCAATAACATATTGCCGTGTGATGACGAGGACGTCATCATTACAGGATGGCCGAATTGTCATAATTTATTGTGAATTAGTTTGTTTGAATCTTGGCTTATATAAGTATATGTAATAGTATTTAGATGTCACTAAAATCGGTGAGCAGAAATAAATAAAAAAATGTTAAAATAAAAAAAAAGAGAAAAAAGAAAAGTAGTCGATGAGTAGCCACCATTGAAGAAGGCGGAATTTAAAAAGAAAAAAAATAAAACATTAAAAAGTTTTGAATAAAATCGTATTTTATTTCGACGGATTTACTTTCCACCGGATAAAAATAAAGAGGTGACAAAATCAATAAATTTTAATCAATGCTGAACCGAAAATGATAATAACGTTTAGTTTTACCCTTTTTTCAAAATTATAATCTTCACAAAAACAAAAAAACAATACCTAAACTTATTTACGTCGCACCATATCAACACAAACACAAACAAAACCTGATTTGGTACAACATGTACACAAAAAGACGGTTCTAACCAAAACCAATGCCGTCTAGAATATACAAGCCATACTGCTGTCTACGTCACTCAATTTATGTCGACAGTTCCATTCAACAAATTTGTAAAACCATATGAACAAAAATGGCCAACTCGTCCACAATATTATTAAAAAGTCATTAAGAATTTAACGAAAATCATTAAGAATTTAAAGAAAATATTTTCTTAAAGAATATTAGACAATAGCAACAACCCGTAATAGATCTTGGCAATTGCAGTAGTCAAATTGTATCTTGAACAGTAAAATGTATTATTTTAAGAAAAGTGTGCTGTGAAAATGTGTGCCGACCTTTCCTTCAATTTGCGTGTTAATTTGCGATGTATTCAGTGAAAGCTAAATTAAACAAAACTGAAAGAAAAGTTTTTAAAGACTAAAGTCTCAACCAGCCATATAATAAAAATTTTAACGACCCTAATTTTTCTTAATTTTTTTTGACATTCCAACCAGCGAAAAATTATAAACTTAAGAATTTTAGTGGAACGTTGCGTTATTTTTCGACATTTGATTTCCACCAAACTATCTTTCTTTTTAAGGAAATAAACTTGAATATTGCAACCAAAATGGGGCTTTGTATTCATAAACACGAAACATCGGAACGTGCCGGACCGACCGCCGGTCCAACAAGACCGGCCGGAGTTTACAGACGATCCAACTTAACATCCGATTTTATCATTCGTTTTTGTTTTTGCACTACGAAATTACGCAAGATTAAACTTATTTTTATAATTTTATTGTTCTCGCTTTGAAATTCAACAGATGACTAAAGAATATTATCCGAGAATACTACACACCATCCGATTTGGTTGGTTGGTCGGGCGGTTGGATGGAATTTTCATCCGACACATCCGATTTAATTTTGTCAGACCGACATGCATACACACTATCAGATTTTACATTGTATCCAACCAAATCGGATCAACCGCTCAACCAAATTGGAACGTCTGTAGCGCTTTTTACATTTTTACCATTTACAAAAAAATCGGCAGAAAAACGTTGCCAAATTAACAAATAAATTAATAACACAGTAAAACCTATAAATTAAGTAAAATCGTATGAAATAAAAATCTTTGCATCTACCGCATCAAAAATTTATTTGTATTTGACATTTATTTCTTAAGTTTGAACGCCAAATCGCGCATTCTTAATTTTTCTTAAGTGACAGATCTAATTTAACGAAGCTTCGTTAAATTTGTTAAGTGACGTTAATTTTTCGCTAGACGAGAATACAGAAATGCTATTTACCGCATTTTTAAATTTCCTTAATTCTTAACTTTTAACTTTATAATTTTTTGCTGGTCACCACTTAAGGGTCCTATTCCCTTAGTAGTATAATAGTTATACGGTTGCTATGAAGAATATCGTATTGCACTAATTTTTTTACGACAATTGTCATTTCAACTTACTTTTCTTATCATGACATATATATTAATAAGTGAGTAATAACTGCGCTAATTTTTCACTTTAAATGACTATTGTCGTCAAAAATCAGTGTTTGTAATAAATAAGTAGTTAATCAATTCAACGAATTAGTAGTTATGCTTGTGAAAATAAATCTTAGTTGTTTTATTGTTTCGTCAAAAAAGTTTATTATTTTATTTGTCATTTTAAGAAAACGCCCTACGGAAAGAAGAAATTTTTATTCAATTTTAACGAAACTATTTTTTGAATTTAACCTATGACATTTTTTTCAGTGCGGACAGTAACATACATTTTCCACGTACCGCATTATCGCTTGAAGTTCTCGGTACCAATATACGCCAAAAAATTTGTCAAATAGTGCAGTGTTTAAATTGGTGGAACAGGGATTATTGGCGCAGCCATTTTTTTAGCTTCTCTAGCACTATAAAATATACAAAAAAAAATCGGTGGTTACGGCTTTGCTCTACCAACTTCTTTGCCCTTTCTTGAAAATGGTTATTTGAGGCGGTCTGAACTTTTCTTGTTCGTTTCTTTTGTCTACGGCTTCTTTACTTACACCTTAGTTTTGCTGCAACAATTTTCAACCAAACATATATTTAGTTTTAACCCCCATATATTGTCGTCACCTCGTTAAACAAAAAATCATATTTTTAGTTTTTAAATGAAACATAATGAAGTTTTATAAATTATAGCGCTAAAATTATAAACTAAGCGGTTTCCTACAGTTGATAAGTAATTGCTATTAAACATATTTAATAACTTGAGCTAAACTTGCTGCTCGAGCAAAGATATAATTGTCCATGTATATTTGACGTAAAATTAAGAAATACATACAAAATTTGGATTATGGTTTCGCTCATCGGTACACTGCTAAAAAGCTGTAGTGAAATTTTCATATTAGATAGTTGTCATTAGGTAGTTGTCAATTCGGTGGAATTCTCCAAGCAGCAATCTTAATGGAAATAATGTGTTTTAATCGAAATACCTGAAATTGTAATTTTATTGTAAATAATCGAATATTTTCGTAATTGTATTAATTAAATCTTGCAACATCCTCAATATCGATCAACATTACACGAAAATTGTTCCAATACATTTGTTAGCGTAGACAAAACTCCAAAATATTTGTTAGTTTCTTATAATACTTTGCAACGTAAGGAAATCCCGATAACTAATTGTTGTTATGTTGAATCACATACAACCATTAACGTTTATTTAACAAAGATAAACATTTTCCTTATTTTATGTCGTTTTTATTAAATCATACATAAATAAATCTCATCAGGAATATTAAATGCACAATGGTGTTACCTGCCA
This sequence comes from Tipula vernalis, assembly GCA_958295665.1. NCBI lineage: Eukaryota > Metazoa > Arthropoda > Insecta > Diptera > Tipulidae > Tipula > Tipula vernalis. The sequence continues at coordinate 212,942,618 of OY282559.1, read as the reverse complement.
TAAAAAATAAAATAACATAATATCTTAACAATCGCAAACAAAAGTATTTTGTTCGTTCTACAAAAAATACATAAAATTTTCTTCAAGATTGTTATGATTTAATTTTCGTTATTTTTCAAATGGTTTTTCTTTCAACTTGATTGACAAGATTTTAAATCAAGAAAAATAATAAACGCCATTGGTAAAATAAGATAAGAAAATAGTAATAATAATAATAATATAATACTAATAAAAAAACACTTTAATTTATATATTTAACCTTCACATTGTTGTTATATAGATTCAATCATTTCTTCGTGTAAACTGTTTGGTATAAATATATGTTCAGCACAACATAAAAAATGCAAAAAAAATAAATAAAAAAAATTAGTCTTTTCAGTATGCTTAGCACAAAATCCAAGTTTGTAATTTGCGCCTTCCAATTAGTTGAATTTGATTCGAATATTAAGCGAATAAAAATTTATGACGAATTAAATTAGATTGAATTGAATGAAGAGATCAAAAAATAAAAATAAAAAGTTTTTGTTTAAAAATAAATAAAAGCCAGGATATGATATGATATAATAAATTATATTTCACTCATGTCTCATGAGCTTTATTTCTTTTTTATAAAAATACTCGTATGTGAACATTACATTAATATGTGGTATGTATGTATTTTACTTTTGCTTATTTTTAAAAGGTTTTCTTTCAAGTTATGTCGTTTTATAATTTTATTTTCCAATAAATTAAATATACTCGTAAATATCAATTTAGATAATTTATTAGTTTTAAATTATTGTTTATTAGAAATATTATTAGAATAATTTAAATTGACGTATATGGAAGCAGCATGGGTAAATAACGGATTTTTGTAATTTGATAACTATATGTAGTATGTATTAAGCTTCATTTTATGAAATGTGTACATGCGTTTAAAGCTGTCGTTTAATATTCTACTATGGAAATGTAAAATTTCTAAACGATTGTTTTTTTTTCAGCAGCTTCAATAAACAAGCCGATATATGTATGTACATAATATAACAGAAACCAAACAAGTGCGGAAAACATTTTCTCCTTGAAACGTTATCGTTTTTACTTTCTTTTACTCTAGTAAAATAAAGTATAGTAATCATGAAAATTTTGGACCTTGAGATTTTTAAAGATTTATTTGTTTTGAGGTCCCCTGAAACCGAAATAGTGGGTTTCGAAATGGTGTCTGTCTGTCTGTCAGCCTGTCAGTCTGTCAGTCTGTCAGTCTATCAGTCTGTCAGTCTGTCTGTGTCCTCTCTACAGCCCAGATGGTTTAACCAATCGAACTGAAACTTCAGATTTAAGCTTTTTTGATAAATTGGAAGGTCCCAGTGAATTTTACTCCAAATCGGCTAACAGGAAGTGGCCACTCCTTTTGGCCCAGAAAATTTATTTTGAAAATATCTTAAAAAGTATAAGGTTTACAAAAAACTACTTCATACAAAATGTTTCAAAAATTAAAAACAAATAAAAATAAAAAATAAAAATTAAAAAAAAAAAGTTTTAAAAAAAAAGTTATAAAAAAAATAAAATTTCTCAAAATTCTCTCTTCGTAAAAGAAAGTCGTGTGTTGGCCACACCTCCATTTTTTTAATCGCATTCGTTATCGTTTATTTTAATCGCGGATTCAGAGGGGCTACTAAGAATTCCTATGAAAATAATTTCAGTACTGCTATCTACATATAAACAAAAACAAACAATATTATTACTTTCTTTTACTCTAGTAAAATAAAGTATAGAAATCATGAAAATTTTGGACCTTGAGATTTTTAGAGATTTATTTGTTTTTAGGTCCCCTGTATCCGAAAAAGTGGGTTTCGAAATGGTGTCTGTCAGTCTGTCTGTCAGTCTGTCAGTCTGTCAGTCTGTCAGTCTGTCAGTCTGTCAGTCTGTCAGTCTGTCAGTCTGTCAGTCTGTCAGTCTGTCAGTCTGTCAGTCTGTCAGTCTGTCAGTCTGTCAGTCTGTCAGTCTGTCAGTCTGTCAGTCTGTCAGTCTGTCAGTCTGTCTGTGGTCCTCTCTACATCCCAGATGTTTTAACCAATCGAACTGAAACTTCAGATTTAAGCTTTTTTGATAAATTGGGAGGTCCCAGTGAATTTTACTCCAAATCGGCTAACCGGAAGTGGCCACCCCCAAACAAATAAAAATGAAAAATTAAAAAAAAAATTTTAAAATTTTAAAAAAAAAAATTAAAAAAAAAAGTTATAAAAAAAATTAAAATTTCTTAAAATTCTCTGTTCGTAAAAGAAAGTCGTGTGTTGGCCACACCTCCATTTTGTTTTTAACTTGACCAATTGATGCAGAGGTTTTTCCTGCGATGTAAACAATTTTAGTTAGTTTAGTAACACTTCCGTTAGTGCCGCAAATATTAAAAATATCGAAAACTCCGGTACGATTAGTTGGACAACACTCGTTCACATTCATATTGTGAGGTGAACAAAACCAACGAATATCGTTCGACACGCAAGGCATTTAAACACAGAAGGCTCGGTTTAAATGCCTTGCGTATCGAATGACCACATCAGATTTTACTGTAGTTACGTAATTTTAACAATTTTGGAAATTGTGTTTTTTATTGTAAAATTTATTAATGTATGTTTTTACAGAATATTTGAATGAAAACTAATATTTGGATTATAAATAATAGTACATAATTACAAATCCACCTTAAAATGTTTCACTAGTACACACTGTTTTTTTCTCTAAAATATTTGTACGCTCTGTGGTGTAATAACACTGGCTAGTTTTTCGGTAATAAACACGGCATAAAAAATATTGTGTACGGTGTATACTATAATTTTTGAAACTTTTGTCGAATTCTTTTCGTTTTTTCAAATCAATGTAAATTTTGTGGTGCGAAAAGTACACGAAACCAAATTGATGTTTTTTTTGACGTTACTAACAGCAACAAAAATAGAAACTTCATTTTGTATTTGTCAAAGTTGTGAATATACGAGTTTTTTGTGTCTTGATTTTAAATCATTTTAATTGTTGTTTAATTATTTTAATCGTTTAAATAAAATTTTCAATATAAAAAGTTTTTTCCGTCTCGATTTTTATTATCCTTTTCTTTGTTTGTTGTGTTTAATTATTTTAATCGTATGAAATAAAGTTTTCAATATAAACAGTTTTTTTCCGTCTCGATTTCTTATCCTTTTAAATTGTTGTGCTTAATTATTTTAATCGAATTAAATAAAATCAAGACACAAAAACTCTAATTGACAACTTTGACAACTAAAAATTGACGTTTCTAATTTGTTGTTGTAGTTGATTTATGAAAAAATATACATATCGTAAAATTTATGTACATCGAAAAAACATTGATGTTTTTTGGCAAATCGAATATGGTTTTCGATGTACATCAATTTGTTTTGATGTTTTTTGGCGAAAAGAATTTAACATTTGTTTTCTTTAAATTTTTACTTTGATGTTGTTGTTGTTGTACATATACACGTAAAATAATACAGTAATACCCCGTTTAACGTTAAGGATGCGTTCCAAAATTAAATAACGTAATCCAAATCAACGTTAAACGAGGCATGGATCTCTTGCAAAACAACAAGATAGGTGAATAAAACATATTTTATTAAATTCAAATATTTATTTACATATTAATGTAAAAAATCACAGTAATTCAAAATTAAAATAATATTTCCTCTTCATACCTCTTTTTTGTGTAATAGAATTATGTATTTGAATTCGAAGATGTCCTATTTAACTAAAATCGAAAAAATAATGAATTTAAAACATTATTTTTTTTAAATATATATTTTATTTTTATTTTGATTCTCGGAAATTCGAACAAAAGATGTATAGATTGGAAATAACGTTAAAGTGAATCAACGTTAAACGGGGTAACGTTAAACGAGGTTTTGCTGTATTTCTGTGTGTATGTAATTGCACTGTTCGCACATTTTTGCACGAACACAAACAATGGAGTGTATGCACAATTCATATGCGAAAATTATATTACCGTTATACATAAATACAAATAATTTCAATAACTTCTTAATTTTCGAACGCAGAAATTAAAATTGACGAAGTAAATTTACTTTATTTTTTTTTGGAAAATTTAGGTATGTAGTTACCGGACAATTATTGTGTAATGTTTGTTAGAATATTGAAGGGGAACATTTTTAAAGATTAAGAAGAAATTGGATTCAACCATCGAAGAGTGAAGTATAAGTAAGCATATAAAGATGAAAATCATTGTATGTAAATTCAGGTGAATAATTGTATGAAAAGTATATACAAAAAAACTATTGTATTTATAATAGTGATAATTAATTACGTAGTCGGTTCTTTTTACCAACCACAGTGTTATGTGCGACATTTGATTGTAAATAACCATAATGATAGACTAAAGCCTAGCTGTACACCGAACTAAAGCTATTATCGATTTCCAGTTGATACTATAGTACGTAATCAATGGATTTTGGCGACTGGGCGGATAGATTCTTTTAATATCGACAATGTCAGAGTATGATCCGATCAGTTTAGAGATTGTGACTATATTTTGAATACCTTTAGTCAAAAGCGACGTTTAAAGTATGGAGTATTGCAAATTATACAATTATTGGTATATCCTAAAATTGTCGATGGCAATTCGCCATCGGTATGCCATTACTATTCCACACCGCCCACGAGCTCTGATGTTTTTTCCGATTCAGATGAACTTATGATTGATGAAAGTCCCGCTGTCAGCGTATATTGTGATGAACTTGCCATTGACAATAGTCCTGTTATTAATACAGATTGTGGAACGCAAACGGAAACATCTTTTTAAAAAAACATTGAGCGCGAGAACGGTCGTCTCAAACGCGATAACATAACACTATTGCAACAAATACAAGTGATCGAGGAAACTAAGCTTAATTTAGAATACTACATACAAAAAATTAAAAAACCCTGACAAACGAATTCATTTTTCGGTAGAAGATATATCAACTTCGATATCACTTCATTGTGCCGGGCCTCGCTTGTACCGGCTTTTACGTAAGAGGTGGTTTCCATTTCCTTCTGTGTCTACACTTCGGCAATGGGGAACACATTTAGATGTTAGACCAGGAGTACGCCAAAGCGTACTTTCATTGTTAGAACAGGGAAAAGAACTGTGTATTGTCATTGTACAGTCTTCTATCAGTTTGACTGTCCTATGACAAAAAATATTTTATTTTCTATCATTTCCCCTTTAGAGGCGATTACATTCCATGTAGCGGCTATCGTATCTGATTTAGGACCTACCAACCAGAAGTTGTGGAAAGAGCTGGATATTTCAGATACAATTAACTTTTTCTCAAATCCTGTCGATTCAGATAACAATGTTTTCGTATTTGCGGATGTGCCGCACCGTCTAAAGTTAATCTGAAATAATTTTATTGATGAAGATTTCGTTTTAGAAGCCGAGATTCTAAACCAATATCCAATATGACAACTAATTCAACTAACAGGCAGCCTAAAACGGAAAGCCATACACAAAATATTAGCAACATATTTAGACGTCCGAGGACCACAATGAATGAAGGTAAAGTTGGCAGCTCAGTTGTTCTCTAATACAGTCGCTAAATCACTTGAGCGCTGCGCTTCGTTGGGCTATTTAGGCGAATGTTTTTATTGGACATCCATTTCAGAATTTATTAAAGCTGTCAACGACTGGTTCGGCTATTTTAATATTCTGGTTCCCTTTGCCGATCACAGGGCTTACAAAAAAGGATTTGGTCTCGCGTTACAGGAACAAACCGCCATTATCGATTAGTTTTCTGAGATTATCAGAAAAATTCGAATCAGGGGCAAAAATAACGTGTTGCCTATCCAAAAGGGAATTTTAGTTAGTAATTCGTCTCTGAAAGGGCTATTCGAGCACTTGAAAGCCGACTGGAGTAATGTTGATTTTTTACTGACATATAGACTAAATCAGGATGTGTTAGAGAATTTTTTTGCGCACATCAGAGCAGCGGGAGGATTACACGACCATCCAAGGCAAATCGAATTTAAATACCGATTTAGGTCGTACTTACTACGTCGAAATCAAGACATACTGTCTTCTTCGCAAAATTGTACGGAGGATGGAACTGTTAATATGTCTTCGGTTCTTCGATGTAATTCCGGTCAAGCTCAATCTACCACAGATATAAATCCAACATTCAATTCTGGAACACTCACTCAGAATGAATTAGATGCCGAAATTGTGGAGTTAGATTCTTCTTCTAGTATGTTGCCTTACGTACGCTTGGGATTAGTGAACTTGGTTACACAGAAATGTTAAACCACGAATTTACGGAATTGGAAGCCGATGAAATAGAGCATATGTCAGAGGAATGATTAAAAAATTGAGTCTCAAGCACGATATTTCGAATATGGGGGTTCTCGCTTCGTCTGACAAAGATAAAACATAAAGTTGGATTAACCATCTTAGTGAGGGAGGCTTATATAAACCAACAGACAGTTTTTTAGCTGCCATTGAAGACCTAGAAAAGATTTTTAAATTTTTGAATGATGATCAAGAGGGAGAAGAGCGTCTTCTCAGTACTGAAAATTATATACAGAAGCATTTGGATCTTTCTGACACAATAAATCTTCCAACACATGTTAAATGTCTATTCTCTCGAAGCCGTTTATATTTCCGAATGAGAACACTTAACCGGTGAGTGTACAAAGGGTCAAAATTATGCCGATAATTATTAATAAAAAAAAAAAAAATTAAATAAAACCTTTCTGCGTTACATAAAAGAAAAAGAAAAGCAAATATATTATAAAACAATAAAATGAAAATAGTTTTAATTTAAACAATCACCAATAATGAACAATCTCTTTAGATCACTTATTTCGGCTGGCCGGTTCGTATGAAACCTCTCTTTGGTTAAAAAAAAGTTATTAAATTATTTTGCGCAATAATACATTTTTATGCGTTGTTGACCCAATTTCACCATTTCGGTTCGTCAAATACAAACATTTATTAATTTGTTTGAAAATTTACCAATTTCGAGAAACAATTTTCAGAATATTGTATATTCAAAAATTTCCAACCATATTCCAATAACCCTCATAAAAATTTTGTTACAACTGAATATGCGCGGGTTGGTAATATCTTTACCATTATTGGAATATATTAGATTAAAACTCTTACGAAATTTAAATGCTTCTGATTTGAAATAAATTTCTTATATGTACATTTGTATTGAAATAATGTAGAAATGCACTTTTCGTTGCATAAATATACCATACTACTCGCATATGTATTTTCCTTATCAGTTAATAGGTTAACAAAATTTTACATATATTGGGTTAATGAAAATAAAGCTTTATTTACGGCGTTTTTTTATTCGCTCCGGATAGCTGCTATCGAGAGCCGTCATATAAAAAGTGGCTCCCGATAGCGCTCCGTATAAATAGGTATTTACTGGAGGGCCATGTGGGCGATAAGCCACCTCGCACCGCGACCTAAAAGATCTGTTGTGCTGCATAGTATAAATAGGTAGAGCCAAATATTTTTTATATGAAGTTTTTACTAAACAATTGAATTAAAAATGATAGTTTGATATTAAATAAGTTTATTTTACCAATAAATAGCGCGTCAAATTTAAAATGCGGCGCAGAAAATGACGGCTCTCGATAGCAGCTATCCGGAGCGAAAAAAAAACGCAGCTATTATAAAATCAAAATAAAAAACAAATCGTCGTGTCACATCGCCAAACAATTATAAAACAAAAAGTAGGTATGTAAATAAATGATTTTTATTTTATTAATTTTCTCTTCGGCCAAATCTGTATTTTTTGTTTTTGTTTTAAAATGTTGTATTTCGTTCTATCATGTAGTGTTTCATTACGCTTGATAATTATTTTAGGTCACCGTTTTAGTTCATTTTTTGAAGGTTTCATGGTGAAGTTATCTATATTAATTCTATCATGCTAGAATTTTACTTCATATTTTTTTCCATTTTACTCTAAGAATTATTAGTATCTGCGTATGAAAGTAATGCTCCACCATGTGTAAACCTTATGTGTTAGTTTCGCTAGAGCACAATCAAAACCAATACAAATGTATCTACAAGCCCATACATTGCGATATACATAAAGGATTTGTTTGGCCTTGTTAATGCAGTATTGGTACCGTATCGCAAATAAATGGCTGGCAATAAACCGGCAAACAAAAATAAATATTTGAGATACAAAAAATTAATAAAACGGCACAAATTAATGAGCAACAAACAAACATTTCTTGGCAACATATGGTAAAACTAATTTTAAATATAATAATTTGGCCACATTTATAATTTTTTGGCACTATTAACAAAATTATAAATATTCTGGAAAATGGAGACTTATTTTTAAAATTGCTTCGTTAGCCTTGCAAGACAGATCAATATTAAATATTTGTATTGATTGAATTTAATTTTTTGGCTCGATTTTTTTTTATTAGTAAAAAAATTTTTTTTTTTTCTGGTCCAAAGTATTTGATTTGTTGTCAATTTATTAAGTTTGATGCCAATGTTCGCCGCCACCGTATTTAATTATGTCCTTCAAAAATATTTGTTTATATTCTCATATTCATTATTTTTGATGCAAACGTTTTGTCGACAAAATTTTTTCTTGTGTGCCCTTTTAAATTGTCCCTTTAATTTTCGACAAATTTCACAACTATAAATACGGCCATAAAACCAACAAAAATGTTTATACAAGCCGTACTATAGGCCAAATACAAAAAAAACGACTATTTCTGAAAGTATTTAGTATCGTGACGCGTATCGTGTGTGATTAACAACAAACGAATTTACGAATTAACATTATTTCAGTCGAAAATTTAAATTGTTTCATACCAAAGTTACCGGCGACATTTTTCGATGAATAACTATGCGATTGGACGACTATTTTTGACGGCTATCGTTTTGTATTAGAAAGTACAGGTAGAAAAAGGAAAACAATAACTATATTTTCTTTTTCCTTCTTGCACCTTCCTTATACAAAACGATAGCCGTCGAAAATAGTCGTCGAATTGCATAGTTAGGTCCTTGTTTTTTTGTTTAAACCAACAAAACGCGTGAACGCGTTAAGCTGGGAAGTGGCGGAAATTCGATTTTGATAGAATAATCTAATAAGGGACATTTGAATTAACAAGATATTTTAATCGACCTAACAAGTAATAGTGGGCTAATGAAAATCCCTTCTGGACGAGAGAAAATCATACTACTTACAGTATTCAGTATATGCATACAGTATTCTCGAAAGGTAAATGTTTGTGGTGGAATAATGTGTAACTAAATTATATGGCCATTTTTAATTGACGGTCGGTAATTTAACAGTAGAAAAATACTTAGATTTTTCAAGGAATCAAATATTATCGGTTCCATTAAGGTGGAGGTAAACGACATGTAACTTTGGTTTAAAAGAAAATTTTGTTGGTCAACGGATTAGTACAAGAAGCTGGGTCGAATGGCTCCCATGGGGATGTTTTAATGGAACATTTATGAAACACCCTGTAAATATACATGAACTGAAGGAAAGTATAAAATATGTTTCTAATTCGTGTTATTTGTTGTAAAGATAGTGATTTTTGACTTTGGATTTAGATATAAATTTTCATGAATTGACATATCTAAGATAATAGAAGGAGACTTCCTTAAGCATTTCGGTCTTTTGAAGTATTTGAAAATTGGACGCCTTACTGATCCAGTTAATTGCTTTCTTACTACAGGCTAACTGGTGTCCGGTCCATAATCATCATTAACTGTAATTTCTGACACTTTAAAACACTCTGCGACCTATCCACTGCAGCACAAATATAAAGTTATAAATGTTACATCGCCTGTTATTAAATTGGTTAAGCCTGCTGTTACCCATCACATGGTAGTTTGGGATCTATTGGAGGGAGACCAAAGTTGTGTGGATTAATCTACCAGCTCCGTAACCTTCCAGTAGGGTGCGCATCACGTGAGCCGTTCTAGTTATGTATTATACGGCTGCTTGATGGGTACAATTGTGCAAGGGGTAACCTGGTCACAATTCGCAAGTGTACGTGCTACCTCCTCGTGGCAAGCACTGATAACTGAGGTCATTTGGCATATTTTAACCATTTGGCACAAGCCAAAGTACGACGTTAAAGGAGAAATCCTTGACAAAATCCCTAATCTAAAGTGGAACAGCGTCTGCCGATGGATGAATGATAAGTTAATCAGCCCAACGTATGCGGACTATGGATACCAGACCCTCCAGTTTTATTTAGGCTTTCTGTAGTAAATCTGGGTAATTTACAGGCGATTTGCAATTCCCAGCAACTAGTGAGAGTAAACTCAAACCGGAAGACGGGGCAGGAGTAGGAATATACGGGAGTGGGACCAAGCACAAAAGAACTTTTACGGGCAGTGCAAGGTGGCTGAACGACTACATGGCCCTTCAACAATAAAAATAATAACCATCAGACAGTAATAAAAGGTCCTCTGATTAGTACAAAAATTTGTCTTCTTTAAATCCACAAAATGCTAGAGTTAGGTTAGAACCAAAGGTACTTTTGCTTTCCCACTACATAGACGATATAATTATTGCTTCGAGAACCTTTGAGCCCTTTGACCCCCAATATATGATCATCTTGCAAAAACGTGGCTTCATCAAATCCGAGGTAAACTTCCTTGGTCACCTAAGTAGTTCAGATGGAATCAAACCATCCCCAGAACGAGTTTTGGTTATACACAAATTTAAATTACCCGAAACTGTACGTGACTTCAGGGGGTTCCTCGGTATAATAATTTTTACCACTGTTTCATACCTGGTGGTGCTGCTTACCAAATCATACTTATGAATTCCTTAAAAGTTCAAAGAAAAATTGCCGATTAAAGATCGATTGGGACAATAATTCGGGAGCAGCATTCAATTTAGCAAAACAGCAGCTCTCCGAAGCAACATCGTTAGTTCATTCATCATCTAATACGTTCATTATCATTGTCGCTGTTCATTCAATGCATGCAATGTTCATTCATTATTGCTGTTCATGCATTCAACTACTGACAGACTTTGATTGATTGATTAGAATGTAAGGCCAAGCATTATAGCAGGAACTTCCGGGCACACACCGTACACCCGTTTACATATAATAAAACCGAAGGAGAAGAAAGGATTATTAGTTGGGACAGACTCGACTCGGTTACAGACACATAAGCGATCGATAATTAGTAAAATTGTTAATAAATATATAGTAAAAATAGTTAGCACAGGATAACACAATTGCTAAACTATACAGCTTATTCACTACTTAATGAACCAGGAAAGTTGATTCAAGATAAAATTTAATTCTGAAACTCAGGATTAATTTTAGTACCTATAATAATGATTAATTCTGGAACTATGTTATATTCTGAAAATTGAATTACACCAGAGCCTCGAGTTGCGTCGATTCGACTTATATTTTATATTTATCTATTGGAGTAATAAACAATATGAAACCGTTTTTAAATTAACTGTTTTTGTTTAATAATTTGGTAAACAATTTTTTTTGGTTTCCAAGTTGCGTTGTTTTGAGTTGCGTCGCAATTTCCTGGAACGCATTAGCGTCGCAACTCGAGGCTCTGGTGTATTTATTAGCAAATTAAGGAAGAGAAACCTTTAAATATTCTTTGAACTGAATTAATTAATATACATTTATTAATATACATATTACAAAAATTAACATTTTATGAAATCGAATATGGAGACTTTCCCAATTCTAAGCTAAAAATTCTAAAAGAATGTTTAAAAATTTAAAATTACTAAGCTACGATTTAAATTCACACCACTTGTTTCATTAGTTACCGTTATCATGTAGATAGTTATTTAATTTTTTACATACTGCAACTAGATTTAAAAATAAAAAGTTAAAAATATATATTTAACCATAAAATTAAACTTAAACTAATCAGCAATTTCCTACAGATCTAGAAAAAAGGAAATTAATAATGCTGAAGTTAATTATTTATAAAATTATATAATATAATTTAAAAATCTATTATGTTACGACGCAAAAAAGTCTAGAATCACCAATAATTTAGTTAAGTACAACATGTACTCGTATATAGGATATTTACGAATAAAGCTCAAATAGAATTTCCCAGGTATCTCTCAAAACTAAATTAAATTAATAATTACCATTATACCATATCTGTACTACTTAATTAATAGAATTTAACTTATATAAATTAGTTAGTGATAAATAAAATAAAATAGTTATCACCAGTATTTCTGTAGCTCAGAGACGATCTAACTAATATATATAATTAAGTATAATTTATATCAGCTACATATTCTAATGGTTTCCTTCACATTAGTCATTTTCGCAACTTACAATTATTGTTAAGCTCAAACTACTTTTATAGTTGAAGCAATTCCGCAAATTTTCCACAACCACACTACTCTTTAACCTTAGTAAATTAACTGATATCAACCTACAATCCAACAATTCCTTCCATTTATCTCCATTTGTACTCACAAACACAACCCTTAAAGATGTAAACTACAAAACCTTCAAAACTCAGAAAAGTACCACTCAACAGTTAAAATTACTAAGAGTATACGTAATTAACTAAATTCAACATCATGATCATTAATATCTCTGAAAATCTATATCAAATTAATTGCCTATTCGTTATTTGTAAGATAGCGATCATCAATATTTCAAAATTATATTTAAAACTTATAAAATAGTAGCCTACCTAAATAAAAATCCAATTAGCATCATTCATCTATTGAAGAGATCTCCGCCACACCATTTACTACCACCACCACCGTAAAATAATAAATCAATGAAAGGAAATTGAAAAATTATATTCTTAAAAATTTTATTGGTGTACCATATAAGTAATATTGACGTTTGTACATATGTGAAAACTGTAAAAACTTCAATAATTCTATTAAGTTAATTAATTAAGTTCAATACATTTAGTATCTCGATTTTCATTTACATAATTCCACGTTGTTCACATTCATTGAATCAAAATTTGGCATGCATAAATAAATACGTCATTATGTGTTGCAAACCAAATCTCAATTCAATTCAAAATTAATATTTCCATATTAGTACTTTATTCATATAATATAGTTAATTTATAATCATTTAATATTAATTAGATTAATTTAATATAATTAATTAATTAATATAATTTATTGCAGTTTATGATACCCTGTAAAAAAATTAATCATACCTAAATAAACAATTAGCAACAAGTATAAGAATCCTATTTGAGTTGAATACATTAGAATTTTCGTTGTGTTTGTGTAGTTCATGTTTTACCAAGAACACTATAGTTGTCTCATGAGCACAAAGAGAGAAAACAACACCAACATAGAAATAACAGAATCGTATATACTAAACCACCAAGGCACATATAGTATACCATGTTTCCATGAACCGAGTTAATTTAGGTTTCGGTTTCATTGAGTTAAGAACATGGCGGCGTTAACCCTAATAGCATTGCCAGACTGCGGTTTAATAAATCCGATTTAGTGAATTTTCGAGATTAGCCGTAGTTAGATTTACGGTATTTATGCATTATTTTGAGTTTAGTGACTAAAACGATGTAATGGGAGTGTATTTGTTTGACAAATATTATGAAAACAATAACAGTTTAAGTGTATTAACCGTTATTTAAAACGAGTTTAGCTAAATCGGATTTATTAAATCGCAGTCTGGCAATGCTATTATCGTTTCCATGAACAATTTGCTTTTCTTCAAAAATTGAAAATAAAATCTTTCATTCGTTGTCATTCCAATACGCGCGAGACGACATTTTGCTGTAATAGATGAATGTTAACTAAATTACGCATTAAAAAAATTTAAAAAAAAAAATGACATTAAGAATCTTACCCAACCACAATAGTTTCGATAAGTTTATTTGGGTTTAACGAAACTCTACCTTAATTTGCGTTTCCATGCATATAAACCTGAGTTAACCTAGGTTAACTCTATCATGGAAACATGGTAATAGAGAAGATAAACTTCCTTGTGCGTAGCAGGAGACATATGTTTTCATTATATTACATACAAATTGTACCCTTATAGAGAACATACAAATATTACTGTTCTATGTATCAATACAAAAAAATATTTCAATAGAATTTTAAAATGTCTATCTGTTTTTGTTGTTGTTTAAATATTATATGACAAAAACCAATAATAAAGAGTACATTTTCTTGATAGGATCTGTGTAAAGAGCGAACGAGACGGCATGTATAAACATTTTTGTTGGTTTTGCTACAAGAATAAATTTGTGTCAGTTGTATATAAAATAAAATGCCAAAATATGGTATGTTTAAGGATTAGTAAAAATAAAATAAGCCATGAAAATAAACTACGTATATCAATTTTAATTTTAATTCTAATTCGATCTAAAATATGAGACATTTGCATTTAGATTTTATGTAAAATCATACAAATATTAAAATCAAAATCATGCAATTAATCAAGAAATTTGATTTCTTTCACTATAAATTCAACACATTGGCTGATAAATGCATTCCGGTGGATGACATTTTCCAAATTCACATTAAACCACGTATTAAACACAACAACACATAAAAATGAAAAAATTAAAATTAATTTAAAATCACACTTAACTAAACACATGACTAAATAATTTAAATTAATCAAAATAAAAATAAATTACACTAAAAGAAAAAAAAAATGTATTTTACGGAGCGAACAAAAACACGTATGTCTCTTTCGAACGTTTATCGTCCAACTACTGACAGAATGTGAATATATTATGTATATATATAGCCTCATTTTGTAACAAACTTACGGGCACACAGAAGTGATATAGTGCTTTATTTGATAGCGAATTATTAGCCACATATTCATATCTAGTGTTTTCGTTACATAGGTACGTCACATAGGCTTGACACATCCAGGAATAAAATTCTTTGTAAGATTGGAAACATAAATAATTAAAAAATCACCACAAGACATTTTCCGCGGACTTCTAACAGTTTTGACAATATTCATGTAGACTTCTATTACTATTATTGATAGATTTACTGGTTGAACCGAAGCTTTTCCTTTATGATATTAAAGGAGGTATCGTTTCTTATGTACTCGTTAGTAACTTTTTATGTTGTTATACTAATCAAGGATGGCAATTCGAATTCGATATATTTAGGAAGCTGTAAAAGCATTACCATATTTCATGCATTACCTGTTCAATCTTCATCTCAGAGACCTAAACTAGCTAAAAAAGTGAGCTTCATGCCGATTCAAAACAGTTAATTTTAAAAACTTTAAATATAAATAATTTAAAATATGGTAAATAAAATGTATTGTAAGTTTAAACGAAGGCACATTAGTGTAAATCCGACATAAACTTAGGATGAAATTCCAAAAGTCATGAATACGGGTGACCGTCTGAGAGCAGTGATTTAGGCCAGAGATGAAAATAAGTCATTTTAAGCAGATATAAGCATACATACAGCAGAAAATTACGAAGGTAAAAATGCAGAGTAAAATAATACTACGGAAGGCTCAAGCATACATGAGGTAAGGGAACTGACATAAAACAAGCATATTAAAGGAATGAGAAACACAACGCCGACCAACGCAAAAAATCATCAAAAATTCAGGTTAGGGAATTTCCCAAACCTTTACTTATTGACTTATATGACGCCATTTTAATTAAGTAAGCTGTTCTTCGATTCGGTTTGTATCTCTAAATCAAGCGCAAAGAGCGGTAACGGAACGATATGAGACGAATTCTTGTACAACCAATGCAGGGTGAGGCGGTGCATTATCGTGTTGCAAACCCAAGAGTTGTCTGCCCAAAATTCTGACAGAACGATATATGCGTGATTTGTCAACAAGATCGCTAATTATCCATAGAAGACTTTTAGCAACAAATCCTTGACTTCCTTGATGTGGTGTTTATCGGTAGAAGTCGAAGGAAGGATGACATCGTCTTCAACGCGTTCTCTGCCTTCCTTGAATTATTTAAACCAATCAAAAATAATTGCTCGGGACAGTGCATTGTCACCAAAAGCCTTTTAATTTCATTTTTGAAGCTAAATTTGATGTAACTTCTTTGGTTGGGTTCATTGCTGAATTTTAAAAAAATTAGAAATGCACTTTTTGAATGAAAGTATCTGTTGTACGGTGCTACCAACCTACGAAAAAAGAAAACTATTCGTTTGGATAAACCTGCGCGATTTAGGTGGAAATGTCTACTTTTTGATCACACTAGCGTATTAGTTTTATATAGTTACATATGTATTTATTGTTTTAATTGTATGTATAATAATTTAAAAATAATTTGGGTTCAGATTCATTTATTTAAAATCTGTAGAAATAGTTATAAAAATCGTGATAAACGGTAATAGTTTTGCATCATAATATATAACGTAAAACTGTATGTTAGCTGCAAGGAACTTACGAGTTTTGATAACTTGCATTAATTTAATTAATTAACAATTCTCGAATAGTAAATTTGTATTTAATATTTTTTTTCGTCTTTCTTCACATCCGATGGCAGAGTTTTCACATATACGTTATGAACCCCAATGCACATCTCATATTCTGACCACAATGATTTATTTTCCGAACCAAATACACACTTATATGTGTTGATTATTTCTGGTTCTAATATTTTATATAAGTATTCCTGCAAGTACAAGTAATCAGGAATTAGGTTACCAGGACACCAAAACACCGATTAGAAAAATGTCGAGTCCGTCCTTCGGTCCTCCAGTCAAATATTTTTCTTATTTTTGTTTTGCCCCCCATTTTCAAAAATATTGATAGGTGTGGTCGAAATTTTACATAGAAAGATAGGTTTTAGTAATAAGCAGTTTGCGCTATAGCTTTAGATTCGAGTCTAGAATGGAGGGTTTGCAGTGGAAAAGAAAACTGCCAAAAAGGTTTTCTCAAAAACGGGACCAACGATTTTTTTATTATGTTAATAACGAAAACTTATCAACTGCCTGTTCACAAAATTTGAAGTCGATTGAAGCATGCGGCCACGGTCATTTTAACAAAAAACAGTTAAAAAACTTGTAAGTATACTTGAACTGTTTTCCGTGGTAATTTCAAGATTTTCGAAGATAATTTTTCCACGGTTAATACATCTTCAAAATTCCAACAATTGTTCCATATGTATGTTTAAGATAAAATGAATAGGTAACCGTGTAACATGGAATCTAAATTTCTAAATTTCGGCCAATACTTTGCTGGTGGCAAATAATATCGTTATCATTTAAAAATAAAATGTATCTAGTAAGCTTTGAAATACAAATTATTTCTGTGACATTTGATTGACATTTTATGACATTTTATTGATTGAAATTTCAACGACTTTTTGATCAATATATAATAAAATCACATTTAGAGGTATTGTTACTGAGTAATAAATTCTCTTGATATTAAACGTTGTTTATAAATCTAATGACAAATTACTACGGTACGGCGTTTAAAATAAGATCACACTTTTAGGGCGGCGAAGTTGAGGAGATAGGTAGTACGAGATATAGAAAATGAAATGCTATTTGACAATATAGAGATATCGGTCACAAAAGGTAATTGACGTTAATTCTGATTTTGTATTATTGCTTGTGTTTAATTTTTCTTGCATTTTTGAATGATCCACAGTGAGGCTCCGTCCAGACTGAAACACTGAATAAAGAATTATATCAGCCAATTCTTACGTTGCTCATCATAATGTTGTGATCTGAACAAACGGTCAACTTTTGATAAAAAGAAATTTTGAACAGTGTGGGTGCTCTCTGAACGGAGAATTCTCAAGGGTTTTCAACAGTATACTAGAGATGTATAACTGGATCTAATTATTAAAGGACGAACATCAAGCAACACGTTTCAGTTCAGAAGAATTATATAGTTATGACCAATTGTGATATTGGGAAAGGAGTCTCCTAATTTAATAAAACTCGTGACATCTTTTAAGATTGTAATTATTGTAAAATGTAAATGGTTGGTTTAGTGATCCATATTTTGTTGAAATGTGTCGTTAGAAAAGTCGAATAGACCCAAATTTATTTTATATTTTAACTACCTGAGGGCTAATTAATAACCAACCTAGTATTGTATTAGTACTTAAAAATATTATTAAATCAGATTTTATTGATCTGCACATCACAATTAATTTCATCAACTTCAACGTTAATTGATAACAGGTTTTTGAAAATTTGTATCTGTGGATGTCGCAAAGTGAAACAAGAATGTATCCAATTTTTGTATAAGTGCACTCTACGATTATAATTTTTTAACTTGGCTTAAATAACTAATGGCAATAGTATATACATATTATGCTGTCCAGCTGAGGGTCTATATAATTCTTTATAATGTTAGTAGGAAAGTTCGTAAACATCATAACGATATACATACTTCAGACTTCTTTCCTATTTATATTAATTAAAAAGAAACGAAAAAAATATTTTTTTTATTTTAACTTGTACAATAACAAATTCTAGAAAACAGGTAAATTGTATTATTTGCCACTCACAACGAATGAATTCATTTCAAGCGCAGAGTGTACAAAAAAAATATCCGATTTAATTTAAAATTCAATATTATACAATTTCTAGTTAGTCAAACGAAATACACACACAATTAGTGAATTACAAAACTGAACAAATAAATTTATAATGACGATAATAATGAAGTTGACGCGATATGTGTACAGCAAGCTGCCAGCACAAAAAATATAATAAAAAAAATATGAATTTACCCATCAATATAGCAACCGCGGACAATTCAACACAAAAATCATGGATGGTGTGGATATTGGAAATAAATAATAAATAAAAAACAATTGATAACAGTGGAAACAAATATTACAACAACAGTGCGCAAATACGTTAAGAGATCATCAAAACTGATGGATGATGAATTACATTTTTTTTTTCTTGAATTGAATTTTCAATTTGCCGCGAATCAATAGTTTTGTATCGTTTTCGTTCTTGTTGATGGTATTACTGTTTTTAGTTTTTAATTGAATAACGAATAAATGTGATGCGGAATCAAATGGGACGGTGAATTAATTGATGAATGAGCGAATGTGTGTTTTGTTTATAATTTTGTAAGAGTGGATCTCTTTTTTTGTGCTGTGTTCTGAATTCAATTACAACAGACCTTTAAGAATCTCATAGCAATGAAATTTATTATTATTGATGATTGATGTTTTACGGGATACGTAATTGCAATATTAACTAGTCTACATATGTATATATAAATACATAAGAAAAGATAATATATTGCTGTGCTGTGAAATTGATTACAAATTTTTGTACAAATTATGGTTTTTTTGTAATACAAATTATGTGAATTTTTAGAATTAAATCTGTTTTTTTATGTTAAGTATATAATTACATTGATGGAAAACATTCTAGGTAACTTATTTTTATAGTTTATGTCTCATCGCCCAAGCTTTGTACCCTGTTTTATATTTCTATGGCTGTTCTGTCAATTTTAATGAAGATTTTCTTACACATTTCTGTTAAGTAAGTCTAAATAGATACCAGTTCAATAATGTTGATGAAAGAGCACAGTGAGAGAAAGGTTAAAGTTAATGATTTTGCCTTTTCGTTTTGTATAATCTATGGGGAAAAGCACTTATTCAATTCATTTTTTAATAAACTGAATTTTTCAGTAAACCACAGATTTATCGTAATTCAGCTACATTTTACTTGTAGCTATCTTAAAAATCTATATGAAATATATGTATTTACACTTAAGACGCATAATTATGTGTACCAATTAAATAAAATTTACGGCGAGGACAAAACTCACCGAGCATTGACTGATGATGGATTCCCAACGTCATCCATTGAAGGCTTCCTGTAACAAGAACAAAAGATACACAAAATAATAAAATTTCGATCATAACCTGAATCATAAATTAATTAAATTAAAAATCCAAAAACCTTACATAAATTTTAAATTATATTCATTAAATCGATGGTAATGATGATGATTGTAAATTAAATTAAAAATACCACCACCAGATGATAGTGGTCGAGGTGGAATCGAAATCATTATTTATTTGGCTTGTTCGCATATGCACACCATAATTTTGTAGTCTTCTCGAAAAACTACACTTTATCATGTATCAATTAAATTGTCTTGATTTTTTTTACTATATAAAAATGAATGAATCAAGCGCGTATCTTTATATGAATGAATGTTTTCACAAAGTAATAATTTATAAGTATACATAAAAATAATAACAATAATAAAATATTCGATCGATTTTTTTTTTATTTATTTTTATTTTTTTTAAATAAATCACTTTTTACATCCACGCACCGAAAAACATAATAAAAAAACTAAAAACTTTGAAATCATTCAAGAAGCACGATCTGGTATAACAAAAAACGTAACAAGAAAAAAATCGTATTCCGCCAACAACCGAAATATGAATGAAGAGGAAAACATACTGCAGAAAATTGTGAAAATATTTCTACACTACCCTAAGAATTACTGTTGTTGTTTCCTCCAACATTTTATCACTCCCACTGTACAAACACATAAGTTTCCTACTTCTTGCTCTATATAGTATTGTAAATGTATACGAGTACGTGTATATGAAGAACAGTTTTTATCGCTCGTGGTCACCCTTAATTTTATGATTGAATTAAGATGTTCTTACGTCTGTATATACATTTTACATTTGTTTTGGTCACACATTGAATTTTCCTTCCTGCTTCAATCGTCGTGTCCCATAAAATTGTTTACTTAAGTATACAATACAATATTTAATAAGGAAAATTTATTTTAAAAAATTGTTTTAACTTTTTAACTTACATGTGGAAATATATTTGTCATACTCATTTTGTCACTCTGAACTTACTTTAAATTATTTAAATTTCACTCGAGGGATGAAAATGTTTGGGAAATTGAAATTGTACAAATCGGAATCTTGTTGGTCGGACAGTAGATGATATGTTGATAAGAAGAGTATATTATGAACATAAATAATTGACGACACTGGTAAACAAGTTTTTGGTTTGAAAATTATTGAAATCATTTGTAAAAATGTTGCTCTAAATAAAGTTAGAGTTATGGTTTAGTATGAACAGTAGCGGGTTGGCAAGCAAGCAATGGTCGGGAAAATTTTTTTAGACAGGGCTCAACAGAATGTATTTTCGTTGTTTTTTGTGACGAAATACACCAACCGCTTCTTCTAACGAAATTACCTAACTATTAATTTGAATTTATTTTATCCCAGCCTCATCGAAGTTCAATATTTATTACCAATATTTATTTATTGAATATGTATGGAGATTTATTGAAGTATTGTCAACATGCAAAATACTGCGGCAAAACGTTTTTAAGATTGGCAACATTATTTTTATCGATCGTTTTCATTATGATTTTTGTTTAAATTTAAGGCAGGAAGCGTGCCTTGCATTGACCGAGCACTTGAAGTTAAAATACATATATGGTATGCATCAGATTTTTTTGACTGTTAAGGAAATAAACAGCAGTTTTTATGGAACTATACATAAAAACTGATGTTTATTTACTTAACACTCAAAAAATGCTGATATATTTTAGCTGTCAAATACACGATCTACGAGTATGCTCGAAAATTTCAAATAACCTAATTTTAATAACTATGAACCACAAAAAACACTGAATCGGTACAAGATCTAACATATAAAGATTACGAGTTTGCCTTCTCTTATGATTTTATTTTCGACTAAATTTTCACAATATAAGTAACCGGCTTAGCTTAAAATGTGATTAAATAAACGTTATGTATATCTATACGAGTACCACTTCGTAAAAACGATATGAACCACATTGTGACGTTATATTTGCTTTCCTTAACACAAAAAAAGCACAATAAAGTTGTCTAGTAATTAGTGTAAAATGGATTGACAGTCCAAAAAGATTTTAAACCAAACATTTTTACATGTAAATTACAACAACATAAAAGTTTACGTGTGTTTTTTTGGAATGGGTACGAAGGGCCGAATGTCGAAGGGGCGAATGTCGAAAGGCCGAATATCGAAGGGCCGAAAGGGTCGAAGGGCCGAATGTGTCGAAGGGCCGCATGTCGAAAGGCCGAAGGGCCGAATGTGTCGAAGGGCCGAAAGTGTCAAAGGGCCGAATGTCGAAGGGCCGATTTTTTTATTTTTTTTTATTTTTAGAAACATAACTTTTAAATTGGTTGTTTTAAGGAATATTTTGTAAATTGTTTTATCAAATATAAATTAATTTCTTATGAAATTTTATAAATACATTAAATTTAGTTTAATTTTTATTATATTTTCTCAAACATATCTCAAGAAGAGAAACTAACTTATGAAATTATAATTTTAAATAAAATTTGTGAATAAATTAATTATTAAAATGGGTACTTTATTAGTTGAATCTGAACCATCTTAATGTACATAAATGCCTGCTCATGTGAAAAATTAACTTAAAATAAGGGACATAGGAAAACTGGGTTGGGTATGTAATTTTGCATTACAAAATATTGCATTACAAAATGTTGCAATTATAAAATATTGCAATACAAAATCTTGCATAACAATTTTCCGTACATTTTTTCTCTATTCTGAGGAAAATAAATTGAAGAAAAATAACATCAACTAATTTAACTTAGAATTGTAGAGGCTTCGGTAAGTAGCAGTTAGTACAAATTTGGGTGACCGCATGGGAACATAATGATGGAACGAAATCTCGCCCCCCTCACAACCGCCGATGGATAAAATGGTGGAGGGAATAATAATAGTTGTTATCAGCTTTTCAGAAAAAAGTACTTGCGGCACCAGAAAATTGTGTTGTCATTGTGCTGTCACAAAAAAAAAAAAAAAAAAAAAAACTAACTATCGATCGCTTGGTGTCTGTAACCGGGTCGAGTCTGTCCCTACTAATAATCCTATCCATTCCTTCGGTTTTGTTATATGTAAAAACGATGTACGATGGCTGCCTGGCCAGGGGCGGATATCACACTATTAGACTTATCTGGTTATCGATGGGAAGCCTTTC
Organism: Tipula vernalis; assembly: GCA_958295665.1. Classification (NCBI taxonomy): domain Eukaryota; kingdom Metazoa; phylum Arthropoda; class Insecta; order Diptera; family Tipulidae; genus Tipula; species Tipula vernalis. Next base: position 212,919,653 of record OY282559.1, on the reverse strand, counting down.
TTTACGGGGTTTGGCTTCTTGTTTGTAACATGGGGTGGTGTGGTATTCGCATTTATAATACGGGAGACTTGCGTAATGCTTGATCGTACATTTGAAATCAATCAATCAATATTTACGTTTTCCTTTTATATAGAGACTACGTTATCGTGGTTGCACTGTAGTATGCATATAAAAAACATACGTAAATGTTTATGTTGTTGTAATTTACATGTAAAAAATGTTTGGTGTAAAATCTTTTTGGGCTGGTTCAGGACAATCCATTTTACACTATAGTATTCAATCTGTAGCCATATTTTATACAGTAGGTTAACATTTAAAATTTATTCAAATCTCAGAAGTTTGGATTCCGCTGTTTTCTTATTAATTATTGATTTAGATCAAACAGACTTTTAATTACAATCTTTCATAACAATTCCGCAAATATTTGTTTAGAGGTGAATAAATTGGAATTGATTGGGCTGGCATCTGGGTTAATCAATTAAAAATTAAAATTTATTTTTTCTTTTCCAATTATAATTTTTTTGTCGTTTCGAGGTTTTACATCTATTGTCAAAATTTGAAAAGTATATTTAGTTTATTTCAATTCCGTAAGACCGATCCAAACAGGATGGAGGACTGAGACGTATACTAGTACGTATACTATTTTGGTTATAATTTATACTAAATAAAAAACACAGTTTAAGTTGCATTATAAAAAATTGAATTTCTAAAATTTGGCTCAAACTGAGTCTTTAATCACTTGATAACCGAGAGATATTGCTAAACTTTCTCTGGTGACTATGCTAATCCCAAAATTAACCAGTCCTCTATTATGTTTTTTTATTTCCTCTATATCAAATATAAAAAAAACATAAAGTACATTTTATATAAAATAACTTAAAAACATAAATATTTCTATATTATCCTTAACGAACTTGTGTTCTTAGTCGTATGTATAGTACTAAGTTTGTATCATTTTATTATGAAAACGCACAAACCTAAATACTTTTAATTGATGTTAAAATGGTGAAAATTCATTGAGAAGCTACATGTTTTACTTATAATCCAAAAATCTGTGGTCTGCTTCTAGGTGCATTGTAAGTTTAATGAAAAACCAATCTAAAAATGATGAGTTTGATGAGGAATGTTATCTTGCGGTTAAGTAGAATGAAATTTAGTGCTTATGGAAAGTAAAATAACCTGAATGGTGGAAGGCCGAACTTCTAAAGCATAACAATTTTCTAATGGCTTTTCTCGTGTATTTTCTGCAAAGGAATTGCCGGAACTGCCCTTTCGACTACTAACTGATGGAGCCAGTTAGACCCTAAAAAAATATTTTTATACAAAAATTAAAAATATCTATTTGTAGTGATGGTTTATTTCCCGGGTACGTTTTAACACAAATTTTAAATAAATCGATCGAGAGGACAATAATAAGAACGTCTAAACTATGATGTAAAAAAATTACACGGATAATAGACCATTTACATTCAATGAAATTCTGCATAGCAAAATAAGCTAAAACGAGATAAAACGAACAAAAATTTCTAAATCCTGACAAAAAGAGACAAAACCACAACTAGTCCTACTCTTTTTTCATAGCAAATAAATAAAAATAAAGTTTTGAACTGGCTCAAAATTGTCGAATCCTCTTATAGAATAAATTGAATAAAATAAAATAATACATAAAAATAAACTTGGCTTTACTAAATTCAGCAGCACTCTGTCAGCTGTTATAATGATCGAAAATGTTTATAGTTCTATAGAACAAAAAAAAAACGTTACTAACTGTTGTTAGTACCATTAGTACTGTTGTCTAACCAAATTCTTTCGACAAAACTGTTTGCAAGGCCGATCTCAAGTTGTGAAAATTAATGATTACACCTAAATGCAACTGTTCGGATGATGTAGTACTAATTATAGTTCAAAGCCATCATCACAACAGAAAATTGCAATGGAAAACGATCTTATTGAAATCAAGTATTGGCTTTGTAAGTAATAAGTTTAAGCTAAATGTTTCAAAAACAAATTTCATTACTTTCTCTTTGGGACAAAACCAGTAGCTATATTAGCTAACATTAATTGGCTGCCTAGATCTTGCGATCTAACACCTCTATGATGAACATTTTGTTAACAGAAGGGTAGCTTGCCGTAAAGCAGCAGGAAATTTCTTATAAGATAGTATTTTCCATTACTAAACTGGAACTTTTGTACTATCATTTGAAATAAAAATTTAAATACTTAGTTATGTAACATCGATGACCCACCGGTTATAAGATCAACATCCATTACCACGCAATAAATAAAAACTCATAATTAGCATTAAACATCAAATTGTAATTCAATAAATAAAAACTCATAATTAACATTAAATATAAATGCATAATTAACAAGAAGATAAAAATATAAATGTAATAATAAAAAGTGCATAATCAGCACAATGCAAAATATGTTACGTTAGTTTAGTCAGTTCTAATATTTCCAAAGAATAAACATTTAAATTTGTAACTAGCGCATTTGTTTGTTTCAATTAAATTCTGTCTCCCTAACTCGGTACAATAACTACTTATGAAACAATTTATGTGGTTTATTGAAAATTTAAAAATTAACATCAAATTGGAACACCTTTTTTAAGAAAACTTTTATATTATTTATAGTTTCTACATAAATTTTATTTACTTCCTAATTTTGGATATTAAAAAATTGATTCGCGATCAAAACATGAAAAAATGTAACATTACAAATAAAATGTTAACGGCTTAATAACCTTACTTTACTAATTCGGAATGACGGTACGTAATTTTATTAGATTTATGAAAAAATTTTGTATGTTGTATCTAAATTGTTTCGCATATGCAAATAATTGTAATATTTGTTAATTCACTTTTGTTCACAATCACAAAAAAAGTATTTTCTGAATTGTCATTGGAAACTTCATGAAGTAGTACAGAATTGAGCTTATTGTTTTTTCAAATGTCAGAGAGATCACATAGACCAGACAAATAATTATTAATTATTGCTTTAATTAATTGTTAAGCCTTAATTTATTTCGTAAATTTTTCAGAGCAAAGGTTGTATCCGATATACAAATATTCGAGTTCGAGCGTAACAAAAAGCGACATTATCTGTGTTTTTTCTTCGGATCACAAAATAAAATGAATTTTTAACATTTAATTTATCCCCACCCATTATTTTTTATTCGTTAGGTCCTTGTTCTTACATTTGTCAAGCCATTAACTTAATAAAGTAACATAGCCAAAAACATGTACTACTTACATACGTTAAGATTTCATTTCTTAAAAATATATAACCGCACCAAGAATTTTATTGTTCTGCTTTTTAATTTAGGAATTTAATAAACTAATGAAAAATAAACGGTTTGCAAGTGCACCTAAAAAATAATAATATTGAGCGGTTTTACATTTCAAACAATTGGTTTATTAATATGCGGTTGTACACGGTGTGCGTTATAGTATACAAGTACATAACAAACTGATTAAAATGGCCATCGAGACTACTGGTATATCAAACAAGCAACAAACATACTAGAACCAGTTTGTGGTCATCACCAAAATAAAAAGAAATCCATTTTCTTTTTATAATATAATTTAATAATAACAAAATAAGATTCAATATCACATTTTTAACACCATTTATGGAAATATCAACGCGTGTGTTCAAAGCGTGCCGTGTCGTTTCGACATTCTCGCGCAATTACATTTTCAAATGCAAATCATTGTGTGTTTCGATTAATGACGAAGCAAACTATAATGGAATAGTTTTAGATTAAAAAAACTACACTTTAAGAAGATTAAGGGTGCAAAATATAGATCGTGTTCTGACTACTCGAATAACATAAAATAATGCAATCAATCACACCATATCGCATATATTATACAATAAAATTCTTTCTTGTGTTCGATCAATTTTTTGTTACAGTTTTTCTGAACGCTCAACAATTTAAATGTTGCACCGAATTAAAATTTAATGATTCCTTCCCTTTCTAATAATATTATGACCTTTTCAATTAGGCCTTTTTATTAGCGTTGTTGTACACAAATTGAAGATTTTTTTTGTTTTATTGATTGATAATAAGATTTCCATAACGATCATTTTTATATAAATTTACTTATATGGTCAAAAGAATTATCTATAAATTGTCCTTATTTTTGCGTGTTCTCTTTGCGAATTATTTTATGTCTAAAGCAAAAAAAATGATTGCTTGTGCCAGACCCGTGCTTTTTTTTTAGTTTGATTTTTTTCTTTTTTGTTATTTGTTGATCTTCAGTTTTGCGTTATTTCCTTCAGATACCGATACTTTTGTTTTTTGTTGCATTTCGAATTTATATCATTTTTTCCGTTCCTGTTTTGATCTTCGCATATTTAAGAAATACGTTGATAAAATATAGAAGCTACGTATGTACATATAGTATACTCGTATTCGTATTATTCCTCGATTGACGTGATAAGCCCTAATATTTTTTGTCTTTAACAAACACTTGGTAAAATGAGCTACACAAATTAGATACTTAATACTCATACTTACATTAAATCATGATGCTGTAAAACTTCTGAGCGGCTTAAAAGAAAAGAAATAATTTGAAATGAATTCGAGAAAATTGGAATGAGTGTGGCAACTGAACCCAGTAGCATAAATGATTCAAAATACATGCAGTGTAAAATCCAGCGCGTAAATATTGTAACTAAATTAAATTTAAAGGCAAAGGAGTTGGTTGTTTTTTATTTAAAATTTATAACAGTTTGCCTAACACATAAAATGGCTTTTACTCTTAATCTTCCAGTCTTGTGGTTTATTGTATTGCTTGACCAACTTTGTATCTTTTCAACATACTAGCAGCGTAACAACCGTACAAATCGAGTATTAAATGTATAGTATGCTCACAATAATAACGATCATCATTTCAACGATGATGATTGTTGAAAAAGACAGGTTCGTCATATTTTTGTATCTGTTTAGAGTTCCTAAAATGGAATGTTATGATAAGAATGTAGTTGTTACTCTTTTGTAAGAAAAAAAAAAAAATCAAATAAATATAAAACAAAAATTTTTGTATTTAAAAAAACTCAAAATTGGATAGGTAATTATTAGTGATGATGATGACTGATGAGCAAGCTATTGTTTTAGGTAATTAATAAATCACACTTCAATTGAAACAACAAAAAATGATGATCATAAGGTACCCATAAAGGTATAATCGCCGTAATGCATCCATCTTATTATTGCTCGTCTCTATACATTTTAACATTTTTTGTGTAAAGAAATTGAAAATACCATAACTTTATTTTTAATGATCAGATCGAACATATTCCGATTTATTTTAAAAAAAAATTATATATTAAATATTTGTGAACCTGTTTTCTTATTTTATTTTATTTTCTGATAAATTTCTTATTTCATCATATTGTCAAAGAGTAGAGAAATCACAATACAATATATTATATACAATATTTGTTTATTAAATAAAAGTACTTTTAAAATTAACGAACCCGAAAAACAATAAAATTTTCTCGATCATTTTTTTATCCTCTCTGATGAAGATCAATTCCTTTTCCTCGAATGAAAACGAAAAAAGTACAAATTTCAATTTTAAATTCGTTTGTATGCTGATTTTTTTTTGTTGTTTTTTTTTTTTTTTGTAACAATAACTGATCAATTTTGATTGAAAAAAATAAGATCAATGTTGATCATAAACATTTTGTTACGTTTTCAATTTTTGTTTTGTTTTTTGATCAGTGATTTTGTGTTTTTGTTGTTTTTGTTATGTTACCATCTATATGAATATAAAGTTTAATTGGTTTAATTTGATTAGGAGATGAGATTATATCGATTACGCATCTACCTTTCCATAGAAAAAAAAATGTAATTTCAATGCAAGGACATATTATGGATCTAGTCTATTGATTTTGGTTTGTTTGTATGTGGATAAGCTTCATTAAAATTGACGAAAGAAAATCGTATAATTATCTTAAATAGTTTATATTACAATGTGTACGATACAAGTTACGTGTAACATCTCTAACAATGAAAGTATGTTTTACGGCTAAACACAAATTCAGTAAATGAATAAGCTAGATTTCTTTAATTTTGCTTTTCACATACTAAAGCGAAATAAAAATTGGTAAATAATAGTATGTAACAAGTATTGTATGGAAGACATGTGTAACGATGAGCTGTTAAATTTGTCCATCCCGGTTAAATGAAACTCGAGATGAAATTCTTATTTTCCTCACACCGTTAACAGAATCTCTAATTGGCAAAAAAAAAAATGGTGAGGCAGCACATTGCCGGCTAGGCGACAGTCAGATGGTGGGTTTTTCTCACCATCCAATTAGAGCTAGAAAGGCTGCTTTGAAATCAAATAAAAAATAAACACTAAAACAACACACACCTCGTTTTACATATGACCAGCTAGACCACTGAAGAGAAAATAAACATAATCACTGTTCTTCATTAACTGAATATCATGTTGTTTGAAATATCCACAGTTGCGATGATCGGCTGTAAATGATCATCATTCTTTACCCACCCTAACACGATAAAATAATTAGCCAAACAAAAATTGGCATATCACCATGCTCAAAATGGAGCTCGGAACTCAAATCATCTCTTTAATTTTAACACATCATCTTGAATTCTAAAACTGGCACAACTCAATGATCATACTATAATCACCCATACATTACAATATTAAATAAAAATGAGCATCAATAAAACGAAACGTAAATTAGAATTTGGCTTTAAACAATGTACGAAGCACAATTTATTTTCACAAACTTGGAATACTACTGAAAATAATTATACAACATAAACGGTATTCAGGCGCAATCAAAATTATATGTTTGAGTAAATTCTATAATTGTTAGTAAATATCTTAATTAAATTGCATGCACTTATAAATATTATAAATTTGTTTGCATATGATATATATGAATTTAAGTATATAAATAAGTAGTAAGAATAAACAAAATAAATTTAATGTATGAAAATAACTAGCACATAAGATATTAATTAAACGGATATAATTTAAAGTAATAAATAAATTCACATATAGGTCTTAAACATCGATGGTGATATACATAAATATAAAGCCTTTGTAGAGGTCACAATACTTTGCCTTCGGAAATTTATCCTTGATTGATCCCGTTTACGCTTGCGCATCAACCGTATTTGCGCGGGTCAGTATTCTACTTAATATCGAAATATCTCGATTTATAATTTTGCGTTATGACCAAGACGAACCACGCAAAGTTCGAGATTTAATACTCGTTTTTTGGTGGTTTGGCGACTATTGGAGGGGAGGACTAAAGTTGAGTAGATTAATCTACCAGCTCCGTAACCTTCCAGTAGGGTGCGCATCACGTGAGCTGTTCTGGTCTTGTCATTAGGCAGCTGCGTGATGGGTACAATTGTGTAAGGGGTGACCTGTTCACAATTCGCAAGTGTACGTACTGCCTCCTCGTGGCAACCACTGGTAACTAAGGCCACTTGGCATATTTGGCCATTTGGCACAGGCTAAAGTACGGCGCAAAAGGAGAAAACCTTGACAAAAAACCCTAATCTAAGGTGGAACAGCATATGCCGAAAGATGAATGGCTGATAGGTTAATCAGCCCAAAATATGCGGACTCTGGAAACCAGGCACCCTCCAGTTTTATTTAGCCTTCCTGTAGTAAAGCTGGGTGACCTACAGGTGATTTGCAATTCCGAGCAACTCGTAAGAGTAAAATCAAACGGAATACGGGGCAGGAGTAGGAATATACGAGAGTGGGACAACCCTCTCGAGGTCCTTGAGCTCCAATGCTACCGTCTTTCTAGCGGAACTACATGCTGTAGTAAACATCTAGGAGGGAGAGCAATAAGCCCAGATAGTATGTATCACGTACCGGGAGGCAGTATCGTCAGGTTCATTAAGAACCTGAATATTGACTGGACGGATAATTAAGCAGAGGCCAGCACAATAGATCTTTTAGGTCGCAGTGCGAAGTGGCTGATCGCCCGCATGGCCCCCCCAATAATAATAACAATAATAATAAATACTCGTTTTGATCAGCTTAATCGCTCGTGATGGTATATTTGTATCGCGCGAATATTTTAATAATCATGAATGACTTACAGTTTTTTCTGCTTATGGTACCAGAACAACTATCCATAAACTGTGTTCTAATGGTCTTATGAATCACGGGTTCTTCTGCACATAACAAAATTAAAAGAAAAAGAAACTTCGCTACAGAATGATTGCGTGGTTTCACTTAGAAATTTATAATATATTTACCTTGGGCTATCAAATTGAACTTTATATTAATGCCGTAAGGCTATACCGAAATTAATTTACTTTATTAATTTTTATAATTAATTTAATGTTGACACGAGCACTGTCACTTGTTAAACCACGAACGAGACTGTAAATATATTTATTTGTTTGATTCTCTAATTGAAACCATCCACAACAAGAATAGCATTAATAAACGGAAAACTGGATCAATCGCTTTTGGGTCGGTAAACGATGTTTGTACACACAAATATTGACCAGCCTAAACACCGTTTCCGTACAACAACAGTCTTATGTTAACAAAATGAGCTATGAATACAGTGCGTAACCTAATAAGGAGACTCAATACTAATTATGCGACGCGGTGTGACGGTATGACCATTGGAATTTTTATTTAACAATCGAATTGTTACACATGTCTGTTCCAGATATTCACATTTCTCGGCGAATTAGACGCCAGGACTAAAAAACTTTGATTTGAATTCGTCGTGTTCGTTATTCCTTCCTTTTGTGCATCTGGTCATATACTTTCCGGTTTTAATTTTTCCTACCCTTCTCACAAATATTGCAATTTGACAATAATTGTCATGGCGATTTTAGCAAAAGGTAAGGACCAAATTTAATTCAAAACTTTTTGAAGTAATTTGAAGGTTTGGTCTCTTTTAGTTTATGCATCTTTCCATTTCTAAATGAACAAATTGAATTTACTACCGTGTAATTTTCAATACAAGTTTGAAAATATTCCTGCATATGTCCCAACATAAGCGCGACTATATATTGAACATATTAATTAATTATTAATTGAATAAAACCAGAGCCTACTCTATAAATAAGAGCCTCCACATTGACTGTATTTTTTACTAAGCTTAAAATAAAGTACATACAATTTTTTCTTTACTATGAAACTATATGGGAAAACGATTGTTTTCATTTACATTTTTAGTCTATAAGAATTATGAGCTTTTACATTATTTTTATACGAAAATGTTCATAAAACATGTAGTTTTATTTGATTGAAAAATCGAATCATGAAAATGTTTATTTCTTAGTGAAAATCCTCTTGGAATATAAACTATTGCTAAACTTTTATGGAATGTTGTTATTGTAAAATACGTCATAACATAAAATTTATAAACAATTATAACCATCTCTTTTTAGTCTCCTTCTAAAAGCATTGCCACATGACAAAAATCTACCCGAATACAGATTCATATCATGTGGCAATGCTTTATTAATGACTTTTGTTTAAACCATAGATGTCGCCTAAAATTAAAAACATATAAAAAAAATCAAATAGGTGATCGAACCGGTCGGATTCTAAAATCGGTCTGATTTTTGATTCGGTTAACCATATTTTTGGTGGTTTTTGTCTATAGTAATAACTAAATTGTAATAATAATTAATTTAATATAATTTTTTTTATAAATTTACTAAAATTAAACCATTGCTATGAAAGAAATTATGTTAATTTTACGTAAAAAGTTTTCTTTCAAATCGTTTACTCAGTTCGAATCCCTGTTGTTTTTATTTGTGTGTTAAGTGACATCTAGGAATGGGAATAATAAGTGAGAGCTATTTTATTTTATACACCGCTCTCAAATGTTATGACAAGTCAAATATTCTAAACAAAAACTTATTTTGAATGTGTCATTAATTTTTGGGAATAAAAATCGATGCCAAATATTAATCATATTGTATTTATTTTCAGCTGTGACTTAATTTAAATAATATTTTTAATACTTGAGAAATAAATAAGGCATTTATATTACAGTTAATGTTTCTTGGTTATGTGGTTTATTTGTGATGCATAACAATCTGGGTTGATTGTTGATTTGATTTTTTTGATTTCTTCTCGCTCAATGCATATTATTATAATTTTTTCTCTTTGACTCTCTTTGATTTATTTTAATTTTGGCAGTTCAACGTATTGTCTTTTTTTTACCATTGATTTTAGTTGTGAATAAGTGATGACGTCATTAAATAGAATATTCTCTTTTCAATACATATTGTTGTTGTTGTAGAACGTTTTTTAATTAATTTCCCTTATTTTCTTTTGATTATATCTGGAAAATGGGGAAGCTTGAGAATCTGTGCTTTAAATCAGTTAGTCATTGAGTTGTTTATTAGTGATTTCAGAAAAAATTATTTATCTACGTTTAATTTTTAATTCATATTTTTTCGTCAATCGAAATCGCGTTTTTTCATACAAACTCTATGAAAATAAATTATGTTTTAGTGTTTCTATGTCCTTTATTTTAAGTTCATTTTTTACATGCCGGCTCTATTCATATCAAGATGGTTCTGATAAAACCAAAGCAACCTAGATTATACAAAGCTACAGTCTAAAAGAAACGAAGCTTTTATAGAGGAATTAGAAACGAGGAAAAACCAAATTTTCCTTAGTAAAACCAGAACCATCTTGATGTAAATAGAGCCGACATGGGAAAAATTAACTTAAAATAAGGGACATAGCATCATTAAAAAATAATTTATTTTCATAGAGTTTGTATGAAAAACGCGATTTCGATTGATGGCAGTAAAATAATTTATTCGGAATTCGATAAAAAACCAATCAGTTCTCAAAGTTTCCTATTTTCCATAATAATCAAAAGAAAATAAGGGAATTTATATTAAAAAACATTCTATAACTATAACCAGAAACATCTTGATGTAGATAGAGCCGCTATGTGAAAAATGAACCTAAAATAAAGGACATAGAAACACTAAAAAATAATTTATTTTCAAAAAGTTTGTATGAAAAAATGCAATTTCGAATGTCGAAAAACATGAATAAAAAGTTAAACCCAGTTAAATATTTTTTTCTGAAATCGCTAAAAACAACTTAATGTCTTACTCATTTAAAATACAGGTTCTCAAATTTCCCTATTTTTCAGCAATAATCAAAAGAAAATCAGGAAAATTAAATTAAAAAACATTCTACAACAATAACAATATATATTAAAAAGAGAAAATTCAATTTAATGACGTCATGATTTATCCACATCTAAAACCAATGACAAGAAAAAAGACAATACGCTTAAGCTCAATAATCGAAATTAAAATAAATCAAAAAGAGCCAAACCGAAAAAATGAAATCAATACAATGAGCTTGAAGAAAACAAAACATCAAAGCAATCTGCTTTATGCTTTGCAAATTCAAAATAACAATAGAAAATATTTGAATACAAATTTGAATCAGAACCATCTTGATGTAAATAGAGCCGGCATGTGAATAATTAACTTAAAATAAAGGATACAGAAACACCAAAAATTCATTTATTTTTATTGAGTTTGTATGAAAAACGCGATTTCGATTGACGAAAAAACATGAATTAAAAATTTCACCCAGTTAATAATTTTTTCTAAAATCGCTATAAAACAACTCAATGTCTTAATCATTTAAAACACAGACTCTCAAATTTACTGATTTTCCAGGAATAATCAAAAGAAAAAAAGGGATTTTTTTTTTTTTAATGTTGCCAATGGCTTTATTCTTGAATCTTTCTACATAAGAAACTCACAAGTAGTAATCAAATCTTAAGCTAAAAATTATTACATATTTTAAGTCTTAACCAATGTTAATACTTATTGTTAGTGCTCACAATTTAATTAATTTAGATTATACTAATATGTATATATCGAATTAAATTTAAATGTTCACAGGTTCATCAGTTCGAGTGGATCTGTTCTTCTCAGACGTCTAAATCGCGGCTGTTTTAGTATCTCCCTGGCCAATTCGTTGGGATGTGCTTCTAGTTTTGAATAATATTTCGAACTGAATTCTTTAATAGTTTCTTTAACGGTTTTGATCCCAAGGTCGACATGTATATTACTATTTCGAATGTACCAAGGAGCATTGGTAATACTGCGAAGTAATTTCGCTTGGGTTCGTTGCAGGAGTTCTCTGTTTGAAGCGCTGGTGAATCCCCATCACTGAATACCATATGTCCATATGGGTTTGATTTTCGCTTGGTAAAGTAAAACTTTATTGGCTAATGACAACTGAGATTTTCATCCCATCAGCCAATACATTTTGGAAAATGTAATTTTTATTTGGTTGCGCTTTGTTTCAATATGATTTTTCCACGTTAACCTTCTATCCAGATGCAAACCTAAGTATTTTACCTTCGTTTGTTGAGGAATATTTTTATCGTTTAATACCACTGGTGGGCAGGTGCGTTTGTTTAGCGTGAATGTGACATGAGTTGATTTGTTTTCGTTCACTTTTATTCGCCATGCCTTCAGCCAGTCCGCGACTTTGTTTAAATGATTCTGTAATTCCTTTGAGGCAATTTCAGGATGAGTGTGAGACACCAGGATGGCCGTGTCATCGGTAAATGTTGATATTAATAATTTGTTGGTTACAGGTATATCAGCTGTGTACAATACTCGTAAGTATATTATTGGTCCTAGAACGCTGCCTTGCGGGACACCTGCATTAATATCATTCAAGCATGTAGTTGCGCTGTTTTGTTTGACCATGTATTGCCTTTGATGAAGATAGTTTCCCAAAACTGAGTGAAATTTCTTCGGTAGAAGCTCCTTAATTTTGTAAATTAGTCCATCGTGCCAAACTTTATCAAAAGCTTGGGCGATATCCAAAAAGGCAGCAGCACAATATTTCTTTTCCTCGAAGGTGCTTTTGATTGCATTTACAATTCTGTGTACTTGCTGTATAGTACCATGTTGGTTTCGGAACCCAAATTGATGCTCTGGAATAATGCGCCGTTCTTCTAACATTGGTTTCAATTTCGTTAGTAACATTTTTTCGAATAGCTTTGAGATTGTGGGCAGCATGCTTATTGGACGATATGATGAGATTTGCGTTTCATTTTTCCCTGGCTTATATATCATTGTGATCAAAGATATCTTCCATTTCTGAGGAATATAACTGGTTCGCATGATCGCGTTGAATACAAATGTTATTAGTTTTATGCATTTATCCGGCAATTCCCTTATCATTTTTCCAGTAATGAGATCATGTCTTGGTGCCTTTTTCGGGCTTATGCAAGTTTTAACTGTATTCTTAACTTTCCTCCAGTTATACTTTATAGGTTTGTAGGATAAACCATCATCCGTTGGCTGGGGTAGCACAAAATAATTATCTTCTTCGTGTGGGACGAATACTGTTGCTAGATGAGCAGCAAAAGCATTGGCTTTTTCTTCATCACTTCTCGCCCAATTTCCAGTTGGTAGTCTAATCGGTGGATTCGAATTAGTTGGCCTTTTTAAATTTTTTGTTGCCTTCCACAAAGAATAATCTGTCCTCTCGGTTGCCGAGAGATCACTTAAGTAGTTCTTTAAGCGCTGGTTTTCTTCTTCGCTCAAAGCAAATCTTAGGGCCTTAATAGCTCGATTTAATTTCCATTTCAATAACGGTGATTTTGTTTGCTGCCATTGACGGCGAATTTTTCGCTTTTCCTGGATTAGTTCCTGTATATTATGTGACAGTTTATTAACTTTTTCCGAACTAATTATGCCGGGGGTAGCCCTTTTAGCAGATAATGTCATGACATCTTTTAGATTTTCTGCCGCCGCATCAATATAAGCTGGTGTGATCAGAGGAATATTTTTTTTTTTTAAATGTTGCCAATGGCTTTATTCTTGAATCTTTCTACATAAGAAACTCACAAGAAGTAATCAAATCTTAAGCTAAAAATTATTACATATTTTAAGTCTTAACCAATGTTAATACTTATTGTTAGTGCTCACAATTTAACTAATTTAGATTATACTTATAAGTATAAGATAATCATTTAGTAAATTCACAGGTTCACAGGTTCATCAGTCCGAGTGGATCTGTTCTTCTCAGTCGCCTAAATCGCGGCTGTTTTAGTATCTTCCTGGTTAATTCGTTGGGATGTGCTTCTAGTTTTGAATAATATTTCGAACTGAATTCTTTAATAGTTTCTTTAACGGTTTTAATTCCAAGATCGTGATGTATATTACTATTTCGAATGTACCAAGGAGCATTGGTAATACTGCGAAGTATTTTCGCTTGGGCTCGTTGCAGGAGTTCTCTGTTTGAAGTGCTGGTGGATCCCCATAACTGAATACCGTATGTCCATATGGGTTTGATTATCCCTTTGTAAAGTAAAACTTTATTGGCTAATGACAACTGAGATTTTCTTCCCATCAACCAATACATTTTGGAAAATGTAATTTTTATTTGGTTGCGCTTTGTTTCAATATGATTTTTCCACGTTAACCTTCTATCCAGGTGCAAACCTAAGTATTTTACCTTCGTTTGTTGAGGATTATTTTTATCGTTTAATTTCACTGGTGGGCAGGTGCGTTTGTTCAGCGTGAATGTGACATGAGTTGATTTGTTTTCGTTCACTTTGATTCGCCATGCCTTCAGCCAGTCCGCGACTTTGTTTAAATGATTCTGCAATTCCTTTGAGGCAATTTCAGGATTAATATGGGACACCAGGATGGCCGTGTCATCGGCAAATGTTCATATTATTATTTTGTTAGTTACAGGTATATCAGCCGTGTACAACAAGTATAATATTGGTCCTAGAACGCTGCCTTGCGGGACACCTGCATTAATATCATTTAAGCAAGTAGTTGTGCTGTTTTGTTAAACCATGTATTGCCTTTGAAGAAGATAGTTTCCCAAAACTGAGTGAAATTTCTTCGGTAGAAGCTCTTTAATTTTGTAAATTAGTCCATAATGGCAAACTTTATCAAAAGCTTGTGCGATATCCAAAAAGGCAGCAGAACAATATTTCTTTTCCTCGAAGGTGATTTTGATTGCGTTTACAGTTCTGTGTACTTGCTCTATAGTACCATATTGGTTTCGGAACCCAAATTGATGGTCTGGAATAACACGCCGTTCTTCTAATATTGGTTTCAATTTCGTTAATACAATTTTTTCAAATAGCTTTGAGATTGTGGGCAGCCTGAGGAATATTAAGTAGACACTTTTGTTCGACTAGCCTCCTATATTGATCCCAATTAGTTTTCTTGTTTGTAAGACGGTTCGGTATTTCGTTCCTTAGGACATCAGTACTCAATGTTACTATTACCGGTGAGTGATCAGAAGACACAAAAGTCAATTAGATCAGGAATTTTCTTTCTATCTGTGGGACAGTGAGTTGGTTTACTGGCAGATAAATAATCCAGGGACTGTTCTTCTATAGCATCATAAAGTTGTTTGCATTTCGGCGATGTTAATCTGGAACCCCAATGAGTATGTTTTAGCGTTGTAATCACCGCCCGCAAGAAATTTATTACCCAGCTGGCTGAAATAATCCAAAAACTGGAGTTTTTTTATAGCATGTTTTGGAGGGCAGTACACTGCCGATATGGCGCAGTTTCCAGACCACTCCTGCAGACAGATGCTCGTTGATTGTATATGTCCTTTCTTATATTCCGTAAGTTCGTAGTGTTTTAATCTTCGCTTAATCAATACAGCAGTGCCTCCATGTGCTTTACCATCTGGGTGCTTGGTGTCATAAATAGAGTACCCGCATTAATTTTGAAATAGCTATTTTTGGTGAAGCGTGTTTCTGATATTAACATTATGTCAATGTTGTGCTCAGTGAGAAATGCATATACCTCCGCTTTATGTTGTGCTAGGCCGTTTGCATTCCATATGGCTATTTTGATGATGGTCATTTCTGGCTTTTTACGACTATCTGCATCAGCGTGCTCATATTCTGCATCATTAAATCCATGGTTCTCTCCATCATCGCCATGAAACTTTGCATCATATTAGTCAATTTATTTAAAGCTGTTGAGATGTTTCCCTCTTCACTTGCTTGAACTTTAGGAGCGGTACCTTTAAGAACACTTGCGTATGAAACGCCTTGATGCACGCTGCCGTTTACATTTGCTTACTGTTTTTGATTTTGAGCGTTTGTGTTTAGAATTTCTGGTCGTGCTTCTTTTCTAGCTGAAGAATGAAGATTAAGCATTCGTTGTTCTGCTCGCTGCTTTGGATTGATTCTCCTTTTCAATTCTAGATAAATTGGGCACCCTCTATAATTACCTGTGTGATTTCCATTGCAGTTGCTGCATTTTCTCACTGATGCTTCCTTTTTTGTTTTATTGCAAATCTTGGAATTATGGAGTTCACAAAACACAAACGTCGTTCGAAGTGCAATATGCTCTAGTGTGTACATATTCTTGGCACTTAATGCACTGTACCGGCCCATTTCTTTTCCTGGGTTCCTCGATGGTAACCCTTCTGTGCAGTAGATATTTTAGGTCAAATATTGTATGGTTGCCTTTAACCTTTTTATTGTCTGGTTCTAATTCCCGACGAAACAATGGCTGAGGAATCTTCTCACGATTAAAAATATTGGTAATAGTTTTACACTGGAAACCTTTTTCAGCGAGAGCATCTTGAATTTCGTTTGCATCAACGTAACTCTCTATTCCTTTTAATATAATAAACAATCCTTTTTGGCTCTTTAGTTGATAAGTGTATTAATGTTTACCAACATGGTCAAAATGTTTAATTAACGCTCTGTAAGCATCAATATTGAGCGGTTAAATTTTTGTTTCTTTATATCTCCTCTTTTGATCCCGGAAATATAAAATGTACCTTCAGTAATAAACTCGATCGTTTTAGCAAGTTCTCTATTTTATTCTTCCCTCAAATAGATTGGTGGCGGCTTCTCAGTTTTTGTAGATTTTTCAAGCGTCGGCTCGTCAACAACCAAGCAAGAATACCTATTACCATGCGTTAATTCAACGCTAGCTAGCTTAGTGAATTTATTCGCGCTTGCACTGGTCGCTGATCTAGGGCTTCTTCTTCGTTTTGACCGGAAAGTAATATACCGGTCTATTCCTGTTTGCACTAAACACTGACCTACTAGGGAATTTAAATTAAAAAACGTTCTACAACAATAACAATCTGTATTAAAAAAAATCAATTTAATGACGTCATGATTTATCCACATCTAAAACCAATGGCAACAATCGAAATTCAAATAAATCAAAAAGAACCAAACAGAAAAACTTAAATCAATACATTGAGCGTGAACAAAACAAAAAATCGAAACAACCTAGCATGCTTCGCAAATTCAAAGTAACAACAGAACGATATTCAAATTCAAATTTGAATAGAGGCAATGAAAGAGATGATTATTGTATTGTTTGTAAATTTTGAGTTATTAGTTTATGACGAATATTACAAAAGCAACAACACTTTAAAGTTCAAAAATAACTTATTTTTGAAGACCATTTTCACTAAGAAAAAACATTTATTTTCATTGATTGATTGCGATATATGATCAAGCATTAAGCAAGTCTCCCGTATTATAAATATGCAAATACCACACCCACACACCACTATTACCCAAGTTACAACAACACGACACCATTTCTTCATGAAGCCAAACATAGCAATATTTCACTCCGTAAAGAAAGGCGCCACATCGATAACCAAATAAGGTCTCAATAGTTGTGATATCCGCCCCTGGCCAGGCCGCCGTCGTACACCTTTTTTACTTATAACAATATCGAAGGATGGGAAAGGAATGTTAGCAACAAAGACTGACCCGGTTCCAGACACCTAAGTAGTTGAGTTAGTAAATTTGTTAGTAATATATATTTTTTTTTTTCTTTAGTAATTTATTTAGCACAACAATGCAATTTCAAGTTCATCTACTGCTCCAACACTGCTCCAACCTGTAAGAAGATACAATGACAACACAAATTTTCTGGTGCCGCAAACTCTTTTTTCTGAAAAGCTGTAAACAACTATTATTATTCCCTCCACCATTTTTTCCATCGGCGGTTGTGAGGAAGGGGGGGGGGGGGCAAGTTTCGTTCCATCATCATGTTCCCATGCGGTCACCCAAATTTGTACTAACTGTAGGTAGTGTTGCTTGACGTTGTTGTTGAAATCGTTGCGTCTCTGCTGTCCCTGCTACTCGCCCCCACTAAGACAAAACATTTTCATGATTCGATTTTTCAATCAAATAAAATTACATGTTTTATGAATATTTTCGTATAGAAATAAAATAAAAGCTCATAATTCTTATAGAGTAAAAATGTAAATGAAAACAATCGTTTTCCCATACAGTTTCATAGTAAAAAAAAAATTGTATGTACCTTATTTTAAGCTTTGTTGAAAATACACTCAATGTGGAGGCTCTTATTTATAGAGTAGGCTCTGTTTGAATGGAGGCAATAAAATAGATGATTATTGTATTGTTTAATTGTTTATAAATTTCGAGTTAGAGTCTGAAAGCTCTTATTTATAAAGTAGGCTCTGGTAAAATACACAAAACATATAGGAAATCAGTTTTTTCCAAAGACATATTTTTATAAGAAGGCTATAAGACGAGCCTATAAGACGGTCCTATAGGCCTATAAGACGAGGTTATGTGTGATGGTTTCCCAGGTTTTGGTATCATAATTACTTCTGCAATTTTCCACAAGCTGGGTACACATTTGATTCTAAATGCTGCATTCACAAAATTGGTGAGCTTCACCAGAGCTTTCCTTGGCAGTTCTGTTAATATTTCAGCAATAATAAGATCGTAACCAGAAGATTTTTCCTGATCATATTAGCTTTCATCTCACGCATGACTTCTTTTGGTGTTGTGGGTAGGATTTCTTTACTTTCTTGCACAGCTTGTTCAGTTATTATCTCGGCTTCAAACGTTTGGTCGTCATATGGCTGGAATATTTGTTCGAGGTGTTCAACAAATTCTCGAGCTTTGTCTTCATTATTCCTAATCCAGGATAAGCAATTGAAACTCAATTATTTATTTATTCAGGGTATGTGAATTGCTAATTTTTAATTTGTTTCAAGGTTTTCGAGTTTGGATTGTTAAGTAGTATTTAATAATAATTAACTAATTGAGTTCGAAAACCTGACATCTTTCCAAAACTTGAAGCATGTAACGGCCCCAGTGTTATTAAAATTAGTTCGTATATAATACTAATAAATTATACTAACTATTGACAACAGAGCTGTCTGTAATCGTGTACAATTCCATACGGTGGGCGCGGTATCATTCGGGAGACAGGTTTAGGCTTGGCTGTCCCAAAAATAACCAAACAAATATAATAAATATTGGCTACTTAGGTGTGTGGAACCGGTTCAACTTCTATAATTTTAGACATAGCTTTCCTATGCTTCGGTTTTTATTATATGTAAGTCGTGAAATAACAAAAATGGTGAATTGTATTTAATTATTTTCAAGTGAATATATTAAATTAGCAATTAATGTAATCACTTGGAATATAAATACAGAACAACGTATATAAAACGGCGAATTAAAAATAATTGTATACCATATTTCACATTTTGGTGGTGTTTTTTTTTCGAATTTTTTCTTTTTAGAAAAATTTTCGAAGGTTTTCTCTGTTGAAAATACATACGTGGTGGTGAATATTGTGTATTTAGTAGTGTGTTATGACAGCTGTGGTTGGTGGTGGTGAGAGCAAAAATTACATTTTTTCAAGTGATTTTCAAATGTTATTCCAGAAATAAACAAGATTTATTTTTGAGACGTTTACGATATACCACAAAATGTGTGTATAACAAAGACGAAGAACGAAAATGTTGCGCTCTTGCTGATTTATCGCTTATTGCCGCGTTAGCAGAAAATGTCCGCATTTTGTGAATCGCATTAATAGAAGTCTGGTTCTATAAGGATTATTTGTATTTGAACAGCTATTCTATTACATATTCGGTCAGTTTTGACCCAAAATAAAGAATTTACTAACATCGAATTAAAGCAATTTTAGTAAAATTAAGTTTGAAACTACATAGCCATGAATCAATGACACTGCAATCGAGTGGGTGATGAATGGAATACCGTAGCCTTTGAAGCAACTGTAATATTGGAATAATTGGAAATTCACAAAAATGGAAAAAACACAAAACATTGTAAAAGTGACGTGATTTTCTATGAATACTTTACACAGTGAAAAAATCATTCGTACAAGTCAAATATGCTTGATTTACAAACATATTTTACTAATAAGTTTGTATTGAATTGGAAAAAGCGTTTCTGTCTTTCAAAGACAAGAAATGATATTAGTAATAGAAATACGTTTTTTACCATTCAAAGAGTTATTTGAATGAAATTAAATCAATTTCATTTAAAATTTTTAAGAAGTATCGAAATTATTTTAAAATGGTTCAAACTATAAATACCACATTTTTACTTATAGTTTGAACAATTTTTCAATCTGTGGTAAAAACCTATATAAGGGCATAAGTCCATAACAAAGAAATTTCAACTGTAAAAGTCAAGCTAAACCCATTTAAAGTAGGAGGATCGATGTGAGGAAGTTTTTATTTCCTTGAGAATAGAACCAATTCGGTTTTGTGTGGGTTCACATTCAACCCACAGCCATTGGTCCATAATGAAAGAGTGCCCAGGGCATTTTGCATGAGCTCACTAAGGGTGCCGGGATATTTACCACGGACACCAATAGCAACATCATCCGCATAGGCAACCACCTTCAAGCCGCCGTACTCCAGTCTCCACCAAGTTCCAAAGTAGGGGGACAGTACGCCACCCTGTGGCGTACCTCTGCTTGCAAATCTTCTGACGGAGGATTCCCCAAAACTAATATCCAACAGGTTACCATTGCGTAGTCTCTATATTCGAAAGATTTTTCAATGAAATATACAAGAGAATGAAGAGCAGTCTCTACATATATCCCCTTGCAATAGGCATGTTGAGATTTAGACAGCTTTTCCGACACATTCGTGCCAATTTCGCATAACTCGACAAGAAAAAAATTAAAGAAATTGGAATTAAAATATCAGAATTTGGTGGTTCAATAAAATGATTATCTATATAATTACTGACCATTTAACTGTAGAATTTAAAGAAATCTATAGACCCTTCCAAGTACTTCAAAGCTAATGAAACCTTTAACGATCCTCAATCAACAACTAGAACGATGAACTTCAATAACCTAGCACCTTACAAACTTTTAGCATATTTATATTAAACATTCAACTGCAACTCTTAATATTTTTAGAATATAGAAGGGTACCACCGTTATGATTTTGTTGCAAAGATATATCAGTCAAATCAAACCCCTAAAAAATCTTTCATTCCACCTTATAATTTAACTTAAGTGGTTTTGGTGTCAATAATTCAATATTACATTTCCAACTTAATCTAGTATATTTTTCTATTTTTACACTATATGTAGACATACTCGTACATTAAACATTATAAAATGTTTTATTACCTTTGTGGCCCACTATACATATGTAATATGCCAAATAATACAGTTTGAGAAAGTGTGCTTGTGGTATATTTCAATTTTGGTGGTATGTGTGTGGGGTATAATTTCCATTCCATTCCATTATTATTATCATGAACGTTAGTTTTATCATCGACAAATAATACATGTTTGTTATACGACTGGCAGAAGACGAGCACAGGAGAGTCAAAAGACAATAATTTTCGTCATGAAAATTGAAAGCAAAGTGATAAAGTAAATAAGAAAGAAGGGATTTATTTATTCATTTTTATTGTTTTATTCTCTCACATAAAACGGAACCGTACACAATACTTACATGAGGGATGGCTTTTTTGTAACCATATAAAATTTATCGTAGCACTGTATATAATTTACCAGGTTATTGTGTCATTTCAGTTTTTATGTATATTCGTACACATACGTCCATAAATAGAACGGATATAGAAATAGCTCGTTCAATGTTGCGCCTAATTTTATATCATTATTTCATGTAATCCCATTATTGTAATTATAATGAAATTTTGATTAGTTTTGATTAGAAGTGCAATAACCTGTATTTTGTCTTAATATATTATAAATGTGTAACCCCCACGTTGGCAATAAAAGCAGCAAACCAAAAAAATACGAGAAAATCTTATATTGAAACACAAGAAAATTCTATTCTAAGCCTCTGAAGAAAATTGAGATTTATGTCTTTACATTTTTTGTATACTTTGGTTTATGTTTAATCTAAAATTAATTTTTATTTATCATTCAAAATTTTGTTATTTTCATTTAAAATTAGATATATTTGTTAGGGCGAATTCAGTGGTATATTCAATCGATTTGTTTTGATATACTGTATTCCGTGTCCGCAATTTATTTTATTTTCCTTAATTACTTCTTAACCATTATAGATATAGACATATGTAATCGATATGCCCATCATCTTTACGACAAAATAATTTTTGTTTGAGAATAAATTTTATTATTTATTTTTGTTATTTCTTCCCTTATAAATAAAAAATTACATGTACAAGTAACGCTGTTTTCCCAGAGTTCCACTCATCATCTTTTATCATCCTC
This sequence comes from Tipula vernalis, assembly GCA_958295665.1. NCBI lineage: Eukaryota > Metazoa > Arthropoda > Insecta > Diptera > Tipulidae > Tipula > Tipula vernalis. The sequence goes on along the minus strand of OY282559.1, from coordinate 212,897,122 downwards.
AATTTCATTCTTTTATACAACTTTAATAAAGAAGACTCTTCTTCTTTTAGTTTTTATGCTTAATACTGTTTACAACTTTTTCACATTTTTCTTCACTTCAAAAAATTAAAACGATTGATGAAAATTTCCTTGCTTTATATTAAAGAAGGAAGAAGGATGGATATTGATATTAAAAAATATTTTTTTTGTAAATGATTGCCATTTGAATAGACAAAATTATGCAATTTAACTTCTATAACACGACAAAAAATTCGCTCAAGTCATTGTTGTCTAAATGATTAAATTGGAAAATATTTGTCAGGATATAAGTGGAAAGGGATTAGGGAACAACGATGATTGTTCATTTGAGTTTACAGTTTTTTTCGTGTGTTTGTCATTATTTAATTGAGATTTAAAGATGATAAGGATGAATTCACATATCAGATTTTTGCTTGTTCCTTGACTTTTTTGTATTATGTCTATCCGTATTATGTTTTCTGTCATAAGAAATTGATTTTACATTTTTGAGTGATTGCTGGTTTTTATAAAGAGGGGATGTGGAGTAATAGTCAAGTGGTTTGATTATGTTGTAATTAATATGATTTAGTTTGAAGGGGCAATTTTAATAGATTAATTAATTATTTGTTAATTAAATGGCAAATTAAGCAAGATTTAAATTATGGCTAAGAGTACTGTGACTCAAACGACTCGCCCTATTCCACCCGATAGAGCATTATACGACAACATGAAATTCGTACGTATACATACACTTTGGAATTATTATATGTTAATCTACATAAATTTCTGAATTGCAAATTTGATAGGTTTGAAGATAAAATGTTGTTCATCCAATAGTTGAAGAATGACGGATGTACATAAATTTTATGATATTTCATATGCAAGAATAGCGTGACTTGTAAGACATTTGTGTTGGTTTTGTAAGTATACAGTATTTATCGCGATTTTGATCACTTTGATCGCTTAGTAAAAATTAATAATTTGAAAAGTTTTGAATCTACGATTCGGCACCAACACTACAATAAGTAAGGTCAAACAATTCATTTTATCGTTTTACATCCGCAGAGAAAAATTTGGATATAATAGCTGCATTTCTTGACGCTTAGTGAACCGGATCAGGTCAAAATTTACATATGAAGCAACAACAACATTTGATCCAACATTCGTTTTGGATCACAAATGGTGATCTTAAGAGAGTTATTAAAATTTATTTTGTTTAAAAACTATTGTAACCGACCACCAAAAGTACATAGACTGACTGTCCGATGTAGGTATATTAGTCATTACGATAAACAAAACTGATAGGGTGATAGTTTCAAATATGTTTTTGGTATCTAAAACCGAAAAATATTGTTTTTATTCTAAATTTAGTTATTTTTTTAATTAAATCATTTATAGATTATATTTCATTACATGGAAATTTCATTAATAAATTTATAACTTTAGTGGGTTAAAAATTTAAATTAGATATTATTCAAAATTTTATCGTAGAGTGGTTAGCTTACAAGATAAAAAAATGTCCTTGTTAACGTGTATACGCTTTTGGATACGTTTTCTCTAAAACTTCAATAACTCGACAAGGAGTGGCCGCACAGAAATTTTCCTAGTGTCATTTTGCAAGGTTTCTAAATTCTCTATAAAATGGCCGATTTGGATTTTTGAATGAAATATCGAGCAAGTTCGTTTACAGTTTCAAACAGCAGCAAATTTTTTTATTTTTTAGTTACCTTTTGTTTTACTCAAAAAAGTCATAAAAAAACAAAATAAAATAAAACGGTTTCCAGTATCGAAAAGAAAACAAAATTTCCTTCAACTAGAAACAAAAAATTTTTTTTTTAAAGGTGTTATTTCACCAAGATACAAGCGTTCAAATCTGGGTATTTTTTCGAAGAAAATTTCTGTTCCGTTTTTTAATTGGCGCAGTGTATATGGGGGGTAAATCAAAATTTCAATGTGATGACGCGCTTCACGGAAATGACGTATTTACGAAATTTATTTGATTAAAGCAATGTCTCTTGTTAAATATTAATGTAATGTTTTAAAATCTATAAAAATCAAACCAAGTTAAATAATAATTTGTGGATGGAAAATAAATTAAAACAAAAAATTATTAATATGTATTTTAATTTCAATTTTAATTAAATAGTGATGAACTTGATCAAACATGCCGCACGCCATTTTGATTTAAAGCCATCAAATAAAAATAAAACAATTCAAAAAATTGTTATTCTACAATTGTGATATTGGGGAAGAAGTCTCAAAATTTAAGAAAATACCTGCCCAAAATAACAGAAAATGTTTGTAAAATATAAATGGTTGGTTTGGTGATCTTTAACCGACGTTTTGCGGGAAAAGTATTACCCGAGGAGCCGGATAGACCCGATTTGTTTTTTTCTAACGGCATTTCATTGTGGCATAACGAATTATGAAAAAATTTAGTATTGAATAATCAAAATGTAGGCTGAGGCAGCCTAATGCATAAAGATGGCAGCATTAAACAATTACCGGTTTAGTTAATTTGTAATTTCTAAATTTTGGTTTCTCTTAAACTGTACAAATAAAGTTTTCTCAATTGTACGTAGTCCTACGTTAATAGGTCGTGTCTCGGATATAAGCTCGTCGGTTTTTTTTTTGATGTAATGACGCTACAACACAGAATCAAGAATGTAGGCCGAGTGAAGGAGAGATAGAAATCGAAAGGAAACTGCATATAATATCAATGATAGGGCCAAATTATGCATAAACTGTGATAGACGATAAATATTATGTTTAATGTGTATAAATTATGCGTAAAGCTGTGATAAATCATAAAATATTTTTTCCACTATTAGTCGTAGAATGCATCATTGTTATGTGTTTTAGTAGCCTGAGAAACAAAATTTCTAGGCTAGTGGTTAATAATATTTTATTATTGACCACTAGTTAATAATGAAAAATGAACACTAGATGTAATGCGATTAAATGGATAAGGAGATTATGATTATTTTGATAAAAATAAAAAAATCCAAATAAAATTTACAATATACCACGTATAAAAATACATAAACGTATAAATTAGTGTAATAATATAAAGACAAATATATTTTAAACCAAAAACGAACTCACTTTATGCTGGTCTGTTATATTTGCGATTATCTCACATATTTCAGGTGGCGTGCCGATTAAATCAGGATTCTCCATTTTTTTTTTAGTTGAATACCAATTTGACTCAACAAAATTAAAACTTCAAATAAAAAAACAAAATGAAGTGTCATTTTAAATTTACGCTTACTACAATTCAATAAAAAAATCGGGTTACTTCGACATAGTTAATACATATTACTAGAGCACCGGCCGGTAGGTAAGTGGCAAATTTTATTACCACCTAAATATTTAACCCGAACAAACACTGACAAGAGTCAGTTTTTCTTTTCATATGTATGCATTTCGTACGGTTATAACAAAATTTGGAGTCAATTTATTTATCAGTATACATCAGTAAACAACGTAAAAATTCGGAGTCATAACATTTAACAGAACATCAGTAACCAACGGAAACGTTTGAATTCATAAATCAACAATTTAATCAATAAGCAGCTATATTTGGGGTCACTCAACAAATTTAAACAAACGTACAACGGATTACAACATTATAAGAAACGGCAATAAAACTAAACGGCTACTAAATACATGGAAACGATATAAAATAAAACGAGACAATTTAAACAAAAGAACAACAACAAAATAGAGGATAAAATCACCTAAAATCGTGGTGCAATGTCAACAAAAACACATCAAGGAACCGCAAGTCTAATTTAACATTTTTTTTCTATTTCCATTATTTTATTTTGCCTGAGCAGCCAAGGTCAATATAACTTATTCTGTTTCGTGATTAATTAGTTTTTTGGGACTTGGCTGCAGCTAACGTAGTTTATTATTTTTGTTTTTTTTAGTAAAAACACAATTATCGGGTACACACTTACCACCAAAGTCATAAAATCGCTGTAAGTGCGTAGAATGCCTGAAACCGTCAGGATAGCGCTGTTGGCACAGCCTGATTTACGAGATCTCGATTACTCGGTGGCCACAGCTAACAAATTGCACGCGGCAATGTCAGCGACCCAGCATAATAATATTTCTGCCATTACCAGACAATCACGTTCCACCTGCCGCACGGATTTAGGTCGACAACCAATGGCGAGCACATCACACAGTGTCACGATTGAGGACCGCCTTGCAAAAATCGGGGCAAAATTAAATAATTTAACAAACAATAACAATCGCAACCGCTCAAGTGGTCGTCAATCAGCATCACAATCTGGATTCCGAAGAAATTGCAACTCGCGCAGCCCCAGCAACAACAACCGCCGATATGACAAATGCTGGTATAACTGGAAATTTGGCGCAGCTGCGCGTAGATGTGTGGAATCGTACAATTTCAAGGCGACATTCGCGTCCATCATGGACGTGAACGTTATCCATTCAAAAAAGAGGATAGAGACGGCAACATCCCACACCCGTCGTTTAGGTCGTTTGTTTCTAGACACTGGCGCTGACCTTTCGGTCATTCCCGCTCAGTATTACAAAAATTCATTTTCATTCATAAACCGAAACCTTGATCTAGTTTTATTGGCCGCCAATGGCACTACAATACACACCTACGGCACAAAATTACTTCAGTTACAGGGACACCGGACTTTAGAGAACTTTTTCACACATACTTTCATCTTAGCTAATGTGAATTGTCCGATCATTGGCGCCGATTTCTTGTGTAAATTTGGCCTCCTTGTTGACCTCAAAAATAAAAGGCTGGTTGATTCAGCGACTAAGTTTGTAAACAATGCAAAATGTTTCGACCACCAGGCAATTTGGTTGGGATTTGCTCGTCGCGTGGGAGGTTCACCGGTCGAAAACCAGAAGTCTGCATTGTTGGGATATATATTGTAACTCCTGGTAAATATACATGAACCGCTTGTATATACTCATTCACATCATTAAATTCAAATGGTTAACTAATTACTCTTTTTTTTTTTTTTTACTATGCTCTAATAGCAGCCACAACCGATCGATTAACGCGCTCTGACGCGTTTGCTTGAGGAGAATATACCGCTGTTTTACTGTGTACAATGTCGAACTCGCTCAATAGTTGTTGAAAAGCTTTACTGATAAACTGTGGTCCATTATCAGGTCGCACTTGCTTGGGTACCCCAAAGACTAGCAATACTTAATTTCTTACGTAATTTATTATTTTATTTGAGGTGCTTGAACTTAGTAGTTTTAGTAGTACGAATTTTGTGAACTGATCTAAGATCACCAAAATATACGTGTTACCCATTTTGGATCGTGGGTAAGGTCCCATAAGATACATATAAACATATTTCCAGGGCCGCGTTGCGAATAGGGTATCACCCAAAGGGGGCTTCGTGATACAATTAGAACTTTTTGTAGTTTTACATATAACGCAAGTTTTTACAAAATCATATATCTGCTTTCGGATTCCCGGCCAGTAAAAATACTGTCGCAGTCGATTTAAAGTTTTTAAAATACCACCGTGTGTAGCGAGAGGCGGGTTATGGAACTGTTGGTTGAGATGATCCATCATATTTTGTGGAATCCATAACTTCCGGTTTGCGAGGTCGGTTAACGAAGGATCCACGTTTGTGCCAATTTTTATATAAATACGTTCTGACAATATCTTAAACGCGGGGTATTTATCGGGACATTCAAGGATTTTTCTTCTAAGTTTAATATATTCCAAATCGTTAAACGAAACTGATGAGAGGTCAACTGTCGCATGCAAGTCTGATATGACTGAGTCACAAAACATCCTAGACAAATAGTCGGGCACTACATTTTCTGAGCCACACTGATGTTCTATATTAAAATCATAAGCTTGAAGCTCAAGACTCCAACGAGCAAGTTTTCCATTTAGATCGTTCTGTTTCATTAGCCATTTAAGGCTAGAGTGATCAGTTATTATAGTGAAATGGTAACCTTCGATGTAGGGACGAAATTTGTTTATGCTTAACACTGCAGCTAGGCCTTCGAGTTCAGTGGTACTGTAGTTGCCCTGTGGTTGATTAAGCTTCTTTGACATGAAAGCAATCGGTTTTTCGTTACCTTCTGAATCCTTTTGGAATAAGACACTCCCGACTCCTGTTTTGGAAGCGTCACATTTAATCCAGAAGGGTTTCGAGTAGTCAGGATTTACAAGTAACGGAGCCGTCGTCAATAAATATTTCAGTTTTTCTAAAGAAATCTAAGCATCGCTAGTCCAAATAAATTTTGGTTGCTTTTTTAGAAGATTGGTGATAGGAGTGGTTACCTGGGCATAATTTGATATAAACCTATGGTACCATCCTGTCAACCCAAGAAGTCGGCGGGATTGCTTCACGCTTGTTGGTGTTGGAAAATCCCTTATGGCTTCCACCTTTTCCGGGTCAGTCCTAAGTCCACCTTCTCCTACTATGTATGTATATAGCCCAAATATTTTATTTTTTTCATAAAGAAATGACTTTTCGACACATTTATGGTCAGGCTGGCATCAGCAAGACGTTTTGAGACTAGTTCCAATAATTTGAAGTGCTCTTCAATTGTAGCAGAGGTAATTAAAAGATCATCCAGATAAACAAATATTTGTTGATGATAGCAATGTGGAATGACCTTGTCCATCAGACGACACATCGTCTGCGGAGAGTTGCATAAACCAAAAGGCATAACGCAGAAGTGGTACAGCGGTCTACCAGGAACTTAACATATTTGTTGTTTACTCGTGGACTAATATCACCAATAAAAAAAATTTATATAATAAAACACAATATTTCGGTTTTGTCACTTTCTTTAACGTGATATTTATTTTATTTGTAAATGAAATTACGATCGTTTCGGATGTTACTCCTTTATCAAATTTCTAACAAACATTCAACCATAGCCGTGTTCTTCGTTTAATGCTTGTGTTCGATCATTTTCTATGACATAATAGGGGGACGCTGGGTATAAATCAACAGCAGCCGTTTGAATTGGCACAGTTAGTTCATTGACAAATCGAGCTCTACGATCTGCTAGTGGTGATTAGTCTCTTCGCTTCTTCTCCCACAATCGCTCATATCGATGACCAATTATTCTTAAATCTTCAACAGAACCTATCGATAAATGAAGAGTCATCTGCTGAAGATCAAAACTCATGTTCTCGCGAATTATTTCCAACAGATCCAGTACTGGGAATTTACAGATCAGGCGATTATTCAAACTTTCAACCTCCAGTATAAAATCACTTAGAGACTCACTGTTCCGTTGCGCAGTCTGATTCAATACTACTGAAGCGTTGAACTAGGGCCTGACGTAACTGCATATATGTTGCATTAGGAAATTTTTGCGTAAAAGCCCAATACCATTTTTCCGCTACATCCTTTAAAAATTTTGGCATTAGGGCGTATAATTGTTCTAATGGTACTTGTTCGCGCCAAGCGAAAGATTCTAATCTGAATACGAAATCCTGTACGGCCAGACCTTGAGGAGTGCCAGAAAAACTTATATTCCATTTAGACTCCGTTTTAAATGAATGCTGCATATTTATCGGAGGAGGTCCGAAAATTGGTGAAATTTGGTTATTGGTAGCAAAATTAACAGGTGGGACAGTATAATTATTTTGATTCCTGTTCAGTGGTTTATTCGGATTGAATGATGATGATCTATCTGGATAACTGATCGGGACATTCGAATATATCGTAGGATTATTAGTAGCAGTATTATAATGTCGATTAAATATGGTACGACTTGAAAGTTTGGGTCCGTTAATTGGCATGGATGACGAATGTGGTTCAAGGCTCCCTGCCCTTTTAGTCCAAGTTACATAAGTTGAGTCTTGCGGAACAATCATTAATGGAGGGTTTGTATTAACAATCAGAGTATCTATAGAGTGAACTGTTTTTGGTAAAATTTCAGTTACGAATGACTCCGACTGTTTGTCAGCTATTTGCAGACCCGATAAAGCTGCCACTGTTGAGACCGACTCCTCAACTATAGATTTTTGTAATACAGGTTGAAGATCTATGAGGTTCTCCAATCAAACATCATATAATTTTTCTAATCTTCGCCAGTGATTTATCAATCTGTCAATTTCATTGTCCTGATGAAAGCATCCTTTTAGACGGTATGTCCTATCTTTACAGTGCTGAATCCTGGTTTTTATTTCAGATAAATTTTCATATGATATACTACGGGTATCTTCCAGAATTTTAGAAATTATTGAATTTTCATTTTGACAAAGTTTTAATTCTTTCTCCAAATCATTGGTATGTGTACGAGAGGGCCTTAGGAATGGTTGAGTAATTTCTGATGCAAAAGCTCTATATAGATTCTGTTCCCAACTCGGCTTTGATATGTTAATACCCCTAACCTTACATTCCACTGTAACTTCATCTTCGGTTAGACCTCTAATAGGGTTCACCTGTTGGTCTGATTCACTCATGGTGACCACCTTAACTTAACTCCAATAAGTAAAAAAAATAAAACTACAATGTAATTATATATACTAAACGAAATATTAAACGAAATTATGAACAAATTGTGAAAAATTACCTATATGTCAATGCCAGTTCAAGAATACCAGTGCAAAATAATTATAGCTTTAAACAGCTAATAAAAAAATGTAGAACAACTTTCAGTTACTTTTTACTTGTGCAACGTGAAAACTGACGACCTTCAATAGATTACAATAATCAAATCAAAAAGCATTTAATCGTTTGTGAATATGAATAGAATGCAATATAATTATAAAACCAAATTCAAAATATCAACAAAAAAATATTATATTGTATACATGTATGTATATAGTGATAAAATTTAATGATGCGAATGAGCAACCCATAAAAATGCGGCCAAAATAAAAATTTTCAGAATGAACATATTTTGAAAATTTAACTAACTATACCATGCGACGGGTTCATACAAAAAAAAATCAGTGAAACTAATATTCTTTGGTAGGGCATTATAAAAATAAACAGCTGTCATCGAGATAACTGGTTCATCCAGAGCATCAATCGACGCCAATTGCTTATACCAAAACAATAATGCCGACCAAACACAAAATTTATTATGTACCTTCCTGAATCGAAACAAAAATTATATTACATATCTCAAAATGTTGTATTGTAATTCGCTTTACTAAACCAGTGAGAAAACTAATTAAAGGAAAATCAATCACCGATATGGTTTTATTGCAAAGAAAAAAAAATGAAACTTAAAAAATGATGATTTGTAATAAATAAAAAAAATGGTTAAGTTGATCTAAAATACAAATTCGACAATAACAAGACAATGTGAAAACTACCGTTGTTCACGAGAAACTAATTTATTTAATCGTGATAAACGCTAATAAAATCAAACATTATCAATGAAAAATACCGAATTTAAATTTAACATGTGGGCATTCAGGTCCCTGTTTCGGTGCCAATTTTGTAAACAATGCAAAATTTTTCGACCACCAAGCAATTTGGTTGGGATTTGCTCGTCGCGTGGGGGTTCACCGGTCGAAAACCAGAACTCTGCATTGTTGGGATATATATTGTAACTCCTGGTAATTATATGCTATAAATGAACCGCTTGTATATACTCATTCACATCATTAAATTCAAATGGATAACTAATTACTCATATTACCGTTAATATTACGATAATTCAAATACAGGGCACACCAGAATTTTGTTAGCACTATGTTTAAAATAATAATAATAATAAGTAAAATTACAATAATAAAGAAAAATTTGAAAATTAAATTGTTTAACTAAAAAAAATAAAAATAAAATTATGGTACTCATCAAATATTAGCTAAGACCTCCATGTGGTTGATTGTCCGAACACATATACCGTTCACCGTTGTTTTTGTTATCCTCTGGATTGTTCACCGTTGTACTCCAATATATTCCAGATTGGTTTTTTTTTCTCACGCGATTATATATACATATATCGCAATATTAGCGAAGACAATAGAATTTCCGGTCCCGTGCTTTGGAACTTTTGTGTCACGATGTGTAATTTTTGGATTTTTTTTTTTTAATAAAATATTTTTGTGGTTCTTCTTTTATAAACTTATTTATTCATTTTCATTTTTTTTTATTTTTTTTTTATTTTTTATATTACCACTTAATACACAGTTCAAATAATTTTAATTCATAATAGGTGAATACTTTTATTATACATATATACTATAATAATTATTATTAGCTACTTTTTTGTTTATTTTATTTTATTTAAGGTAATTTATAAATAAATGTAAATTGTTTTTTTTTATATTCAAAAAAAAAACTTAAAAACTTCTAGATTTACTAGATTCAATCGATATGCATAATTAATACACAGCTTATAGTAATTGTTTACTTTTTATTTTTATTTAATTAAGTTATATTCAGAAAAAAAAACGTAAAAAAACACTTCTAGAATATACTAGAATTAATACTTAATTAACAATTCAATCAATACATAATTTGTTCACTTAAATATCGTATTTTTTGCTTTAAAATTCTGGTCCGACTACCTTATATCTATTTTTTTTTCTTCAACTCGCCCGATTAAAAAAAAAACGTTATACTTTTAAGGGGAAAATCTTAACCAGTTTTATTTTTATTTTTTTGGTATCAATTTTACAAGCTGACCCGCCATATCGTTACAAGTTGTCAATCAATGCCACAATGGTGCGTGTCAACACACCAATGCCGATCCATTTTTCAGTCAACAACGATTATGCCATTCTGCTTACACAGTTTCCTTTACATACAGCAGAGCCGAACTATAATTTACCAGTTCAACACAACGCGGTAGATCACATTGTTACAGCAGGCCATCTGCCCGTGTCAGGACCACGCAGGCTAGATCAGATTCGCCATAAAGCCGCACTTACAGAATTCCAAGACATCTCTCGTTTCTTGTCCAATTCACATAGTGAAGAAAAAAGATCAATATTGGAGACCATGTGGGGACTATCGGCGATTAAACACGGTCCCAACACCGGTTCGCTACCCAATACCCCATATTCAAAATTTTTGCTTGCACTTGCATGGATGCAAAATCTTCTCCAATATTGAACTGGTCAGGGCCTATAATTTAATCCCCGTTGTACCTAAAGACGTTTATAATTCACCCCGACGTCGAATTCACCCAATGCCATTCGGCTTGTTGCGACCGTCATCCGTCAAACAAAAATTTATTGAAATCGAAAAGTAAAAGCAAATTAATATTTCTCGTTTATCACAATTCGCGCTTAGAAGGGTTATTTATGCTCTTTTTGTGTTCTTAAAATTAATATTTATAATATTCCATTCGTTTTGTCGAGAAACATATTTTGTGTTTTCTATGCATACAGTAAAGAGATAAATAAAATTGTTTTGATTCTCCACGTTCGTTATATCGAGTTATGCATACAGTGTGAAATACTTTCAAGTCTGTGTATAGATCGTGTATTGCGAAATTATTTAATTTCTTTCCTGTATTTTTCGTCTGGAATATTTCTTTTATTAATGTATTGTTGATTCTTTGGCGTTGTTTATTGTAATTGCTCTGAGTGGGGGGGGGGGGGGGGTGTTTGTGTACGCGACACGAGCGCAATGAGAAGAAATAAAAATATATGTTCGTGTCGTGCTGATGTAAAAGATAAAGAAAGAGGAACAAAAGCAACTTGAAAATTGAGGGTCTTTTTGGTGTTTGGATTAAAAAAAAAATATAAGATATATTAAGTCAGTCTTGTTTTGATTTTCAAATGGTTAGTCCTGGTTTTGATAGTAGATGGACTGAAAACCATCGTATCGAAAACCATTAAAGAAATTCTATTTTTTTTTTCATTAGTTTGTTTGATCGCTAAAATTGTAATACACTATTAATATATAGTTACAAAAAAATATATTACTAAAATATTTGTTGGTAAATTTAAATAAAAAATAAAGAAAACATTTCGTTCAGTTATTATATCGTTAATTATATTATAATAAAATACATATTTAAGTTACATAAACAAAGTTTAATGAAATTCGATGTTGGTTATAATAAAAAAAATAAAAAATAAATAAAACAAAGAAAGGCGGTATAAAAGTGTGTTGTGATATTATAAAAACTGTTAAGTTAATAAAAAAGTTCTGTTGAAGATTGGAATAAAATGTGGAAAATTAATTATAAAATGCTGCGTTTTTTGTGTGATTACCATATTTGTATTAGTATAGAAATAATAACGTAATTAGTACGGATAAATTCAACACCATTATAATTATATTATTATAAATTCAACCTCATTATCATTACACTAAAAACCCACAACCAAGGGAAATAAAATAATATCAACACTATCCAGGAAACAAAATATTTAAAAAATAATCTCATAGGTAATCGTGGTGTCGATACCTCATAAAATATGTAACAGTTTGCTTTTGTATTTCTTTTTTTTATGTTTAAACATTTTTGACACTATACACATATATATATTTTCCTTTCGATTGGGTTCTTGGTGGTGCACAATTTTGCTTTGCACCCCACCCTCATTCAGAGCAATATTTTCGCCTCGTTTTTTTTTTTAATTGTTGTTTCAGAATATTAAATTCCGCTATTTGTTGTCCGCTTTGGTATGGTTCGATGTTTGTAACGGTTTATTTGTGAATTTTTTTTGCTTACTTGAAACAGTGAATAGTGATAATTAATTTATAACGTAGATTCAGTGGAAAACATTTTGGTGAATAATTTTGGGTTTTTTTTTTTGAGTATTTGCGATTATTGAATGAAAGTGCGATAATATTATTCTGTTCTCTCATGAATCACTCAAAATTAGTCATGAGTGAATAAATTTCTTGCTTGATCGGATGATATGGGGTATGATCTTGTGGAGGGTCGGCCTTTTCCATAATTGTTCCGGGCGTGCCGTTCGTTCCTCCGACGATAGAGGGCGGCACGCCATATGAGTTGGTCATGCTGCGGCGACGGTTTCCGTTCCAAGGGGTCGTCGCTGGAACTGTCGTGCGGGCGCCCTTCCATACCTGATCGGCATCGGTCACCGCTGCAACTGGGAAACAGCTTCCCAGTAGGCGAGCCGATAAGGGGAGGCGCGTGTGGCAATCATGGCGGGGATCGCCTGGAATTGAGACTGTCGCTCCGGAACGATCACTCCTGGTTTATGATTTTCTTAGCTACTGAGGCCGTGGCAAAAATAGTTTCCAATTTCCTTTTTCCTTAATACTATTTATTTTCATGCGGTTATTCAAGCATGAGAATACGTCTGGAAAACCCCACGCCGCACCGTGAGCTCTAGCCAGCTACTACGCCGCACCAGACCTCTGTTCTCATGTCTGTTAACGGAATCCCCTTGCGGGATTTCATTACAGGCTTACACAATGCACCTCAAACGTGTCAGCGTTTCAAGAACAAAGTCCTACATGACTTGGACTACGTTTTAAACTACATTGACGACATTCTTGTTGCTTCACATGTTTAATGCCATTAGGGAACTCCGAGTCACTAACAACATGCAAATTTCCAGTATTTTTCACCATTATCAGGTCTCTAATTTTATCTGTCAACTTTGGTATGTTTCTGCTTATCTAATAATACAAAAAACTTCTATTTATATTCGGAAATAAATTTTAAACAATATCATCATTATACAGCCTTTATTATAAAAATCCAACAAAAACTATATTAAATATATCAACAAAATATAAGAAAAAGTTTAAAGAATTCTTTATACAACCATTTTAAGAAACATATATAAAGATAAATAAAATAATAATAGTAATAATCGGCAAAAATAATTCAATAAATTATATCTGCAAATAAAAAAAACTGAATGAACGCGAACGAAAAGAGAATCGAACACTGCGCGCAGATCATGTGAATTATGAAAAATCGATCAACACACATCAATAAGGTAAGTCTCATATATCATTATTATACGTTGATCGTCTCATCAAACAAAATTTTCCAACCGTTATTACCGCAATATTTTTTTGCTTATGTTTTCTTTTTGATTTCTCATTAATCAATAGATCACGCACATTCAATGAACGATAATTACTTTATTTAATTTAAAAATAAATAAACACAAAAGCGATCGCGATGAAAAGGAAAATACCGCCAAAAGCAACAAAAAAAATGGGAAATTTTCCACAAACTTATTTTCTAATAAAAAATTTTCAAATGATCATTTAAAACTGAATTTATAATTAAAGCAATTACATTAATTTAATATTGGTTACGTTTTTTGTTTGTTGAAGAAAATAATCAAATCATAATTTCATCAATATTTATACTATACGTACCAGTACATTGGTCGATGATTGATCGCATATAAGTAAAGGAAAACAAAAAATCGTTGAAAGAAATTATGAATTTAATATAAATAAAAGATGATCATCATTCTTGCTTGAACAGTAAGTTTATTATTATGATTTTTTTTAAGTCTGATGTCAATGAATTTTTTTCATGTACATTATTATTTATATTGTTGTGATTAATAAACTTGGCAATAAATATCAAACTAAACGATTTTATATCAAATTGAAATGGGAAAGATCGATTAGTACATGAATTGTGGTGAATTATTCAATAGTACAATATTATACAATATTATTGAATAAAAAACTACTCGAACTATAAAACATTTAGTACAGGCTGATTGATAAGATAATATGTATAACATAAGAAAATTTTTATTAAACCGCGTGGAGCCGAAAATATTTTATGAAGGAAACTGGAATTATAAAGAATTATCATTTTAAAACACCAAACTTCTGTGGTGTTTAAAGCTCACTAATAAATGTACACAGTAAGAATTTAAAATGTTGTATGTTTCTCCTAAGTATATCAAATTCGTAATTTCATAGTCATTGAAATATGTGTTGAGATATGAGATTGAGAAATGTGTTATTTAAATAATATTTATTTTAGTTAAAACGGTCAAAAAACGTAGATTCTCAAAGTTGTCATTTAAACATCGCTCACTGCGTTTATTATTTATACATACATAGAATGATTCGATTACATTCGATTACGAGTAAATGCAAATAGTATACTAGGCTTGATTCTTCCTTCCAACGTTGTTTGTTATGTTATGCTTTTTTTCAGTGGCAGTTCAATTAGGAAGCAGGAAAATAAAAATAACGCAATATGGGTTTTACCATCCAGGAAACGGGCCCTTTATTTGTATAAAGATAAACCAATTTGTTTAGATTTTGTTACGCTTCCGCGGATTGTGGTATACTATACTATACAGTATTTCATAACGGAATATGACACTAAGGAGTGTTTCAGTACCTTATATTTAAGTTTGGCATGTAGACTAAGTCTTATTATATGTATAAATATATATATATATATATATATATATATATATATATATATATATATATATATATATATATATATCGCACACCGAATGCTATAAAATGATAAGTCACTTCTTAGGTTCTTCAACTAAAGCTTTTTGGATACAGAATTAAAAATATTGTTTACTGAAAATGGTTCATTTCTCCTGACAATTTGGGAAGTCATTTAAAAAATCTAAAAAATATAGTTTAAGATAAATGCGTTACTTGTAGTGTGCAATTTTATTAAAACAATATTGTTATAGTTTTTGACTGGGAAAATTTTGAATTCTTAAATTCTAAGACGAGTTGTAGTTTTTATAAGAAAAATATTTTTTTTTCTGCTGTTGTAACTCTACATATCACAGTATTACAATACAATTTTGAACATAATTTTTGTAGTCAACTTTAAATCATAAAACATAACGATAATTGGAATTGCCAGCTATTCAGGTTTCTTTTCCCTTTTCTGGTTTTTACTTTATCTTGTGGCAAAGATGCGGATTTATAAGAACCAGAAGGGTTTAAATCTGATGGTTTATACTCAAAACCGTGGCGTAGCAGGCTTTCATCAGCTTTTATCATAATTAACAAATAAAACTTGACTTAACAACGCAGATACCTGTGGTTTGAAGCTACATTGGAGAACGTCAGAGACCTCTGATTAATTTGAGAAAAAAAAGCTGAAGTATAATTATGAAACGCTCCAGTATGCAAGGTAAAGGCGATAGTGAAAACACACTAAAGTCCGTCCTTTTCAAATATTGTGCTATACAGAAAGAGGGTAAATGACAAAATGATGGTAATTTATATCTCACTGGTATCAAAAGATTTCCCAGCAGAACCGGATTTTCGACTTAAAATCGTTGTGTTTAATATTAATTATTCACCAGTAAATACCGAAAACATTTACCCATTCTCCAATCTGCCACTATTGCTCCGATTACATTGAAGTCAGTTGAATTGACAAAACAAAAATAGATTCACGATACTAATTGCTGTCAATGCTACCTATATACGTAATCCTTCATCATACTGTAAGTTGAAGTAATTGAGATTGCCAATATAAATGAATTATATTGGCCTTGGGTTTCTATCATATAACTAATTTAAAAGAACTTACCTGAGGCGTTTCGGTTCGGTTTTAGATGAAACTATTATAGTGAAATATTTTTGAGGGGAACATTTTACTGGAAATATACTCAACTAAAGTTAATGATTCGGTTATGACCAGTAGACACAATAACTTCCTCATCTTTGTTAAAACTGATGACATTGCGCGCAGCATACAGGCAAAAGCTTGACTGTCTAAATGGTTAAAATTAGATCAAAGATCAAAAGTTCTTAAATTTTGCATTTAATTGGGGACGGATTCACTTATCTACTTATCCCTCAATCGCTTATATATATATATATATATATATATATATATATATATATATATATATATATATATATATATATATATACAAGGTAACTGACACGAAGTGTTACCAAAACAAACCGCCACAGAATTTTTATTTTTTGATGAATTTTATTGAATCAATGTAAAAAATGTTCACAAATATTTAAATTTTCGAATCGCATAAGCAATTTTCGATTTGGCCACCCTTAGCCGCGATTATGGCCTTCAAACGGCCGACAAAGCTATTGCATGCAGATGCAGCACGAAAGTGGCTCTGCGGTATTTTGGCCCATTCCCGGCGAAGCGCTTGCTTGAGATGATCGACACTTTGGTATTTTTCATGTCCCAACCTTGCTCTTCAAAATACCCCAAACCGAGAAATCTAGCAGATTTGCATCCGGTGAATTTGGTGGCCATTGGGCAGTGGAAATGAACCGCGGAACGTTGTTTCTTAGCCAATCTTGATTGACGCGCGCTTTATGACTCGGCGCCGAGTCCTGTTGAAATGTCCAGGCTCGGCGGCCAAAATGTTTTTATGCCCAAGGCTTCAACGCTCCCTCCAACACATGATCCCGATAAATTTGAGCATTTATCTTGATGCCACGGTCCAAAAAAACGAGCGGTGTACGGCTTTCAGCCGTTACGGCGGCCCAAACCATCACCATCGGCGGCGCTTGGTTTCGAGTGGCAATCCGTTGATCCAAATTTTTAGTAGAACGGCCGGGCAAGTAAATCCGGTCGTTTTGCTTGTTCACATATTGCTCAAAAACGAACGGTGACTCATCGGAGAAAACCAAATTACAATTACAATCCTCAATAACGCAGACTATATAAGTAAAATCTATGAATTTATTTCAGTCAGCAAGGCAATAGAGCATAAAAAAGATCCAACTTCTTCTTTTAAACTATCGGTCAGTAAATGTATTAATAAGTGTAAAACAGTTTTTGGTAACGATGGTTGGAAATTTTCGGTTATGAACCCATCGGCTCCTATTCTATATGGATTACCAAAAATTCATAAAGAAGGCATACCTATTAGACCAATAGTTTCTTACTGTAATGCTCCTGCCTACAAGCTATGCAGGGGTTTCATTAACTTTTTCAACACTTATACTAACTTCAATTCTGCTTTTTCTGTTAAGAACTCTGTACAACTAATTGACAAAATTAAAAATATAAGCATTCCAAAACATTCTAAATTAATTTCCTTTGATGTAGTTAGCCTTTTTACTTCTATTCCGATTAATATTCTGACAGAAGTTGTCAATAGTTACCTAGACCGCGATGTTATAGATTTGTCTCTACGTAACGAACTGAAATTTATTTTTGATACTTGCATTAAACAAAATTATTTTAGTTATAACAATAGATTTTATAAGTTCTCAGACGGTTTACCTATGGGATCTCCTTTATCACCCTTGTTAGCGGAGATCTTCATGAATTTTTTCGAACAAAAAATTCTTTTTTCTAACAACCCATACTATAAACATATTATTTTTTGGTACAGATATGTTGACGACGTTTTATGTCTTTGGAACGGTACTGACAGACTGCTTAATTATTTTCTTACTTGGTTGAATTCCCAATATCCCAGCATAGATTTCACACTCGAAATTGAAGCGAACCACTCAAATAATTTTTTGGATATGACGATAACACGAACTAATTCTTCCCTAGATTTTAGCATATATCGTAAACCAACGTATACGTTCATCTAACCATCCTCATAACATTAAAATGTCAGCTTTCCACTCATTTTTGGACAGATTAATTAACATCCCATTGACGAACACAAATTATAATAAAGAATTGAGGTGTATTCTGAAAATAGCCACCAATAACGGTTATACAGAGCAAACCATAATTAAATTATTGAACAAAAAATTAAAAAAACAAACGTTAAATAGTATTTACCCCACGGATAACACATCATCCCTGGTTTGGCGTCGTTTAGATTATGTTGGTAAAACTAGCCAGAGACTGAATAATATTGTATCCCGATTTAGTGACATAAGATTTGCTTTTTATAATAGAAACACTATTAAGAAATTAATTTTTAACAACATAGAAAAAACAGATATCCTTTCCAAGTCAGGTGTTTACAAAATTGATTGTAATGATTGTAGTTTCAGTTATATTGGACAGACAGGACGTAATTTTAAAATCAGAGCCAATGAACATTTATCAGGGCTTAAAGAGTCTGCTTTTCATAATCATTTAATCCAACAAAACCATTCCTCATCCATGAATAATTTAGGTATTTTGCATATACAAAATAAAGGTAGGCGTTTAGATACCCTAGAATCATACGAAATTAGGAAAGCTATATTTTTTAACCAAGATATCTTAAATGAACAAAGAGAGATTCGATTTTCACCCCTCACTGATCCTGTGTTATTTCATAATCGACCTTCATAAAATAATATTCTCTTTTATTTCTCTTTTATTCTCTCTTTTATTTTTACTCGCACCCCTAAATTATTTTATGATAGATGTTATGCCTTTTTTCTTCAATTTGCTTATATTTTTGGTTTGTATTAGTTTATTTTTATGGTTAAAATTTTAGTTATATATATTTAAAAAAAAAAATTTTTTTTTTTTTTTTTATGATTGTTAGTCTTTGTGTGTTTTTATTACTAGTAATTTTATATTTAAACCACCATTTTTGTAAGTAACTGTTAGTTTAACTCCTGATGATGACCTAGCAAGTCGAAATCGATTGAGAATAAATTGTATCTCAAATTTGCGAAATATTAAACAAGTGTTTTATTTAAAATGTTATTAAATGTGTTTCGTCAAGTGCCGACGGTAATAAGTGTTAACAAAACCAAATTCGGCAAATCGCCACTTTCGTGCAAGCGTAACAACTCCTTTGCTCTTTCCACTCTAAATTTTTTTTGAGAATCGGTGAGACCATGTGTTTTATGGAATTTCAAGGCCTTTAGTCCAAGATGATCTTTCAACATGTGCTGCATCCGTTCAGCGAAATGTTCGCCTCATGACCCATTTTTCTGCCGCTACGGCGCGGATTCCGAGCCAATTTGGCCTTCACCTTCCGAATGATATACGGCGATGTTGCAGTGCGTTTCGGTCCACCACCATTGCGTTTTGCAATGCTGCCAGTATCGTTATAACGATTTATGGTGCTATACACAAACATTCTATTCACATGCAGATGTTTTAACTGGTAAACAATCTGCGGCTGTGATTTTCCAGCCAAATATAGAGAAATCACACTATTATGCTTGAATTCCATTGCGGATAACCTTTTTTCTGAATATTTCCCACTAAAATGCTTCTGTAATGTGTAATGTTGTGTAACTTACCCTTCAAAGTTGAGAAGTAACGAGAAACAAATGTTGTGTTTCAACGTTTATACAGCGTTACAACGTAATGTTAATGTAACTTTACAACGTAACGTTTATACAGTATTAGAATGTAACGTTTATACAACGTCTACACACTACATGCAACGTTTCGACTCAGTTTTAACTAAACGAAACCGCAACGTTATTATCAAACTCGTTGAGAACTAAAGTTGCAGAATAACTGGGCACTAAGAGTTGCATAAACGTATCCTGGAAGGCACTGCTACGTTGATACATCTAATTAGCAATCTCTTGATCACGGCAGCTATAGTTGCGAAACAGTTTCTTAACATTTACATTACTTCCTCTGTATTTGATTTTGGGAATAATGGCCACTCGTCAGTTTTATTTTCTATAAACGTTCCTAACTCCTAGAAAAAATTAAATACTGAGAAGACGTTTTGCGTTGTTTCCCAATTAAATTTATGATAGTTCAAATAAAAACTAAAACGTCGCCAAAGTTTTCATTGATATAACAAAGGCATTTACCACTATGAATCACTCAATTTTATTTAACAAACTGCGTAATATTGGTGTTAGGACCTTATTTTTTTTAAATTTGATCTATCAAACAGAGCTCAATCGGTAAAACATCTGTTGGTGTTTTAAAGGGGTCAGTTCTTGGTTCGATTCTTTCCTAATTTACATAAATCATGAAAGAAGCGGTTTGGAGGCGGTACCCTTTCAAAAATGTCTTCATGTTTTTAAAAAAATCAGGATTTTTTTTATTGGAATAACGTAGTATTCAACCCTGTTTACAATTCTATACAAGGTAATCGAGAAAGGCAGCATGAAACTAACGGTTGTATAAAATTTCAAAATAGTTAAAAGTCTGTCTTTGAATTTTTAATTTTTTTTTTCTGTTAGGATCGACTTAAAGCATTCTTTAATAATTTTCAAATATGGAGATAAATCTATAGTTTTTCTACCGGACTTCATGAAATCTTCACTAACCTGCCTTGCCTTAGTTTGCAGCGTTCTACGATATACTATCTCTTTGCCGCTCAACTATTTTAATGACTGTAAAGTTAAATTGGGGCAAGGAAATAAGGTCGCAGGAATTAGTATCGTACAAAAATGGAATTTGACTCGGAAAAAATTGGAACTGAACTCGGAAAAAATAATTTGAATTGAACTCGAAAATTAGGATTATAAATTTTCGCGGTTTATCCTACGGTGAGATTCTGAGGTTCCGACGCTTGTTTCGCGAGAACTAAACCCAGGAGAATTATGAAATTAAAGTCAGAAATAATTTATTTTTCTGTTGTATATGGTATATATAAGGGCCGTGTAAAAAAATATAAATGGTGCTTATTTTCCATATGACAGAGCAATAAGAATTATATACCGCCATTTTCATTAATTACCGATTGATTGGTTTGAGAATTATCGAACTATTAAAATAATTATGAAGTATGCAAAAACAACTCTTGAATTGTTCTTCCTGTTAGGTAACTTATTTTACTGCTTGAAAACCTGTCAACCGGTTGATAGGTGCAGTACTTTTGTCTCTACGGTTTTCTGTTTCCTTCGAGAACGTTGCTGGGAAGGGGTTATTAGACATATCTGTGGTGAAAAGGTAAAGTATCTTATTTCGAGATAAGATATTTTTGAAATTTTAACAAAATCACATTCTCTTAAAATTGTTTACAGCTAATCGGTTTTCCTGTGTCTATTAACAAATTCGAGTTATTACTATGTTCAAATAACTTATTTGAAAAAAAAAATATATATAAAATCAAAAGGAAAAACATCTTATTTAAAAATTAAAATAAAGTCATCAAAAAAATTCGGAAGCAAAACATTTTAGTTGCCACAAATTTAATGAATTGTTAAAAAAAATTTTAGTAAAACACCTTGTTTCTACATAATTTTCAGTGTTTCAAAAAAAGAAATATTTAAAACAACTTATCTACAAACAAAATATTTTTCCCTTTTATTTTTGTTGAAATTACATATATGCTTATTCAATATATCATATGTCCTATTAAGATTTATTAGAGTATGTATAAAAATTTGGAAAAACAGGTTAAGTGAAATAAGGTAAGCTATTTTAACAAAATTATAAACGTAAAATAACCTGTTTGCATTTTTCTTAATTTTCTTAGTTACTCTAATAAATTTTAAAGTAACAAATACTTTAAAAAAAATGCATTGCTTCATTCTACGAAAACCCTGGAAAAACTAGCTTATATAGCCGTATATTTTTTCACAGATTTATTTTAACCGTTTTTTTTGCTCTCCTGGAAATTGTATAAAATCGAGATAAGATACTTTTCCTTTTCATCACAGATATATTATACATACAGTCGAAATTCGATTATCCGTTTCACGGATAATCAAAGATCCCGGTTGATCGAATTTTTCAGTTTTATTAAAAAATATGCGAAATACATATGTACATATATGTTTAACACAGAAACAACACTGTTGCCAAAATTTAACGAAAAACATAAAAATTAAAAATCCCGGTTAATCATTGAAAATCTGGATAAACAACTGACTCAAAAAAATCGACAGTGTAAAAACAAATCACGGATAATAGAGGTTTACGGATAATAGGATTCCGGAAAATCCAGTTTCGACATCTACACGCAATATATCAAATTATTAATTTAATGGAACAACTAA
Source organism: Tipula vernalis (assembly GCA_958295665.1). Lineage (NCBI taxonomy): Eukaryota > Metazoa > Arthropoda > Insecta > Diptera > Tipulidae > Tipula > Tipula vernalis. Next base: position 212,874,407 of record OY282559.1, on the reverse strand, counting down.
CGATTAATTGATCGAGTAACAAACAAACTCACAAACAATGTTGCAAATTATATATAAGAGATAGGGAAGTACGAATTATAATTAAAATATTTTGAGCAAATTTTTGTGAGTTAGAATTATGGATCCGTACAAAATTAATGTTTCTCCGGGTTAGACTAATAATATGTTTAACGTTGTACGGAAGTTATTACTCAAAATAAATCATAAACCATAATCATTCCTAAAATTTCCGGATGTCTAGTCTTCGTTAACAACTTATTCTAAAATATTGTCATTTTTTCACAAATGAAAATCAATCAATCACACAACTTATAATTATAAACTTGTTTACCTATCCGTCCAACACAGAGCATCTTCTCGGTATCTGAAATGAAATAAAAAGAAAAAAATATTATTAATTTTAACAATTTTTTCAGGTAAAATTAAAAATCGATTTGATCGAACAAAATCCCTACTCTCTTACCTACCTGTAATATCTAATATAATTTGATTCTCTTTTAAAGTTGGTTTTTGCGATTTTATTTTACCATACAATTATTGCTATTGGTGGTTTTGATAGTAATCATCCACAATAATAATATTGAAAAAAATAAATAAATTGGCGACGAGACATAAAAATGTTAAGATCTACAGTTAAAGAAATTTTGTGTAATACGAGTACATATTTTCTTATGACGCTGATTCTTAATTTAAAGCTTTAAAATGGTGCTAAGAAGAATAATAAGAATGTAAACTTGAATTGAGATTCTCTGGTAACCAGATTATATTTTTATGTAATTTAAGGAAAAAAATCAACATTTTTTTAACAAATCAATTGGCAATCGAGGCAAATTGTCAATCAAAAAATTACCATATTTTCATTTCAAATATATTTCAAATACTGTAGTATTTAAAAACAAAAATAAGTAAAATGCAAATTTTTGTTCGGCATTTGAGCTCGCGTTGAAAAATTTACTTCATAATAACATCGACAATACAGAAAAAAAAATTTTAAAACCTCTGGGTGGTTTTTAAGATATACCCAAGTTTCTCAGTTTTTTTCTTTCATTTTAATTGGTTTCTATATTGAGCGTGACACAATATCAATGAATTATTAGTTGATCGACATTGATCGATGGTATAAAATTTATTAGATTGATATAAATCTGTAAAAAAAACTAAATGTTTTTCGCATACATAAAAGTAAAAAAAATCACTTTAAGTACAGGATACATACTTTATTTTTGTTCGTTTTATTTTTCATTTTTCATTGAGATTTAAAGATCAAATCTTATAAGTACTTGAAAATTTTTATAAATTTTTTCAGCTTCTTTAGTTTTTTTATTTTAGGAGAAGATTATATTGTGATAATAAATGATAAATCGTAATTTATAGTTTTAGGGGATATTATCCGCTGATTATTAAACATCCTTCTTAATGTAGCTCAAGCATACAGAGCAAAGTATTACAGGTTCAAAATTTCGAACGAAAAAACGCTTCTGTAGGAGTTGTGATCTTATGAATTTGAAATTGTACTGTAGCGGCTCACTCATCAAATCAAGAACAACGTCATAGTAGGTCGTGCTTTATCGTTTGTAAATGTTGTAAATACATACAAGTAGAAGTCCAATCTAAGTTGAAGTTTTCAAAGTTTTTTTGCGAAATAATTTAGGTGTGTCCCAAATAGTCTAGTAAAAATAAACATAAAAATTGTCTTAAAAATGGTATAGTTTTGAAACTTAGCATACATGTTCTTTAACCCTCAAATAGAACAATTAAAAAAAATTTAGCTCCCAATCTTTGGCCATATCTTTCCGGGAGGGTTATAAGGATAGTAAAAAATATTTCTTTAAATATACAAAGTCCTGAAATAAGAGTATTTATAACAGAGTTATGATTTTTCAATTTTCAGTCTTTTATGGCCCTAACAAAAACTAGCTTGGGTACAAATCTAATAAACAGGATTTGCGACACTGACATATTAAAAGGGGTGATAGAATTAGGGTTTTTTTATCGTTCTATTGATGGTTAGAGGAAATGTGTGTAAAGTTTCAAAACTGTAGAATTTTTTTATTTTTTAAAACCCTAGTTTTACTGGACTAAAAATCGAGTTTGTTACTACTGCAGTTATAAACATCAATGTTACCCAGATATGAAGTCGCTCTTTCTCTCCGTTCTACGGTAATGTAGAGGAAGTTGTACATCCGATAATATAGTGGAAGTTGTAAATTTCGAAAATGTTCATTGTGTAACGAGATTTTTAAGTCCAAGGTTACTACAGTATAACTGTAACAGTAGATTACTTACCGAGGCGGAAAGTATACCATTCCTGTCGAGAGAACTTTTGTCTACCGAGAGGCGTAGCCTCGAGGTGAACTTGTTTTCGAGACGGGAACGATACTTTTCGCCGAGATTTGTAAACTATTTTCTTGACAATCAGAGGCATTTAATAAAACAAGCAACATTAAAACATAAATAAATAAAAACCTATCTCTATAATATTATCGTTTATTTTGGCAAAACATTAACACGTAGTAGACGCTGCGCAATTGACATTTTATTAAATTACTTAACAGAAGTCACACCAAATTTGCACTTGTTCAGGTTTTTTAACAAACAAAATGTCCGATAGTGATTTAATAGAAACTAAATCGATAGCAGTGCCCGCCACGAGTTAGCAATGCTTTCATTACTAACCGATTACGTCTCATTATTAACGCCCTTTTTACTATTTATTACTTCCCGCTTGAAGTGTATCCAATGAAAATCGCTCAAGTTATCAACTGATTGTAAATAAAAGCCATTGGAAAAATGGAATTTTGAGGAATTTGTTAAAATAGTTTTGAAAAGATAATACACCAATTATGGATTATTTAAATATAATTTTCTTACATTAGAAACTTTGAATATTAAATTTTAATTTTTAATTGATTTATTTAGGAAATATATAGAGAAATAATTAAAATAAAATAAAAATGATAAGCCAGGAAGATGTTTAATAACTAAAGTTGTTACCTGCAACGTGATGTACCGCCGAAAAAACATTATCCGACGACTTATATAACTGAAGAAATAAAACACTTCTTAGAGAACTAGAAAACAAATTTTTTCATCTTGAATTGGCTGCCATTTTAGACCGCAACCAATTTAAAATTAACGTTTTTCACTTAGAAATTTTTAGATTAGCTTATTTAAAGTATATTCAAACCATTCCTTTTTTTTATGAAATAATCATCAATATGCTGCGCCACCCAATAATTATGTCAAGTCAATTCGATTGGTAGCCTGCATGTAGACGATATCGCCAAAATAAAAGGTAAATGCCCAACTTTTATGATTTAATCAGTTGATTTCTTATCAGGGAAACGAAACAGTTACCTTAATATACATTTTATTATTATATAGTGTCGAATATAGTATCATTATTATTTCGATTATTATCATTATGTTAATTTTGCCTTACCAAAATAAAAACTTAACCTTATATAATGTGCTATATTATTACCTTCAATTAACTGTTTTATTATTGTTTTGCTACATAATGTTATACAGTCTACATAAAAAGAAATTTATGTATTTTTAATAAAATTCCAGTAGGATATTTCATAAATATTCCAAAATTTATATAATTTCCTCCGAGTCTTCGAGATAAACAAAAACTCTTAAATGGAAATTACATAGTATTATATGCATATTGTGTGTTAAATACATATTGACCACAACTAAAGAATATATTAAGACGTTCTTTTTTGTTATTTAGTACACCTCAGAGCAGTACCTGTTCATCTCAAGTCATATCATCAAAAGGAATTTAAGATATTTTTCCGTCTTAGTTTCAGGATGAATCGAATTTAAAAAACACAATAAAAATTTCCATAAATAACAAAAGCGCATGTATAGTACGATAATACAAACTAATCGCTTTTAAAAGAAAAAAATTAAGAGATTTAAATAAATAAAATATATACAATAGACTATTTTTTGTATATTTATTTGATTTGAAATGATTTGTATTATGTCAAATATTGTATTTAAATGGTTGAAAATATAATAGTGATCCTTGTGATAAAGATCAGTAATGTTTTTAATATTTCAGATTTCTCATTATGAGAATTATTATTATATCCGAATTTTAATATAAATTAATATCATTGGTAGTGGTTTAATTAATGGCAATTATCGCATAAAAACATTTTGATACCCTATCTTACGCTGTTTACGCATCGCGTATTTCAATTTCCCCAAATATGTACATATGTATATACCTAACATTAAGTTCATGTCTTTTGGTAATTTTGTTATTATTAAATCTCACATCATAAATTCTGTTGTCACAACAAACAATACACAAACAAAAACGCTACCTGATTTAAGAAAAGATCGCACAGCAAAAAATAAATAAAATTACCCTTAGCCACAACGATGTAAGAAAATGACATTAAGGAAAATAAAAACAAACTTTATGATCGATACATTGTTGTTGCTGTTATTGTACCTACCTAAACTGTCGATTTATTTTTGGATATTTGATCGATCTCTTGAGTACAAGTAATAACAATAATCACGTTCGTATAATCGTTTTATAATTTCTGCATTTTATTATTTTATAATTCTTACTTGCGAATATAAATTTTTTGTGTTTATTTAATTGTAGCGATTGCAACATAAAAAAATTATGTTTCGCACAACATTAAACAAATTTATGATCTTATGATAATAAAAAGTTTTGATAAATTCTTGTGATCAGTATAATATTAATTTTAGATTTTATGTATTTAAAAGCCAATAAATGTCCTTAAAAGGGGAAAGAACAAAATGTTTAATTTAATTGTAATTGATACATACATATGTATATGTACGAGTAGATGTATAAGTCGATGACTAAATCGTATCGTAAATGGGCGGTTTATGCTTTAACACAATCTATTTAGACGAGGATTTTGAATTTCTGTATTTGTTTTTTGATTTTGAATGGAAAAACAAAAATACTTAATAGCTTGCTTTCCATAAATACCATGCAGGTGGATAGATGTCAAATTGACACAGTTAAAGTTAAAATCCTTTAAACCAGCGTCCAGATAAAAAGTTGGTAAATTAAGTTAATCTTATTTTCAACAAGCTATCACTTAGTATTCATTTGGTCAAAGTCTTACAAGAGGCTTTTTATGTATACTAAATAATATCCCACAAGTTTATTTACGAGATAACATTTTATTGGTATACATTTTATATTGTTACAATACGTGATTTACGTAAAGGAGACAAGAAACAAGGTAGAAAGGCCGAATTTAGCTTTTGATTTCCGGCGTAGAATTATCAGGGCTAAAAAATATTATTTCAATAATAACATTATAAATTGCGTTTTATTCTTGTTTATGTAGGCCAATATACATTTTATTCAGATTTAGATGTAAGAAAAACAATTACACGTCTAAATGACATGCTAAGGGAGATTCTGTCGGAAGCCTGACGTTAACAATGTTGGCGATCCCCAAATATTAATTGATTGTGCATACAGCCATTATGCATTGATTATGTTACAGCCTAAAAGCAGGTTGATAATTTCTCTTGTTTACTTTGTAATGTATAAGGTTGCTATGTGTGTTTTCCGTTGTGTCCATGCGTCGATGACGCTACGCGAAATAATAAAACACACAAAACCTTTTTCTTTTACTTATAATTATGATTTGATTTTATTAGGTTGAATTATAATTTGATTATTAAAATTATTATTAATTTTAATCACACAATTTGTTTTTTTACGTTAATATTAATTTTTCACTTGTTGCACGAAAATTAAGAAGGTTGTTCTAATGTAAAGTGTAATACCGACTGTCAAAAACACTACCAAAACAAAAAAAATTATGAAGCGGATGAATAATGAATTTTTTTCGTTTGGTTTCTCTTGTTTCGCATTCCACCGAAACAGTGGAGATGAATTATGTTTGATGGTGCTTGCTGGTCAAGCGGTTGCGATTGAGTGAGTGTCATGTACACAAGAGCGCTGATATATGTATTTTAGTACATCGCGGTGATAAAACGAGTGTAGGTGGGTGTGTGCGCGCCAATATTTGTGATTGATATATTGTAGCGGAAACGAATGTAAATATTTATGAGTATAAATATGAGTGAGTCGCTACAGGACTCCCCCGCAAGTGATTTTCCCCCTCCCTAGGGAATAATTGTATGAGTGGAAGCAATACGGACGGTCTTCTGGAAACGATGGCTTGATATTTGTTCAGCCGAACTAAGTATTCCGTAAGCTGGTTTAAGTCGATCGGTTGATACGTTGGAATTTTTTCCATTAATTGATACGACGAAATGCTTCCTTAGTCTACGTATAGTTTTATACGGACCTTCGTAGGGAGGCGTTAACCCCGTGCGGACCTTATCTGTTCTTATGAAAACAAAATCGCAGTTGTTGAGCGATTTCGGAACAAAAATATCATCTTGTTTGGTTTGACGAGGTGATTTGGGTACAAGGTTCTGCATGGTTGGTCGCAGTTGGTCGATGACTGTGTCGGTGGTTGGGAGTGGTGCAAGAGGATTATCGATGAAGAACTCACCGGGTAGCTTGATGGTTTGTCCATAAACCATTTCAGCTGGTGAGCACTTCAGATCTTCTTTCACTGTTGCTCGGATTCCTAGTAGAACGATTGGAATTTCCAAGCTCCAATTAATTGTATTGCTTCGGGCCATTAGTGCAGCTTTCAGTTGCCGATTGAAGCGTTCTACCATGCCATTGGCTTGTGGATGGTAAGCCGTTGTTCGTATCCGATGTGAGCCAAGGAGTTTTGTTAACTCGGTGAAAAGCTTGGACTCAAATTGCGTTCCCTGATCAGTTGTGATATGAAGGGGTACGCCAAATCGCGATACGTAATTGTTGATAAAAGTGGTGGCAATGGTTGCGGTTGAGTGAGTGTCATGTACACGAGAGCGCTGATATATGTATTTTAGTACATCGCGGTGATAAAACGAGTGTAAGTATTTGGTGTGTGTGCGCGCCAATATATGTGATTGATATATTGTAGCGGAAACGAATTTAAATATTTATGAGTATAAATATGAGTGAGTCGCTACAACTTAATTGCAGTTCTACTTTTTGGCGTTTGACAGACTGGCGAGCTTCAAACTTTACGTGCACTGGAACTGAGCCTTCAGTTCTGTTGGTTTATTTGTAAATTTTAGATCAGGGCCTTTGATCGGGTATATCTAATTTGGTGAATCTAAATTTAAAACACCGATCAAACGGTACAGTGAGTCTTTTCAGAATTGTTATCACAGAACAGTCGTATTCAATGCGGACAATGTCTATAAGTCTTTTTATTGGAAACAAAACTCGTTCCTATAAATATTTTGTACTATTTATATCATAATGGAAATAAGCGTTGCTTTATTCTATTTCCTTGATTTCTGTTATCGTTCTGTATGCCTGATTTGCCAAAAAAATATACTATGTTCACTAGCTTTTTTATAGACCAATTTTAAAAAAAATTTCGTTTTTAATTTTGTACTTTATTTTACCAATATTTCGGTCTTGTTGACCAGTTTAATGCCTTGGCTTATCTATTTTAATTTACAAATTGAATATTTTTATAAATAATATACAATTAACGCAGTTAATACAATATATACAAAACCATGAATATAGAAATGTTAAATTACTTATAAACAAGGCTGGGCAAATTACATTACACTGAGTAACTAAAATACTTTTACAAATTACAGCAAACTGAGTAATTAAAATACAAATTACAATTACTTTCGAGTGGAGTAATTAAAATACAAGTTACAATTGCTTTGAATTGTAATTTGTAATTAAAATACAAATTACAATTACTTTACATTTGTAAATTGACAAATTTTATTTGACAAAATTCGTTTAGTGAAAAAGCATATCATTAGAACAACGAATATTAAGATTAGGTTTTATACTGATGGCTCTGGAACCAGATTTTAATAAGCCTTGTAAAAATTTAAATAAGAAATTTTAAAAACTGAGGTAATTAAAATACAAATTACAATTACTTAGAATTTAAGTAGTTAAAATACAAGATACTGTTACTTGGAGAATGAGTAATTAAAATACAAATTACAAATTGTTTAAATACAAATGAATTAAAATACAATAATTACGTAATTTAAATACATGTAATTCGTTACTGCCCACCCTTGCTTATAAAATTTTCCTTCTAGCTACACGATTCAAAAATCAAAAAAATCCTCAAAATTCAAAATCAAAAACAATAGTATGTAATTTGTTTCTTTCCGCAGTCCTTGGCCTACTATCAAACTCAAATTACTTTGAACAGCTGATTTTTCAAAATATAAACATAAATACCATACATAATAGAATTCGGACTACATGGAGGTTGGAAGAATACTATATTTTGGAAAAAGCTGAACAAATTATTTTTTGCAATTTTTAATTTTTTATTTACTATATTTTATTTGTAAGTACTATGGAATTTATTAGTGACAACTTTGTAATTAACTGGACCTTTAGCCAACCATATATGACAAGCTTCTTTAAATTATCTTTTACGTTTTTTAATTTCGAAGTCTACTGTTTTTACATTTTTAAAGTCAAACTCATGGTTATTTTCGTGAGCGTGTTCACCAAACGTGCACCAGGATTCCGATTTGTTGGGAAATTTGTCATATGGTTTTCATTCGACTAAAAATTCTAATTGGTATAAAAACTAAGAAATTGCGATTCCGGTTCTATGATCTGCAATTGAAAACTCATAACAAACAAAAAAAAAACCAAACCTTTGTTTTGTATGAGAAGTCTGTTTTTATATGTATTTTCTAAATTATTTTATCAAAATACATATTTTCGAAATATAATTAACAGAAAGTAATTTATAACAAAAAAAACAAACTAACAAATAATTTATAATTTATAATAATGTAATTTATAACAATAATTTACAACAATATTTTGTTTGCGACCGCGCAAACAAAGAAAGCTGGCAAAGAGCAGCACAATTATTTAATATTTTATTTGGTAGGAAATTTGCCTATAAGATGGTAGAATCTCATAAATAATAAATTACGTTTAATTTTCGTTAGACGAAACCTAAAGTACCAAAAATGTTAATAATAAATTAACTGTTGGGATTAGAATATAAAACATAACCTATATATTCAAACTGTAAGACGAAAATCCGTATTAGAGTAGCTCTAATTATTAATTTTATAAAATAACTAAACAATTCGCTTTGAAAAATTTCTGATTTAAAAAAATTACCCAAAGTACCAAATCAAAACGCGTTGGTCTAATCGGTATATTTCGTAATATTTCTCATTCTTATTTGTCTTAGAACTGGAATCTGGATGCTGACCTGTATTGGTTTTGTTGCGATATGTGTTGTCTGGTTAGTCAGGCCACAGTTTTCAAATGCATATAGTATTTATTTAAATTTAAACCCCCCTCAGATGCATTGCGTATGCCTTTGCTGTTTCATGATACTGGCTAATCTAGCGATTTAGATATATGGAAATACAATTGCAGTTATGCTGTAAAATATTTATCAACTAGAGACTGTATATTAATTTTCACCATTCTGTTGTTTCTTTGTAAAATGTTTTCTTTAATTCTCAAGTTTTCAATGACAATTGACAACAAAACGAAAAACGGGCAAGTTTTTCAAAAAATTAATGCAATCGCGAATATTAACAAGTTTAGAAAGGTTTTAAAAAGAAGAAAATAATAGCCTCAAGCAAAATTGTTATTTATTGTTAATTTTAGATCAAATAAACACCTGATAAACGATCATTCTATAAATTTTATTTGTAACACCTACTTTTAGCAAATAGCACTGGAAAACAAATTATGTTAAATACAAAATTTTAAAAAATTAGATAAAATCAATTTAAATAGTCAACGTGATCATACCACATAAATTAATTCGTAATGTAATCATAGAAAAATTAACTGTAATGATAATTAAGATCGACAGTTTAAAAAAGCCTTGATCATTCAATTAAATTAAATTAATACTATTATAAAACAACATAATCAAGTGAAATTGATGAAGTTACATAATTTAATTAAATAACAATTATTTTACCAGCTGTATATGATTTTATTTTGATTTTCTATATTGATCGATTTGATCGGTTGAAAAGAGGTTTCTTCTTTTCCTTAAGTATTTTCTTGTATTTTCAGTTTCTTGATTGTGTCGGCCATTGTCTTGTATCTTAAATTTGTTTTTGTTATTTTTTGGTAAGAAATCGGTAAGAAGAATTTTTTCCCGAAAATCCAAGAGCAAAAATGCCGCTTTACTTTTTATTATTATTATTATATACATATATATTTTTTCTGAATTAAATTCAATCATAAAAGGTTTGAAAACAGGGTGAATTAAATATGCGACTACTACACCAGTGAAATTTTTTATGATTGATATTTAACGAAATTCAATACATATTTTAAGGAAAGGTTTAAATTTTGATTTTAAGATGGTAAATTATTGGAACAGTTATTGTTATCGATTAATAAATCGGCCACCCTGTTCTTTTCTTCTTTCTTCTGTTTTATCTCTTATATAATATTGATCTTAAGATGTTGTTATAATAAAAAGTAACACAGTTGGGAGTTTTTTCGGGGCCAAATATTCAGACGATCGATTATTTTGATTTTATTTTTTTTTCTGTTGTTTTTTGCAAAAAAAAAAATATACAATATATCAAAAATGTGTATTGATCAGGAATCGATCAAATTGGTGATCGGACAACAATTTTTTCTTGTTCACATTTTACGTAACTTTTTTGTTGTGCGATTAAATAGATTAAAAAATGTAACAAAGTATGTTTTTTTTTTGTTTAAATATATCAAAATATATTTTTTTTTGTTTTTTAAATTTGGAAGTAAATTTTATCACGTGGCGATCAAAAGTGCAATAAACTGGAAGGTATATTCCTGTTTTGAGTGTTTATGGCATCGGAAGGTATATGTTGACTTTATTGGTTTGATTGGAAAACATTTCAAGTTACTTGAGATTCAGTCTTTTATGATATTATAGCAAAACTGATGAAAAAACTGGAGGATATTACAACAATTGTCGAAATTAAATCATAACAGGATGGCGATTATTCGAAATGTAGTTGTAAAGCTATTATTTTTATTTCAACAAGTATATGTGACAAAAATGTTAAAAACTTGTTACAAATTTGTTGAAAAACTTAAAACCTAATTGAGTGGAAATTGAGCGAATTAAATTAAAACGGTTTATATTATAACATTTTTGCGACTTATGAGAAAATAATTTATGACATACGTAGCTATTTAATATTAGAGTTGTTTCTTCAGAACAATAGCGTTAGTGTTTTGCAAGTTTAATTTTGAGAAAAAACCAAATTAGGATCAAGACTGAACATTGAACCCGAATAACCCCAAGAAAGGCCACCTAAGGTTAACTCCAACGATCAACCTAAAGCTAAGAATTCATAATCTTCAGTTCAAAAAAGAGTCGTATACTAATGCCTCACAACTGAATTTATTTCACTGCTATAAATGCTGTCAAGCTCTACCAAGAAATATTGATCTTCGTTAGTTGATTACACACTGATTATTGGCTAAACTTACAGCAATAGCTTCTGATATAGATAGAAGTTTTAGCCTAGTGAACAATTTTACTCATAGTTGGAAATACCAAGCGAATACAAAAAAATGCAGACCATCAAAATCTAGATCTTACTTTTTTATTTAATAATTCACAAATTTGTATAGCTTTGAACTTTCACCGAATTGTATGTACAAACACCTTATTTTGAGTTATGAACCATCATACGGCCCTGATACAAATGCAATGCATTTTTACATGAACTCATTCAAACAATACAATTCATTAACTATTCCGTCTCGAACTATCATACATGCATATTTATAGAGTGTTCTGTATATTGTATAACCCCCAAAGTTAAATATGCAAATTTTCTCATCGCAAATTTTAGAAACATAATCCAAAAAGAAAAACGAACGAGAAACATACAATCAATAATTTACAACAAAATTGATTAATCAACCTATCCCGTTTCTTCAGAAAAAAAAGCGCGACCCCCAAAAATTCATCTCATTCACAAGAATGTAAACTCAACAAAAAACGTAAAAACAACGAATACCAAAATCCATTGCACACACGACACATTCAAATTTTTTCAAAAATGTTGTGATCAGAATACCTAATTTTTTTACGGTACAACAGAAGAGGGAAATTCATATTTTTTTTTTTATTTTATTCTTGTAGTTTTTGAATTCAATTCCATGACGACGATGATGATACTCTCTCTCTATTGATCATCACAAAAGTGTCATCATCTGTTCGCTAAATATGACAATGATTATGACAAACAAAATGATTTTGTTTTTTGTTTTACTTCTTGAGACAATGAAAAACTAAACAAAAAGAAAATGTAGTTTTGTAAATAAAGTAAAAGTGTGAGGTGTTTTATTTTAGTTTGTGTTGTTTTTGGAAACACAGCATAAACAGAGGAAGGACATGAGAAATGATGATGGATATATGTATGTTTAAGTATAAGAAGAAATGAAGCAGCGAAGCAACTTAGTATGCGAATTGTTGTGTGCTTTAATTTGTGTATTTTGATGTTGTGAATAGAATTTTAAAGATGAAGAAGTTTATCCCCAAAGTGTTTTTGTCTTGTAGCACTTTCTTATTTTGTATACCGCTCTGTGTTTGCGGATAGTTTTTTTTATCAACATCACCGCCATCGTAGTCTTAAATATTTTGATAATGAAACCAGGCATACTATATATATTTTAAACATTATAGGTTTGATTGTATAAACAAAAAAAGTATCTGGGAGTAAAGATATATGTTCATCCAAGAGTTTGATTTATGGTCCATATACTGTATTTTCTTCCTTATCGTCGTTGGTGCAATGCAGATGGTGATAAATCCGAAGTTATATCGATACCTCCCCCTGCGCATAGCACTTGCCTATATGTTTATATTTTGAATTTCCTTAACAATATCCCTAAATTCGAAAATATTTTGAATTTTCATTCAATGTCCTTTTAAATTTTCATTCAATGTCCTTGGAAATAGTGTTCTAAAAGACTATAGTACCAGAAAGCTGAATTATAATAAATGAAAAAAAATACCTTTCTGATATCTTAATTTTGTATTTACCATAAATTGTAAAAGTGGACTTGTGTGCTTTAAAGGTAATAACGAGTAGAAAATAGTTCAATCCAATCTACAATTGGTGTCTGCACCATTAAGTAAAAGGGCCAATATAAGGTGCAGTTCAATTTCCGACTTATTTTGTGTAGAATGACTTATTTGAAAGACTACTATAAGTCACCTCGCGACGAGACTTATTGTAAACTTTCTTGACTTATTTGGGGGAGCTTCCACAAAAATGACACGATATTTCAAAATTATTTTCTGATTTAAATTACGATGCTTCTTTAAAATTTTTTTTAAAAAAAGACAATTGGGAAACTTATAATTTTTAGTGTAAAAATTATTTTCAGAACAAACTTGACATAACATAAAGATATAATATGAATTATTGTTAATTGTTTTTGTTTTTATTATAGTTTTTCATTATTATAGATGTATGTGGGTAAGTGACTCATGCCAAAGTCAAATTTCTGAGTTTAAATTATATTGGTAATAAAAATAGACAATCATTTATACTGATCTCGTCTTTTGTTATTATACTATTTTTTGTTTTGTAAAACCTGCTAAAATTTTCTCTAGAAAGCAGATACATATTTGAAAATATCAACCTTTAGGTGTTTTACCATTCACACCACTCAAGTGGCATACCACACACGCTACCAATGCCGATTTGAGCATTTTTACTCTCTATTCTATGCTCTAATTTACACACAAAATGATAAAAATATATTTTTTGTTTTTCTTAATGACAAACTTCTCACTCAAATCCAACGCTACTTCAACCCAAACCCCATTCACCATCATACCATAATAGCAACGTACAATCAAATCAGCATACGTACCGTCGTACCATTATAACCTTCAACAGTTATTTCGTGATACCATTATTCTATTATAGCATCATACCATCATGACACTACACCATTAAACCATCACACAATCATGCCATCGTTCCATAGTAATGTCATATCATCACACCATGATATAGAAAGTATATCTTACCAACAATCTTCTTAACTTCATACCATCGTACCATCACACCACCATCATCATACCATAACACCACCATAGCATCATACCACCATATCTAAAAATACCATAATTTATTTTTGTTTTATTCATTACATTTACAGATAATATTAATATAACATAAAATACTTTTGGAAATAAACAACTCTACATATACTGGTAAAGACTTATAGGCAATAAAATTTATTGAATAAAATTAGGAACATTTTATAAACCAAAGGTTTAGTGGTTAAAGTTTAAAAATCCTTAAAGTGTGGGGGTTTTGTGTATATGGAATTGTAAAATAGTACAATAATAAACTGAAAGAAAAAACTTAAACAATAATGTTCAAAAACCATCGTACCATCATACAATCATACCATTATAACATACCATCATATCATCATAATACTACCATACCATCATACAGTCACACCTTCCTAGCATCATAAGATCATTGCACCCTTCCATCATACCATCATTCCATCATACCATTCTTCCAACATACCATCATACCATTACACCGTCATATAATCATACCATCTTACCACCATACCATCATACCTTCATACCATCATACCAACATCATCATACCATCATTTTTTTTTTTATTCATTACATTAACAGATAATACATATTAATATTATAAACATAATTTTTGAAATAAACAACTCTAGTATACACCGGTGAAGATTTATAGGAAATAAATATTGAATAAAATTATAAACTTTTTATAAATCAAAGGTTTAGAGGTTAAAGTTCCAACTTTAGTAATAATTGCAATAAATACTGAAAATGTGGGGGTTTTGTTTCTAGGCAATTATAAAATAGTAATAAATTGAAAGAAAAAAACTTAAGCAATAATATTCAAAAACTATAAAGCAATTTCAAACAACGTACTTAGATTGCTGACAGTAAGTAACCATTATTTTAGTTTTTTGGAAAAACGTGACAGAGAAGTACAGTTTATTATGCTAGTAGGTAAATTGTTAAAAGACTTAGGACCATTCAAAGGAAATATTTATTAAAAGTTGACGATTTATCAAACCATCCTCCCCGTAATCATACTGCCATACGATCTATCATACCATCATACTATCATACCATCATAACATCATATCTTCATACTGTCATACCATCATTCCACAATACCATCTTGCCATCATATCAACATACCATTATACCATAGTACTAACATAGTATCATCATAGCATCATACAATCAAACCATTATACCATCATTCCATCATACTAACATACCTTCGTACCATCACTCCATCATACCATCTTGCTATCATACTATCGTACCATCATACTATCAATCCATCAGTCCATCACACCATCGTATTATCATACCATCATTCCATCGTACTGTTGTGTTATCACACCATCATAACATTATACCATCGTACTCTCATGCCTTACCCTATTTGATGCAAATCATCATACTATAATACTTGCTTACCGTCATACCAACGTACCATCATAACATCATACCAACATACCTTCATACCATAGTACCATTACACCATCATAACATCATACCTTCATACCATCATACCGTAATACCACCATACCTTCGTACCATCATACATCATGCTATCATGCCATCATACTCCTTTACCATTATACCAACATACCATCTTACCATCATATAATCATACCATCACAACATAGTACCATCATACCATCATGCCAACATATCTTCATGCCATCATACATTCATACTATTATATCATCATACCATCATACCATCACACCATCGTACCATCATACCATCATAAAATCATACCATCATACCTTCATACCATCATACAAACATACAAACATACTATCATACCATCATACATTCATACCAACATACCATCATACCATCATCACCATCACCATCACCATCACCATCACCATCACCATCACCATCACCATCACCATCACCATCACCATCACCATCACCATCACCATCACCATCACCATCACCATCACCATCACCATCACCATCACCATCACCATCACCATCACCATCACCATCACCATCACCATCACCATCACCATCACCATCACCATCACCATCACCATCACCATCACCATCACCATCACCATCACCATCACCATCACCATCACCATCACCATCACCATCACCATCACCATCACCATCACCATCACCATCACCATCACCATCACCATCACCATCACCATCACCATCACCATCACCATCACCATCACCATCACCATCACCATCACCATCACCATCACCATCACCATCACCATCACCATCACCATCACCATCACCATCACCATCACCATCACCATCACCATCACCATCACCATCACCATCACCATCACCATCACCATCACCATCACCATCACCATCACCATCACCATCACCATCACCATCACCATCACCATCACCATCACCATCACCATCACCATCACCATCACCATCACCATCACCATCACCATCACCATCACCATCACCATCACCATCACCATCACCATCACCATCACCATCACCATCACCATCACCATCACCATCACCATCACCATCACCATCACCATCACCATCACCATCACCATCACCATCACCATCACCATCACCATCACCATCACCATCACCATCACCATCACCATCACCATCACCATCACCATCACCATCACCATCACCATCACCATCACCATCACCATCACCATCACCATCACCATCACCATAACCTCACCATCACCGTCACCATCACTATTATCATCACCGTCACCACCACCATTACCATCTCCATCACCAACACCATCATCTTCACCATTACTAACACTATCACCGTCATCTTCACCATGACTATAATGATTACTATGACCATCACCATCATCATCTCCATAACACCATTCTTATATACAAACCATCATACTAATACCATAATATATAATACCTTCTTACCATCATCACCATAAATATCACCGTCACTATTAGTCTATTACCATCACCATCATTATCATTATCACCATCGAAATTACCGGTAAAACAATTGTAAAAGTTTTAGAACAATTGACAAAGTTTTAGAAATTACTCCGTAGTAACTTTTGACCTGATTATCATACCTCAAGAAGGAGATTAATAACAGTGACTATTATTAAGTCTTAAACAATCTTTGGATATGTTTCCTCTTTCCATCCTAATGTTTTAATTAGAAAAGACTTTAAATTACAATAGACTAAAAATAAACAAACATTAAGCATGGAAAATTCTGTGCCAAAAAGAGAAAGACAAAAATAGCTTAGGGACGTATTTAGGATTTTATTCAATGGATCGGAATGAAGTGGGTGGCTTAAAATAAAACAATTAAAGTTTAGAAAATATTCCTATAATATTTTTCTTACATTTTATTTTATTTTAGTTGCAAATACACATATAATTATTCTTAAATTCAACATTTTTAATAAAATTATTTTATTATTTAAAATAAATTTTTCTAAAAACGTAGTATTATTTTTCACTTGTAGTGATGACCTGGTAAAAATAATAGTAAACAAATCGTAAAGTTTCTTATGACCCAACAACAACAAAATTTGTTTTGTTTTTTGATAATTATGTAATAAATGTAAATTAAAGTGTACTATTTCTATCACAAATTACAATATTTACATCCCAATTTTAATTTCGATATACAGTACCGCACATAGGAATCTGCACACATAATAAAACATAGTTTTCACTGTTTTACAATAAAAAGATAATTTTGTAGTAAAATTTACTATACTGACAATACGATTTTATTTTAGGACCGACATTTTGTTCAATCGAGTAGTCAAAGATTTTTTTTATTTTTCATAAAGAAAAACAAAAATTTGGTTTGATGTTTTATACGTAATTTTAATTTAGCAAGCGGTTTCAAGTTTTGTCACACGTTTCTAAGAGAAACGTGTGACAAAGTAATTTGTTTATTAACTGTCAAAAAAACAGACACTTTTGGCTTTGAAAACAGAGAAAAAAAGCCTGCTTTTCACGGCGATTGTAGGAAAATTAACTTTTGGACATGTGTGCATGTCCGGATTTCAATGCCCGCTACTGCATATAAAAAAAAAATTTAATTTTTTTTTAATTTTTTTTTTTTTTAATATAATTAATTATTAAATTATATTTATTTATTCTTTTGTTTTGTTTTATTGGATAATTTTTAATTTTCACGCACAACCACTTTTTAACAACAATAAAAACTAGATGGTTTGTTTACATAAAAGAAAGACCAACCATTTATTATTTGTAACCAACCATATATATCGATCCCTTTCCAACTGTCCACGCTTGAAATAGAAGATTTTATATGGGAAAACCATTTGTTTATCATATATGAGATCGTCTTTTTTTTAATTACCAAATAAATAATACTCAGACATGTTGCTTTGACTTACAACCCACTTGCATTTATAATAATGAAAAACAATAATATAATTGAATGCGAATTCGTTTCTTCCATATTAAAATATTCATATTACAACTGTATACTACTACAGGGACAATGTAGTATATAGGAATAAAAGTTCCTAGTTTTTTCTTCATATGCATATCTATTAAGTTTTCAAATACAATGAAAATAATTTTTACACTAAAAATTAAAAGTTACTGTCTTTTTCAAAAAAATGTTAAAGAATTTTTTGAAATACAAATATGTGATTACGTACGAGCGTTTTTATTATATAATATTATTTATGTAACCTGTGGTAAATAATTTATTGTTAGATTAAAAAAAGAACTATATTTTTAAAAAAAAAAATTTTAAATTTAAAATTATCAATTTTTTTCATGTTTATTGTTACAGTTTAATTCCTATGAATATGACCACTAGGTCGAAATATCAGGAAATAAAATTGGAAAAAACTAAATTACTAGTTTTATTTTGAAATGAGTTTGTCTATAAAAAAGTTGACTTCAATTACAAAAATGGTATCCGCAACAAGGCTTCATAAAATCGAGCATAAGTATAACACCAATGGTAGTCATGCTATTTCATAACTATAAAAAAAAATTTTAAATTATTTGAGCGTTTGGGATCTTCGCAAAAATCTTTTCCCTGTTTCAAGTGGAGACGTATGCCAGTCGTAACAAACGTGGGGACGACCCACACCCGAGATAAGGTCTCAAGCCAGGCATATAATAAACAAATAATAGTGTTAAACACGAATATCTTTGGCATGATATGTGCCCAACGGTTTTTCATCCAGATCTTTAACGCTATAAGCAAAGTTACACAATTTCTCCTTAATTACCGCAGGGATGAATTTAGGGGACAATGGTGCCGGAAATCTGATTCTGGTTGAAAGATCTTATAAATACTGGCTGATCGGGATAAAAGTTCTGACTGATGCTTAGTGGTTTATTATTTTTGAATATTTTGTGGTTAATGGCATCCAATGATCTCATGCGTATAAATTCATCATATTTCGTCATTCTCTTGGCGATAAATTTCTGTTTACTAGGTTTAAAATTTGAAAACCACTGTCCAACAATGGTACATGGCTTCTTATAGTCTACTGGGAAAGACGAATGGAATTTGGCTAGAGAACTCAAGTTCGGATGACAGTTGTGGACACGGATGACAGTTGTGGAGTAATGCCAAATTGATTCCAAAAGTCCATTCCGAGATACAGAGCTTGATCTAAGGAAGGTACCAGGTATATGCGCATGTAATGAGTTTGAGAATTATATAGTATGGGAGCATAAATATAACCCATCACACGCTGAAGTTGACCACTAGCAGTGTATATGGTAGATGGAAAACTATGTATTTTTAACTGGTTATCTGTCAACAACCTTTCAGACCCACAACCCAACACACTCACACTCGCACCGCTGTCTAACAGACCTCTGTATGGAACATCATTAAAACGGATATCAGCATAGAGCCGTTTATCACGTGTTTCAGAACCGTGAATTGAGGAGACAACGAAGGATCTCAAGACCCGACGTGCCCTCCAATATTTTTTTGAACGTAGTAAGCGTGTTGAGCTAAATTTCCTACAATACATATGTTCGTCGTCGTTGTTCGTCTTATTCGTTGTATTTGTGTACAAAAAAAACATAAATATCAATAAAGATTTTACAATAATAAAAAAAAAAATGATGAACGATGTGCACAAATACAACGAATGGGACGAACAGCGATGCGAAGTGCAAAAGTAGAGGGGGAAAAATTTGACTGATTTTTTTTTTGTTTGATAAAAAATAAATAAAATAGATAGTCTAGTTTTGAATTTTAAATAATTAAGTCTAGTATGCGTATATCTATAAATGCATATTTGTTTGTGAATCAAATATTTAAAATTTAAATAAAGAAACTGAATAGTAATATAAGAAATAATAAAATATATTCATCTATAATAAATCAATTTTTCCTACAATCGCCGTGAAAAGCAGGCTTTTTTTCTCTGTTTTCAAGGCCCAAAGTGTCTGTTTTTTTGACAGTTAATAAACAAATTACTTTGTCACACGTTTCTCTTAGAAACGTGTGACAAAACTTGAAACCGCACGCTAAATTTAAACATATGAAAAGAAGAGTAAGAGTAAAAGAAGAGTATTGAAAAGCAAAATTTCACATAATTATGATGTAATTATTTTTATTGATTATTATTGAAATTTACATTAATGGTACAATTGGTGCAGTTTTGTATGTTGATGCCGCGTTGATTGAGTTCTGGTGATAAAATAGAATGAATGTTTTCCGTGGTTAAACAAACTTCCCGCTCTAACGTAATCCGCTCCCGCTCAAGAGGGTTTTCATTTACTGTTTGCGGTATATTTTTTGTTGCATCACCAAATATTTTTCTACCCAAATTTATTTTATTGTTGAGAGAATCCTCAATATAACCCTCTGCAACCGTCGTAGATTTTCACCCACCATGTCTTTTCAAGCTCATTAAATCACCGCCGGCGTTGACTAGTAAAGATGCAGATGACCTGCGAAAACAGTGGCCTGTATATGCTTCCACATCAGGTAAGCCAATGTACTTTGCCACATGTTGAGGTATTTTACCAATAGAATTTACACCTACCACCTGTTTACAGCATACCCCATTAGCATATTTGATGAAAAATCGTAGTGAGTTCATATTTGGAGGACGTAAAGAAGCATATTTTCTGTAATATGAAAGCAAATCTAGATTATTTTCTAAATTGTTACTCAAAATAAATGTTCGTGTAATTCGAGTTTTGGTATCGGGAATTTTAAAGATGATGATTGAATCACGGTCTTCAATGTGGTCAACTGATAATTTTACCAGTTCATCACGGCGGCATGCACCCGCAATCTATATAATAAGTACAACCTATAAAAACAAATATCATTAATAAATATTCTAAGAATTATACAAAACATTATTACAACAATCGTATATTACCTTTTTCATCAAATATTGGTCGTCTGGCGCTTCGGATAAAAATTTGAAAATTTCGTTAATTTCTAAAATTTTTGATTTTTTTGGTTTGTACCCTACAGATTTTTTTTTCAAAAAAGCCATTAATTTTTTAAATTGTTTAATATCTAGATCATTTTTTGCCATTAAAGTGGCCCTCAACATCGAAAAAATAGACCACAAAGTAGAACTTTTAAGAATCTTAGCTTTGTCACTAAAATATGCTAAAAGGACATTTTTCTGATATGTTTTTTATGTGCTTTTGGTTACACCAATTCGAAAACAGCTCGAATTGCTTTTCATACTTATGCTTCGATTTTTCGGGAAGCAAATTCAAAATTACATTTCTTGCTTCTAGAGCAACGTCCGGCGGTGTATTTGAGAGATCGCTGTCACTTAAATCCATTTTTTTTAGTTTTTTGTTGCAAAAAATAAATTGTCAATTTTTAAGAAAGACTAATGTTTGTATAAAACATCAAACCAAATTTTTGTTTTTCTTTATGAAAAATAAAAAAAATCTTTGACTACTCGATTGAACAAAATGTCGGTCCTAAAATAAAATCGTATTGTCAGTATAGTAAATTTTACTACAAAATTATCTTTTTATTATATTTTTTAAAATGATTGTAGGAAAAATAAAGTGTGAAACACGTCCGCAAAGTTGTTTGTCACGCTCGAAAGGTTGCTGGCCTCCGTCCCGTCGGCCAGCAATTTCCTTTCTCGCGTGACAAACTGGCACTTTGCGCTCTTGATACACAAATAACTATTATGTAATCCGTGCAATTATTTGATGGTGTTTTATTTTTTTTTTCATCTGCTGGTTTTTTTTGATGATTGCATATTTAGTAAAAGTAAAAATATGTTTCTTTTCGTCGTTTCGTGGTGGTGCACCGATTTGGTGAAAACCCCACTCAGAGCAAATTATTGTCAAGTAATTTTTTTCTCCGTTGTTTTGAGTAATTGCGTTTGGAATTTCCGCTGTTTTTTTTATCTTCGCTTCGGCTCGGTTGTCCGTTTTTGGGTGTGGTTCGACCCCATAACGGTTCATTTCATTCAGATATTTTTTGTGTTATTTTCTTAATTTTCTTAAAACAGTGAATAGTGAAAGTGAAATTTAACATTAACGTAGAATCAGTTTTAACGTAATCTATCTTGCCTAATTTTCATTTTTTTTTTCTTTTACCGTAACAAAAATTTTCTTTGAATTTTCTTGTTGTTGTGTGCTACGCCGCACCATGTGCGTGTAAACAAAATAATTGATCGAGTGATGTGAGGTGTGGTCGTGTGAAGGATCGGTCTTTTTTCACCCTATTCCGTGCGTGCCGTTCGTTCCTCCAGGACAGGCTGTGCTGGAGGGCGGCACGCCATATGAGTTGATCGCGTCGGGGTGATGGTCTCCGTTCCGGGGGATTGTCGCTGGGATTGTCATGCGGGCGTCCTTCCCTTATAATGGCATCGGTGGCCGTCGCGACTGGGAAATAGCATCCCAGTAGGCGGGCCGATGAGGGGAGGCCCGTGTGGCAGTCAGGGCGGTAGTCGCCTGGGATTGAGACGGCCACTTCGGATCGCTCACTCCCTACTTATTTTTTTTGTTGCCGCTGAGGCCGTGGCAATTTAATTTTAATTTCCCTTTGCCCCTCTAATTTTGTTCTTCATGCGGTTATTCAAGCATGGGAAATATGTCTGAAAACCCCCACGCCGCACCGTGAGCTCTAGCCAGCTACTATACCGCATCAGACCGCTATTCTCATGTCTGTTAACGTAATCCCTTGTGGGGATTGCGTTACACTGTAAGGTAGAAATATAAGCTTTCTATCAAATTTGAATCTTTTTCTGTTTCCTAAAGAACCAATGTAAAATTGATAGTTTTGATTTACAAGTTAAATTCAAATAAATGTATGTAATAAATTTACCAACGCCCCCTTTAAATAAAGGCCGTAAGCATCAGACCAATTTTAATAGGCCTAGTTCACGGGAGATACATTTTACGATTTCTCATAAGAACCGCTGTAAAATTGAACATTTTTTATTCAAATTTTATGAATGAACCACCCGAAACAGCAAGAAACACCTGAGTACCCCTTCACATCGCCGCGATCGACATTTTTGAATACGCCGGAATGAACTTCATATCAATCATTGACACTTACTCTGGTTTTCTCATAGTGGAACATATTGAGCACAAATCCGCAAGTCACGTTATTCGAAAGCTGCGAAAGCGATTTAACATCAGTGGCTATCCAACAAAAATAAAGTGTGATAATAACCCGTTCAGCAATATCGAATTCTGAATACAATACTAGGCCTGTGGCAAGTATGCAGCTGGCTCCCAAATGCCCGTATCCATGGTGCTATTGTGTCGGAACAATTTGAATGAAAGCCAAGTTTCACACAAAAATAAAAGGAAAAAGAATGAAACAAAAATACTACTTTGATCGAGACAAAAGCATTGCCCTTGTTAAAAGTCGGTGATATTGTAATATTTAAGAAAAACTGTCACGAATGGAACTACGGTACAATCGTAGGTAATTTTAATGGTATATAAGTTATGTATGTATTATATATATTTTAAAAAAAAAATAATAATAATAACGCAATTATTGCAGTAAATTTTGATCTGATCCGGATCACTATGCGTCAAGAAAAGCAGCTAGTATTAACTTAAAAAAACGAGGGACGTAAGATCTTGTTTCGTAAAATAAACAAATAATTTAATACAAATATTTCGTTATATATGGGGCATTTATGGTAATATTTATCGACATTATTTTTAACAATAATAAAAAATTACATTAAAATTACGAAAAAGGCACATCTCATATATTTTAACAATACTGTTTTTCACGAAAATATGAAGGAAATATATCCCCACACTACACATATTTTGTTTGAAATAATTTTATTTGATTTTCCTGAGATGTGCTCTTTTTGAAATTGCATATTCAATTTAATTGTACAGTTAAGGATACTTTGTAAGGTTTTAATGTTTAAATAAAATCTACCTAAAATAAAAATTTACGAAACTAAATGTTTTCAATTTAATGATTTAACGATTTAACTATGTTATTTATTTAAATCGCTTAAAGAATTAGTAACATCTGTCTTTTATAAAAATGCGACTTGCTTCATAATACGAATTCCACGCCAGTTAATTTTATTTTATAAAATATTCAGATAAATATTTAGTAGAACTAAATCGGATAGTCAAATATTTGACTCTCCCGTTACAAAGTTCATATAAAAAAGGAAAATCTTGTATTGATTTTGTATTTTGAAACAAATTGCAATTTCATAAAAGAAGAAAACAGGAAATATTACCTAACTGGCCGTAGGCTCTTTGTTTGTGCAACTGGCCACTAGTCTAATACACTATCTACTGGGCGGTGGTACATAAACTATTTCCAAACTTGTTCGTTTTATTGTAGAATGTTGAACGTAGAAGACGAAGACTTTGAATTATTGTTTTTGTCAAATTTCCAGCTTCGTTCGATAATAGCGAGCCGACTTTTTTTATATATGATAACTCAAAAAATAAATGGAATAGAGAAATGATTTTTTTTTTAGTGAAAAGGCTTTAATTGTATATATACATAAAAAAACCGGCATTTTAGATGAAAAGAAAAAAATATTAATTTAAAAACAGTCGCCTTTATTTTATTGTTAGTTCGGTTTTTACTTCATTATGGTTGATCTGACAATATATATTCAGTAAAAAAAAGAATTTAAAATAAAAAATATTTCCGACTAACCCGAATCGAGAGAACCCTAAAACGTTGTGGTTCTTAATCTAATGCGTTAACCACTATAGACTATTAACTCTTCCAAGACTACTCACAAACTTTAATTTTTTCATATAAATAAATTAAAGTTCTAACTGACTGCTTGTACGAGTACATTATAATATGTACCTATCATTAAATGTCTAGTACATAGATACTTTTGTTGGAAACATTGCCGAATTATTTGCCATCAGCAAAATATTGCAGATACATTTAGAAATTTAAATTTCTTATTATATGATAACCTAGTAATTTTGTCGTAAAGACAAAATAGAGACCTATAAACGATTGTTGGAATTTGCAAGGTGCATTAACCGTAGAAAAATACTTCTTCAAAAAGTTTTATATTAACTTGGAAAACAGTTCAACAAAATGTTTTACTATTTATTGTTGAAATGACCCCCAGGTATATGATGGACCGTCAACCTTAAAACAAATCGCTGGTTCCGTTTCGTAATTCTCTCTTCTTCTGCAAGCCCTTCTATTCTGTACTTTAGCAAACCCGGCATTTTTTTTAATCGATGTTTTGAATTCCTAGTGACCTAATTCGTCGAGAAATGTGAAAATCGGGAACAAATTATTTTTTTCGCAATTACAATACTTACTAATTATAACTTCGCTTTAGCAGGAAACGTAGAAAGTTATTTGTATGTATTCACTCAATGGGCGAATATTACCAGAGCACCCTGTATTTTATAGAGCCATAATCAAAAAATCTGAGCTTTTATAAGGGAATTAGAAACGAGGAAAAAACGAAACTTTTCATAGTAAAACACACAAAACATATGGGAAATCACTTTTTTTCCTAAGACAAATTTTTAAATGAAAACGTTACAAATTGTTAATTATGATTTCTGAAATACTTTCATAAATGTTTGAATTTCAACACATATGAATATCGTTTAAGTAAATCGTTTTCATTTTCTTGTAATAATTGATTTATTTAAACCAGTAGTGTAAAGTGGATTGTCCTGGGCCAGCCGAAAAAGTTTTTACACCAAACATTTTTTACATGTAAATTACAACAACATAAACGTTTACGTATTTTTTTTATATGCATACTACACAGTGCAACCACAGTAACTAAATCTCTGTACAGTGCAATCAAAGTAACTAAACTCTTTAATAATGATAAAACATGTATAAATTCAACAAGAAAAATTCTTGGTCATCGACGAGAATCGAACTCGAGACTTTTGCATGGTAAGAAACTGTCTTAACCATCATACTACGAGCGAGATTGTAAATCATCAACTATTTATGGTTTAAAAAAAAAATTCCGCATGTTCAGCGAAATAAAAAAATTACAATAATATAATAATACCCCTAAATGTCGATTACAAACTCTACACGCTTTAAAAATATTTTGTATACGATAATAATTTTTTATTAACCCTTTGAGACCGGACGTCAACGAATGTTGACATGACGTTTTCAGCTATCTCACGCTTGTCTCTTTAGTCAAATTTAAGATAAAGAGTTTTAAATTTGCTCTACTACTCTTTGAGAGAGTAATTTAATTTGTGTTTTTAGTGTAATACAAAATTTGACAGACTGACAGAAGTTTTTGTGTGAAACGGTCGCGCCAATTTTGCTGCTGCTTGCAAGGTAATTGAAAACCCATTTTTATCTAGTGTAAAATTATTTTAGTGATAAAAACTATTATTTATTGTGTGCGTGATTGTTGTAAATATACAATAAAGTGAAAATCAGTAACATTTTGAGTATATTAATGCCATTACGGTAGTCGTAATTGTTGTCAACGTACGTTGACAAGTCGCCTCAAAGGTAATTTACACTGAATAGTGTAAGTCGACAAATGATGACAAATTGCCTCAACGGTTGCGATTATTAGTTACACTTGAGAAGTTTTGTCAACATACGTTTACATAACAACAGGTGTAATTTTATATTCATTTGATGCATACCAAGCACAATGCAGGATAAAAGTTAAAAAAAGTCGTAAAGTTTTATAAAAAAATAAACAAAATAAACTTAGTTAATTTAGGATTTATTAAAGCCTACCTTACTTATTTGTTATATTTGTTTTTAAGAAAAATTAACTCCCGAAATAAAAAATACACGGTTGAAGAAGCAGCGGAGCTTATAATGGCCGAGGACTCGGACTTCGATGAACATAGACGAAGGTGAAATTGAAACCACTGAATCACATCAGCATGACGTCGAAGTGGTACCAGTAACAGCTGACAAGCTTGATCTTGTAGACATTGTTATGCAGAACGTTGTTTTGAACGAGGAAGAAACCATTATTTTGGAAGAAGTGGAATTGATAGACACGCATTTTGCTGGACTGACGAAGAAAACAGATATAGCATGGAGAAAACGTCCCTTTAATAATTTACCCTTTAATTTCGAATGTTCTGATTTGTCTTCGTCAGATTCTATTGAATCTCCATTCGAAATATTTTCGAAATATATACCAATTAGTATGTACGCCGAAATAGCTGCCTATACGAATCAATAAACGAACGAATTTTAAACATGCCTCACCAGAAGAAGTAGCGCAATTATTTGGAATGCACATCATAATGGGAGTACTGGGTTTTCCCCAGGTAAGAATGTATTGGAATCAATACCTCGAACTGCAAAGTATTTCGAAAGTAATGCCTCGTGATCGATTTTTTTGGTTGAGGAGCAATTTGCACTTCATTGAAAATAATACGATTCCTACAAATTGTCAAGATAAATTCATAAAGGTACGGCCTCTTATTAACGTTATTAAGAAACGTTGCCACGAAATGCCGATGGAGGAATCTCTCTCAATAGATGAGCAAATGATTCCTTTCAAAGGACATTTGGGCATCAAACAATACATGAAAGGAAAACCAAAACCTTGGGGTATTAAAGTTTTTGTTCTATGTGGAAAATCTGGTTACCCTTATGAATTTGTGCTCTACCAGGGAAAAACCACTGAGATTGATCTCTTCGATCGATCTTCTTTAGGATTTGGTGCTGCTGTTATAACGCATTTGATACAAAGGATCAATAAGCCTGGTCATTCAATATTCTTTGACAACTATTTCAGTTCCTACCAGATTTTAGAAATTTTGTCACAAAAACAACTAAATGCAGTCGGAACTATTCGTGTCAATCGATTTAATAGTCCAAAGTTCAGTACAGATGCTGAGATGAAACGAAAGGGCCGTGGATCATCGGAGGAATTAACTAGCCGAGATGGAAAAATTGTACTGGTGAAATGGCAAGACAATCGTTCCGTCCACTTGGCTTCTAACTTTGTTAGTAAAGGCAGTGAACGATTAATCAAAAGGTGGGACAAAAATGCCAAAGCGTACGTGGAAATAATGCAACCAGAAATTGTTGAGAAATATAACGATTCAATGGGTGGTGTAGACTTGCTCGACCAATACATGAGCTACTACCGTATATTTATAAAATCGCGTAAGTGGACGTTACGTGTTATATTTCATTTTGTAGACTTCGCCGTATGCGCGAGTTATTTAGAATACAAATGCAATTGCGAAATACAGAAGGTAGCCGAAAAAAACGTTTTAAAATTGAAAGATTTTAAGTTAAAGCTGGGATGGTGTCTAACCAAGGTTAGTTTAAAAAAAGCTACGAACAATAAAAGAACATACGGAGAAACAATTACAACATCATCACCAACGAACACTGTACGATCGATGGAGGTTCGACCGGAAATAGATGTCCGCTATGATGGAGTTGATCACCTTCCATTATTTCAACAAAGCCACTCAGCCAGTAGGTGTAAAAATCCTAATTGTAAAGGATCGTCTAGGGTATTTTGTACTAAGTGCAAAGTTCATTTGTGCCTTAATTCTAAGAAAAATTGCTTTTATAATTTTCATTCTAAATAAATATGTATGTGATATTTTATTTAGTTATAGTTATGCAGAATGTGATATAATTATATTATTTTTTAATTTTATATATCTTAAAACTTTGACTGAATAATGTGATGAAATTACCAAAATAAGAATTAAATGTAATTAAATATTGAAATTTACTAAATAAATCTACAATCTAGCTAGTGCTAGATACATTTATAAAATACTATATAACCTTATGTATATGTAGGTCTTGAATGAATAATTAATAAATCGAAAAAATATATGGAGTAAATACACTCAAATTTCTTTGATTATTACACCCGATGAGTCAGATTGTCGACATATGTTGACGGAAGCTGGCACCGGAACCGTTGGCCGGAGGTCAATTTGGTCGACGGATTTGAATTCAGCGTCCGTGAATTAGTTAAGTACCCTCATAACTGATCTAAATCAGTTACTTGTTTGAGGCCGGGTCTCAAAGGGTTAATTGAAATTAGATAGTGTAAAGTTATAATAATATTTTTTTTTTTTAATTCAACCTTGACATTTCCGGAGAATGCATAACTGCATAGTTATAATAATATTTTATAATTTAACCTTGGCGTAAAATTTGCTGTAATGTACATAATGAAAATTAGAAATATAGAATATATAAGTGGTAGTTTTGATGTTATTTTGATGCATTTAATTAATAAACTTATACAACGTATTACTGTGTGGTGTAAAATTAAATACAATTTAAAATATAAATTAATATTTTTTGATTTACCTATTATTTTAAAATTAAAAGTGAAGTGATCGTAATCAATGTTGATCAATAAAAAAACAATATAAAAGTTAAGAAGTACCTATTTGTGAAAATATTTGTGTAGTACCGAAAATTATAAACTAATTGTTATACAACTTTTAATTGTTAAATATAATAATTTAATCAATAATCTTTTTTTTTTGTGTTAGTGAACATTTATTTGTGTAGTACCTATAAACTAATTGTTATATTTACAACTTCTAAGTGTTAAATATTAGAAGTAAATCAATTAATAAAATAAATAAAATTTTAAATACATAAGCGAAAAATTTTTTAACGTAAGTTACAAATATACATTTATTTAAATTATATATAACGTTTTAACATATTATCTCTTTATATATTTTCAGTTAAATCATGAATAACTGTGAAGAATGCAACAAAATGTTTTCATCAAAAGACGTTTTAATTCGGCATTCAAAGGAGCAGCACCCTCAAGATAACATGCTGTGTGAAGTGTGTGGCATCGTTTTCGGCAATAAACGAAAACTTGATTATCATAGCAAGAGGATGCATGTTACATCAGCCGTTAATAATCGCGAGAGGGTACATATTCCATCAAACTCAAGGACAGTTGTAGGAGCTGCCAAGAGAATCAAAATGGATGATGCACCTACTGATGACGTTTTATGTAGTAATTGCAATGTAAGTATTTCAAAAAAATTTTTATTTAATCATTATAAATCCTTACTTCATAAAAACAATTGTTTAAGGAACTATAGTGAGAATGATGAGAACATCCAAATAATTAGCACTGCATTCAAGTCCCGAATAATTAGTTATAGGGTTTCAGATGTACCTATTAACTATATTAGTATAAATGATTTTATGTGTTCAATAAAACATAAAATAATTAAATTAATAGAGCTTCAAACAGAGTTATTTAAAGTTTGCAAAGTAAATTTTGAATTGTTTGGCTTATTCACTAAATTTGATTTAAAAGATGAAGCAAATGTTAGCTCATTAAAATCATTTAATACTAAAAATGCAATTTTAACGGAAGCTAGCGATTTAAATGAGATATTTTCTCAGCTTGTCTGCACCCTGAATACTCTGAGTGAGGAGTTTCAGGAGAAAGAGTCTGGATGGGCAATTGAAAAAGTATTGTTCATTGAAGTAAATTTTAACAAATATAGTCCAATGAGAGGGTCCTCTTACATACCTCTCCCAAAATGTATTAAAGATAAAAAGGCTATAATCAATGTACAAAATGCAGATCAAGCCTGCTTCGCCTGGTCAATCATGGCTAGCAAATATCCTAATGTAAGAAAACCTCAACGGTGTAATTCATTTCCTCACTATAGTTCTATCTTAAATTTAGATAATATTAGTTTCCCCATGCCTTTAAAAGATATCCCACAATTTGAAAGCCAGAATAATATAAGTGTAAATGTGTATAGTTTAGAAGGTAATCAAATTGTGGGACCTTTATATTATACAAAATCAAAAAAATCTCATCATGTTAATCTATTGTATATAGAAGATAGTGGAAATAGTCATTATTGCTATATAAAAAAATTAAATACCTTAGTAGGCAAACAATTGTCAAAAAGAACTAATAAAAAATTTATTTGTGATGGTTGTTTAATATTTTTTAGAAATGAGGAAGGTTTAAATAATCATGTGCAATATGGTTGCAATAGAATTAAATGTATTCTTCCTAATGAAGAAAATGACTTTTTAGAATTTAGTAATTATCGTCATAAATTACAAGTCCCATATGTGATATATTGTGATTTTGAAGCAATATTAAAACCAATTGATTCGTGTACTCTAAATCCTGAGATATCTTTTAGTGAAAATATTTTAAAACATGAACCCTACAGTTTTGCATATTACATTAAATGTTCATATAATGACATTAAATCTAAATTTGTTACATACAGAGGTAATGATTGTGGGAAAATTTTCATTGATAAATTAAAACAAGATTTAGAAATTATATACAACGAGCTACACGTAAATCGAAAAATGAAAAAACTTTCCTACACGGAGCAATTAAATTATAATTTTTCAAATAAATGTCATATTTGTGATGGTGATTTTGATGATGATGAAAACTATAAAGTTAGGGATCATTGCCATTTAACAGGGAAATTTAGAGGTGCTGCACATGTTAAATGTAATTTAAATTATAAAATAGCTGATTTCGTTCCAATATTTTGTCACAATTTAAGTGGCTATGATTCTCATTTTATTATAAAAGAATTAGGGTTTGATACTGAACAGATAGATTTAATCGCTCAGAATAAGGAACGATATATATCATTCACAAAACATTTTAAAATTAGTGAGCATAAAAAAATTAAATTAAGGTTTGTAGATTCATTTAAATTTATGGCAGCTAGCATTGACAAACTATCTAATAATCTTAATGACTCTCAATTCAAAGAAGTTAGAAAGAGTTTTTCTAATCATACTGAATTTAACCTTATAAAGAAAAAAGGAGTTTTCCCCTATGATTATCTAGATAGTTTCAAAAAGTTAGATGAAACTCAATTACCACCTAAAAATAATTTTTATAATAAATTACTAAATTGTGATATTTCTGACGATCAATATAACCATGCTTTAAATGTTTGGGAAACATTTCAATGTAAAAGTTTAGGTGAATATTCTGACTTATATTTAAAATCAGATGTTCTTATTTTGGCGGATATATTTGAAAATTTTCGAAATGTTTGCATGAAAACGTACGGTCTTGACCCGGCTCATTATTTTACATCTCCTGGTTTAAGTTGGGATGCAATGCTTAAGTTTACAAAAATCAAATTAGAATTGCTTAAAGATATAGACATGGTAAATTTTATTAGGAAAGGTATTCGAGGTGGTTTAGCTCAGTGTTCAAAACGATATGCAAGAGCAAATCACA
The DNA here is from genome assembly GCA_958295665.1 of Tipula vernalis. Lineage (NCBI taxonomy): Eukaryota > Metazoa > Arthropoda > Insecta > Diptera > Tipulidae > Tipula > Tipula vernalis. The sequence goes on along the minus strand of OY282559.1, from coordinate 212,841,583 downwards.
AATATATGAAAAATTATAATAAGGAAATGGATTCTAATTTTCTTGTTTATTTAGATGCCAACAATCTATATGGATGGGCCATGAGTCAATCACTACCGTATGCTAATTTCAGATTTCTTGATTCATCGGAATTAGATAAATTTGATATTAATTCTCTGACAGATAATGAATCAGACATAGGTTATATTCTTGAAGTTGATTTAGATTATCCGAGCCATCTACATAAACAACATAATGATTTACCATTTTGTATGGAAAACATAAAACCCTTATACCAAAGCTCAAAAGAAAATAAATTAATTGCTAATCTACAACCTAAACAGGAATATGTTATTCATCAGAAAAATTTGAAAGACTGTCTTAATAAGGGATTAATATTAAAAAAAATACATAGAGTTTTAAAGTTTAGCCAAAAACCATGGTTGAAATCTTATATTGATTTAAATACAGATCTTCGTACAAAAGCTCAAAATTCTTTTGAAAAAGATTTGTATAAATTAAAGAATAATAGTGTTTTCGGAAAAACAATAGAAAATGTTGAAAAAAGAACCGATATAAGATTATCAACACATTGGGAAAATCTAGGTAACAAATTTGGTGCTAATACTTTAATTAGCAAACCTAATTTTCATTCATCCTCGATATTTGATGAAAATTTGGTTGCTATTCAAATGAGCCGATTATCTATTACGTACAATAAACCTATTTATGTGGGTTTCTGTGTTTTAGAATTATCTAAAACTCTAATGTATAATTTTCATTATGATTATATTAAGACAAAATACAATGATAACGCAACACTTTTATATACTGATACAGACTCATTAATTTATGAAATTCAAACTATAGATTTTTACAAAGATATAAAACCTGATTTAAATGAGAAATTTGATACTTCAGATTATTCTCCTAACAACTTATATAATTTCCCATTAGTAAATAAAAAGGTTTTAGGTATGTTTAAAGATGAATGTTGTGGAAAAATCTTAACAGAGTTTGTTGGAATCAGGGCAAAATCATATAGTTTGAACCTTGAAGATGATAATGAAATTATCAAGAAAATCAAAGGAATAAAAAAAAATGTTGTTTCTGATTCTATATCATTAAATGATTTTAAAAATTGTTTGAATAAAAATGTTAATGTAATTAGATCACAAATAAATTTTAGAAGTATTAGACACAACCTATACACGCAATTGACAAACAAATTAGCGCTATCAAATTTCGATGATAAACGATTTGTAATTCCAAATTCATACAAAACTTTGGCATGGGGTAATAATGAAATTGATAATTTCTATTTTACTTAGTTATAAATAACATATTTTATATTTCTTAAATATATATGTAATACATTTAATGCCTTACAATTTTAATTAAATTTAGAATAGTAATAATTAATAGGTTTATATTTTAAAATAATTATAATTGTATGTATAGTATATGAAAATTTGTTTATTTATATGTAAAACAATATATTAGTTCTTTAAAATAAATAATTAATAATAATAATAATAATAATAATTAATTTTAAAATAAAAAACACTAGAATATTTTAAATAATATCGTTTTTATTTATCCATGAGTTATGAGATGATCCAAAACCGAGCCATTTAACATAAACTTTGCTACCTTTCTTCTTCAAGATTTTCTCTACGAGGTAAGTATCAGGATGATTTGTCTTTTGGAGCTCTTTTTCATAAAACCTGCCAGATATTAGCTGTCCCTTATAATCCTCAAGTAAATACGTCACAGGAAACTTATTGTTAATACTGATAACTTTAAATATTTCAGTAGTCCAATTTGGTGTATAACCTTTTTCGAAAACGGTTTTAAATTTGCTAACTCGAACGAAATCGCCAACTTTAAATTTATTTTTCTGCATTAACTTAGGATATGTATAAACATGTTTTAAAAGTTGTTGTTCATTTGCCACAGTAACCTCTGCAGGTGCTAATTTAATTGTCCTATGTTTTTTGTTGTTGTAATCTTTCACTAAGTTTTTTAAAATATTTACCCACTTGTAAGATCCTTGAAGACTAAACTTCCTCCACATATGTTCCTTCAGAGTTCTATTAAATCTTTCTACTATACATGCTTTTATTGGGCTAAATGTTGAGTAATGGTTAATACTTTTCTGTTTCACAAGCTGTTTGAAATCTTTATTATAGAATTCAGTTCCCATATCTGTTTGTAGATTCCTTGGTATTCTTTTACTCTCATTGAAAATTTTTGTTAAAGCATCAACAATCACCTGTGATGTTTTGTTCTTTAGAGGTTCTACCCAAGCAAATTTAGAAAAAGCATCGATTACAGTTAGAAGATATTTAAAACCAGCATTTTCTTTTGCATAGGGAATCATTTCCACAAGATCTGCCTGCCATAAGTCATCAATACCCTTAATTTTAACATGTCTGCGTATAAAATTTTTACGTGCCGGCTTATGCAATTCATTGACTATTTGAAAGCGACTCATTTTATATATGTGGTCGAAGTATTAATGAAAGCTTATGAACTTTGGATTGTTATATATAAAATAATTTTTCCACATAATGTTTGGGATTTATTTAAAGCGAAAGATATCTAAGATTATGATCACTGCAACATTCAACAAAATGAATGAGTTAATAATTTAAATCTAGAACATCATAAATGCTAGTTGGTTTGTTCACAGCGTTGATAACAGTGAAGAAGCGGAGTCGAAACACCATTTTAAGATTGTTTTGAAATGAAATTAAATACGTTTTCTAAATAAGTTTATATAATATTGTTTTATTTATTTATTTATTTATTTATACAAAATGCACATTATATTTATCTAATTTCACCATAATTAAGTGATCTTTACATAAATTGCTTAAATTTTGAACTTCCATTTCATTAAAAACGTTGAATCGCTCCGGCATAAATATAATGTTCTCCTCTGTCTCTATTAGGATTTTCACCCCATATCTAGTGTTGACTGATTTTACTTCTTGCACCACATAGTTTCTAGCCACCTCCAGATCTTCAAATTTTATTATTGTTTTCTCTGCAAACCTTTCCACGTTATTGAGTTTTTCTATAAGTTGTTTTCGAATATCCATGGTTGGTTGATTGTTAACAATCCTATGCTTACTCTCAGACTGATGATTTTCAAAGAAACTCACTATAATTTATACTAATTAGTAATTATGGTTTAATATGACTTTTAAACACGCGCGTGGTATCAAGTAACATTCAATGATTTCAACAACCATATCAGCAAAATAGAGACCATAAACATGTTTAATCATGTTTAACCACACAGATTAAATTTGCTTTCTTAGAAACAATTGCCCTCGTATCACGTTGCATCCTATGATTTCAACAACCACATCAGCAAAAAAAAAAAAAAAAAAAGAGACAATAAAGAAACATGTTTAATCATGTTTAATCATGTTTAATCATACATATTAAATTTGCTATCTTAAAAACAATTTAAAGACAAGTAAACACGTGACCTCTAGGATGGCCTCATTTAAAACTATTCAAGAGTTTATATAGACTCAGTAAAGACTTGAACATTACATGAATCAGGTGTGAAAAGTCCAAAAAAAAAAAAAAAAAAAATGGAATGTGAAAGAGAAAACCTTATCGAAATGGATTCAGTACATCGAGAGGAAAATGGAGATACATGTGGTTTATATGGCTTAAACGGTGGTATGAACAAGATACAGAATCGATTAAAATCATTCAAGAAGTTGTGGAACAAATGGATCATTGATCCATTACAACTATCTCGAGCTGGATTTTATTACACAGGTGTAGACGACTGCATCAAGTGTTTCAGCTGTAAAGGAGTTCTCGAAGATTGGAATATCACCTATGAAATATGGACAGAACATGCATTTTGGTTTCCCACATGTCAACACGTTAGAAACATCAAGGGTGAAGTGTTTATTGATAACATCCAAAACAAATGGAATCAAGAGGGTGTAATTCATTGTAAAAATAATATTTAAGAAATAAAAAATAGATTTCAAAAAGTATAAATTGTTTTTATTCATTTATTTTTGTTTGTACGAATACAAAGATCATTTATTATTTTTTGCTTACATAAAACTGGTATTTCATTGAACAATCTTGAATAATTAAAATAGTTATATCCTGTTACTGGTGGTATAAAAAAATCCTGTATTTGTAGAGAATGTGTTTTCCGATCGACACATTTTGCTAAGTATAAAAAGTAATAATTAGCGACATCAGTCCATACTGCCTCGCTCCAGATAATAATTGATTGCAAAAATGATGATAAAGATGAGCAGCGTTCCCATTCTTTGGAATTTAAAACGATTTTCTTCCCACCACTCGTAAACAAAATGCGTCTTTCATTATTTCTACTGGTTAGCTTTACATCACAATTTCCATTCGTTTTTGGTAATTCAGCAAAGGAAATGTTATTTACACAACTGAAGTGATTTTTTATTGTTTGTAAATTATTGAAAATTGTAGTCGTCCACATTTCAGCACTTAGTGTATGAAACATTGTATTTTTGAATAAGATTATAGTAGTTTTAAAAGTGTTAACATCATAACCAATGTTGAGATAACATGTATGTTGATCATTTAAAAAATATGTATGAGACAACAATAAATTAGGTATGGTCACCATCTTTTTTTTAATTATATTATTAACGCTTTTTACTTTAAACATATTATTTGGGTTTAAAGGCAAATGTAAACTAGCTTTTGATAAAAAAACAGTTTTCCTATTTATACCCTTCAAGAGTTGCACTATCTCTTTCACACATACAAATCATCTCATCTCTTGGTTCTTCTTGTCGATGAACTAAAATAACCAGCTAAGCAATTTCTGAAAGGTGCTGAATCATGTTTGTTTTTGTTCTTGTAGTTAAAATCTTAGGGAATTCTTTTTTAAAAAGTTTCTTTATTTTTACATCATTTTCAATCTGGTTTTTAATATTAAATAATTTTATAAATTTTTCCATTGAATTACGTTTACATCTATTTAACAAAAATATACAACAATATTGACCGCAAACTCCAGTGAATAAACTTTGTAATTGTTTATTATTGTATATAATACATTTACTGTTACATTTTAGAAACCTCTTAATCTCAGGATATTTCGTTGCTGATCTTCCATAAGAATCAAAAAATTCTCCACATCCATTTGATGGAAAATAAACAGCTAACCAATGTTGCCCTGGTTGATTTGATTTATCCGTATTAATAACATATAAAGCAGGTTTTGATTTAACCCTCTTTGGGATTGTGTTGATTGCAAAAACACCTTGAAAATACTTCTTAGTAAATTTATGTGATTTCAATGCTTTTTGAATGTCTAAAGTAGTCATTGTATTGACAATCATTTTGTACAGTATTGTTACAAACTAACTCTTTATTTTAGAATTGTGAGCTATTTATATTATTAATAGTTCGTTATAATATTACGATTTTTATCGATTTCTAGAGTAGTATCATATTCCAAGTACACTAGACATGTTTTAGTTGAGTTAAGAGCTTCTGCAAATCTTGCCTCTAATCTTAAGCTTCCTTGATTCATTAGAGAGTTACATGATAAAGTACTTGACATGTCTGAAGTTAAATCAAAAGCTAATAGGAAATAACCATTCTTAAACATTTCTTTGGTAATCAAATTTCCCTGAGGTGTGTGTAAAATTCCACTTGATGTAAATATTGTTGAATACGCTCTAGCGTAACTGACCCCGTCTGCGAAATTCATTTCAATCGGTGCACTAGGAACTTGAACCCCATTCATATAAATTGAGAACGAAGTTATTTTATTATTTTTAAAATTATATGGGTTCTTAGATCTTTTCCCAGAATACGCATCATTATCTATCATTGTAAATATTAGATTTGTTGGGAGCTGTCCTAACACAATATTATCCAGTGAAATTGAGTTTCCTCCGGTAGGAATTGTAAATGATTTAATTTCATTACGCTTGTAGTGGTATTTTGCTGTTGTATTTTCAAGCATTTTGTGATGAGCAATTAAAATATTTGGATTTATATGAGCATGTCTCAAGTAAAGTGTAGCTTCTGTTATTTTAACAATCGAAGTATCTGTATCAACACCGAGTAAATAAAACTCCGGTTTGTTCAATGTTAACGAAATTCGTAAATCTACATTGTTTAATAATAACAAAGGTTGATTGAGCATGTCAGCATGCAATTTTCCATATACTTCTACAATTCTACTGTTTTTAGTTAACGCTGCTCTTAATTTTAACCCATCGTTTTCATTAAGATTATCGAGATTTTTCGTCTCCAAACTCCATCCTGACAATTGCAAATGTGTTTTGTATGCATCATCACCATAATTTAATAGTTGTTCCAAATATGCTCGATAACTGTAATTCCCATCTGTTGAATTTATATTCTTCCCATTTAAAGAAATATTGACTTGATGAAACAGAGAATGCAGCATATTGTTTACCAAACTAGGCTGATCTTTATCTGTGTCTATATATACCTTGCCATCATTTTTAGTTACTTGAAATTTCAGGCACAAATTTATGGATGATAAATCTAAATACGAATCGCCATGACTGTAAGAAGCAAATTCAATAACCGACTGATTTTCTAAACTGGTTATAGGCTTGTATGCTACTTCTTCATTTTTTAAAATACTTGTCTGAATTGAAGGCGGTTGAAATAAATCTAGTTCTGATTTCATACATTCTGTAAACGTCATTATGTAAAAATATCAATAATCCGTTTCTTGTTTGATTTATTTTTTAATATATTTTTCCTCTTTTTCACTCTATCACGAGCAACTTTCAACTGTTTACAACGGCTTCTCAAACAGCCTTTTATTGAATTTTTAGCTCCTGTACCAGACATTTGTTTAATTTTTTCTGCTGCTTTATCTCGTAGTTTATCAACCACTTGTATTGATCTATCACGAAGTATTTCATTAATCGGCTTTTGCGTTTGAAGAATGTCTGAACCAACCTGAAGCGCTTCACTTTTTAAGCCCTGAAGGGCTGATGTTAATATTGGTTTCAAGTATCGAAATATTCCTGCGAAAAATCCTCCTAATCCTCTTCCCTTTTGATATACTCTTTGAGATCGTAATAATGGACCAAAATCTTCATTGTTATACCCACCACCACCTGATTGGTTAGCATAGTACTTTGCGTAATAGTTATCCATTTGTAATTAATGTAATCTGTAAGATACCTCTTTATATACCTTTACGAAAGTGAAGTACTAGGTAGGTCATAAATAGTCCATCATTAAAATTGATTTGTTCTCCAGTTTCATCAGTTATTAAAATACTGATCTCTGATATATTATACTTTTCAATGGGACAATATTGAACATTATCTATTTGATACGATCGAGGTATGCTTCTATCAGCGTCTGTTCCTAGAGGATGCATATACAAACATGGTACAGATGCATCTCCGATAGTTCTCGGTTTGATTATATTACAATAAAAACATATGTAAAATGGAATTGGGTTGATATTTGTATTCACATCAATATAACTATCTTTAACATTTTTTATTTTAGCTTCAATCTGTTTTGTTGGTTTGAAATTTTTAATTTCCTTTTTTAAAGATTCTTTAAACTCTGGCCATCGCGTTATTCTAATTTGAGAAAATATTACATCAAAAAATTCCTCAAGTGTGTACTCTTGATTACATTTTATTAAGGGATAAACATCTTTTAACACTGGTAGCTGAATATATGGTTCATTCTTGTTATAATTGAATTTAACTAATTCAGCTGATGAGTTATATCGATCAAAGAAATTAGGTTCTTCAATTTTTTGATAAAATTTAGAGGTAGTTGCATTTAAAAATATTATTAATTCTATGTCTAAAGGAAGTATTTGTTCTGATGTCGATTTAATTGTAATTTTTGTTTCATCACTTATAGAAGTATGAGCGACGTTAGTTAGACCAACATACCATTTCTCATTAGAATCCAAATTTATAGTGTTTGGGAGTTTAACCGTGAACCTCGATAATGAATTTTTTGGGTAATATTTCAAAGAACTGTTACTTAAAAGAGTTACGTATGTGAAATTATCCATCACTGTTCTCATTAATAACTATTAAATTAATAAATTAAAACACCGATTTTATCCTTTATATAACTTTTTATTTTTAAAATTTTTATTTAATTCTTGACCAAGGTTGATTTCGTAAGCGTTCTTGTTCACTACGTTTTATTGTTTGAACTGTTAACGGACGATCACTTCTCCTCTGAGGTACGTCTGAAGTTGTTTGTAGTGATCCTGGTTTTGGAGCCTGAAAAACACCTTTTTGTTTTTTAAAAATATGTTTTTTTGTTGGAACAGAGATTGTTGTTCCGTCCTTCATTTCAAATGTTCTGTACATATTAGAATGTGAAGAAATTCTTTCGCGTAAAATTTCTTTTGGATTAATAAACTCATCAGAAACAATACTATCATTATCATCATCATCATCATCATCTTTATCATCGAATACATCGCTGTTATTTTCAAATGTTTCTTCTGCATCTAATTGTGTAAACACTGGCTTAGGTTTTTCATCAGCATCTGTGTACTCCTCTTTTGCTTTAGGTATATCAGCTTGTGTATATTTATCAGAACCTTTTGATGATGCATCTGTATTTGTATCTTTGTTTTTAGAAATAATTCTTTTAGTTTGAACTCCCACTTCATGAACATGACGTATTGCTGGTTGATACAAATTAAATTTATCTTTATACGCATTTTTTCTTTTCATTGATGAATATGTTAATAAGTTCTGTCTATATAGATGCCACTTATTCAAATCAGTTAGTTTGTTGTTACGTAGAATTGATTTCATATTTTTATCTAATTCCGATAGTTTACTATCATCAATTAAAATTTTTTTAATTTTTTCGAAAATTTCTGGTTGTATAACAATCATCCGTTGTAAATTACTCATGATGTCTGATTAATTATTTGGCCTATCAACCCTGATAAAATAGTGCTGATTAAAACGGGTAAGAATCCACCTTTTTGTACAAGAATTTTACGCTTTGAAGAGAGACACAGTTTTGAACAAGCCAAGTCGCGAAGTTCTCTTTTATACTTTTTTAATTTTGTTTTACACTGTTTAGAAATTCTGTTGTTTCCATTTAATGTGTTGAGTGATATTTCACATAAAGTTTTTATAACTTCAGGGGTGCAGACTTTAAGTAGCGCTTTTCTTGTTTTTGAGTTACACTTTTTTAGCACATGTAGAATATGTTTGTTTGCCTTCAATCGTTTCATTTTTTATACACACTTTTTTATTTTCGAATAAAATTGATGGACAATAGCATGTGAAATAGCCTTTTTTAAGATATCGGTACGGAAACGAAATAAATCATTAACTGATTGTGTTAAATCAAATAGTAAATAACCATGAGGTCTCGAAGTAGCTTCATTATATACCCTCATAAGTTCCGCTGTGTTTTCAGGGTATATTTGTCTGGCTAGAGAACAAATCTGAGATCTGTCTCGTGGATTTTTAAAAACTACAAGATATTTACAATTTAAAGAAATATCTCGACAATATTTTGCCTGATGAAACACATTCTGAGTTACTAAAATAATAGATAAATTATTATGATGTGAACCTTTGGTAAAAAGTTCACAAATATTTTTATTATACGCTTCTGTCATTAGATCATCTAATATTATGATACTTCCGTCTTCGCAATTCTCAAAAGTATCTGGGATATTTTTTATAATTTCTATTTCATTTGTTTCATAGATATCTTGTGGTATCGCTTTTGAGTTTCCATTACACCACACAATTTTATTAAATTTTTTACCATCATTTAAATGTTTTAATAAATTTAAAACGAAAGTTGTTTTTCCACACCCTGAGGGTCCCGCAACCATCATTGTAAACGGTTTAACCATATACATTATTCTAATGTATCATACAATAAATGCGTACCCTTTTATAACTTCTAAATAGAATGATTTTTTTTTCACGAAATGCAGATGTAATATAACAGGTTGATAACTATACAAATACACTTCAATTCAAATATTTTCTCTTACATATACAGAATTTCATTATGTACATTACAGCAAATTTTACGCCAAGGTTAAATTATAAAATATTATTATAACTATGCAGTTATGCATTCTCCGGAAATGTCAAGGTTGAATTAAAAAAAAAAAATATTATTATAACTTTACACTATCTAATTTCAATTAATAAAAAATTATTATCGTATACAAAATATTTTTAAAGCGTGTAGAGTTTGTAATCGACATTTAGGGGTATTATTATATGTATTATTTTAATTTTTTTATTTCGCTGAACATGCGGAATTTTTTTAAAGCGTGTAGAGTTTGTAATCGACATTTAGGGGGTATTATTATATTATTGTAATTTTGTTATTTCGCTGAACATGCGGAATTTTTTTTTTTAAACCATAATAGTTGATGATTTACAATCTCGCTCGTAGTATGATGGTTAAGACAGTTTCTTACCATGCAAAAGTCTCGAGTTCGATTCTCGTCGATGACCATGAATTTTTCTTGTTGAATTTACACATGTTTTATCATTATTACAGAGTTTAGTTACTTTGATTGCACTGTACAGAGATTTAGTTACTGTGGTTGCACTGTGTAGTATGCATATAAAAAAAATACGTAAACGTTCATGTTGTTGTAATTTACATGTAAAAAATGTTTGGTGTAAAATCTTTTTCGGTTGGCCCAGGAACATCCACTTTACACTACTTAAACCAAAATATTAATAAAAATTTCATAACAACAGCATTCTGGTCAAATTGAAATAAAAGCTTACTACGATTCGTTTGGTCATTAAGTCAATATACATTACGTAGGTGGCAGTGATGGCCGTAAAAATGTGGAAAAATCGTATCAAAAATTACCACCTGGGGAAATTTTAAGTTCAAAAATTGTAGGAAAAGCAAAACAAATTCACAAAATATAGGAACGTGTGATAACTTTGCGATTAAATAATTTGTTTTCGTATTTTTCTGAAACCATTTTAGACATCTTACGTACACTAGTAAAACTAAAGATAAATTTAGCAAGTATTATTTTAATTTGTCAGAGCCAACTTTGATGTATTTTTCAAAATGAAAGTTCGAAAAAATATATTTTAGAAATAATATAATTTTAATATTTCTGCAATTAATATTTACTTAACACCAATATGGCCTTCTGGTATATTGTTCTTAAAGATATGTAGAAAATTTTTATATAAACATTTTATAATATTTTTGCTTTTTTCATTGAAAAACTTGAAGCTAGAAAACACCTTAATGTTTTGGAAGAGATCCATTTGTGTGTGCACTTTTATCACTTATTATTAATAAAAATTTTATAAAAATAAAATGAAATAAAACAATGAATATTTTTTCTTCTTAAAGTGATAATTTAAAATTTTATATATTTTTACATATACACGGACTAGTTTCGAGCAACCAAGCTCTTTGTCAACAGTCTTAAATATTCTAAATTTTAATGTTGAAGGTTTGCCCTATTTATAATTAGCTCGTATATTGCGTTAAAAGGCATTCGGTCATTTAGTAGTTTTGGATTTCGCCTGTAGTTGTAAATCTCCAACTCTTCAGCTCTGTTCAATTTTTCCCCTTTGGGCATTCTGTGTAAAATTTCTACATTATTGTCGAAGCTGGAACAATTGTGGTGTTTTCAACATCTGACACAAAAACACCACAATTGTTCCAGCTTCGACAATAATGTAGAAATTTTACACAGAATGCCCAAAGGGGAAAAATTGAACAGAGCTGAAGAGTTGGAGATTTACAACTACAGGCGAAATCCAAAACTACTAAATGACCGAATGCCTTTTAACGCAATATACGAGCTAATTATAAATAGGGCAAACCTTCAACATTAAAATTTAGAATATTTAAGACTGTTGACAAAGAGCTTGGTTGCTCGAAACTAGTCCGTGTATATGTAAAAATATATAAAATTTTAAATTATCACTTTAAGAAGAAAAAATATTCATTGTTTTATTTCATTTTATTTTTATAAAATTTTTATTAATTTAGAAAACACCATTTTTACTATGGATTCATATGGAAATCAGTGAAAAGTTATACCACTAAAAAAGCTTCTAAAAAATACGTCATTAAGATTATGGCTCTATACTCTAGAAGGCTCTGATATTACGCAAAGGCGAACATTCATCGATATTTGCGCATTTCGTGGCCGCGCATAATACTTTTAATAACATGATATTTTCTTATTTCCATGGAAACAATAGCTTTTAGGCATCTCAAGTAAAGCGCTACAGCGCGCTATTGATATCCGTTAACAAATAGTAATTAGAAAAGTACTTATCCGATTTTCATGAAACAAAAACAGACTTATTGACCTTAATCAGATAAGAAAGACATGGTAAGGCTAAGATTTCTAAGAGGTCGGATTCCAAAATTATAGACGCGTAAAATTTCCTTCACAATACATACACGTAAAAACAAAAATAATAATAGTTATACAATAAATACGTTCAAAATTTTATTTTGCCTATGATTGAATGAGAATGATTTTGTTTGAATGCATATAAAATAGATTTTACTTGCTTGAATACAAGCAAACCCAACAAAAATGTTTATTTTTGTATTGTAGCTATGACGCACGCATACTATTAACTCCAAATCCTACTATTTCTGTAAGTGTTAGTGATATTTTCTATTATTTTTGATACAAACTATAATTTAAAATCGTAGTATGTACATATTATACTGGGTCACGACACTAATACTTACTGAAATAATAGGTTTTGTACGGCTTGTATAAACATTTTTGTTGGTTTTGAGCCGTACTATGGCGATACAAACACAAAATAAAACCTAATATTTCTATAAGTAACCCAGAATAATCTTTACATACTTCGATTTTAAATTGTAATTTGTATCAGAAATATTATAAAATCTCATTAACACTTATAGAAATAGTGGGATTAGGATTTAACAGTATATGCGCGTTGTAAAGGCTTGCATAAACATTTTCGTTGGTTTTCATGCAAGTCCATAAAAGTTTTGTTAATACTCCTTTATTGTAATTTAGAAATTTGGAAATGTATCTGAAATCAATATGATTTTTACGGCTTTTTATAGACAAATATACTATTCTTAACAGCATTCCCAATATTTACTACTTAATACAGTCAGTGTCTTGGCTCACCAAGTCGTAAATATTGGGAATACTGTTAAAAATAGTATATTTGTCCTATAAAAAAGCCGAAAAATCATATTCTCTATTGTAGTATTGGTGCCCAATAGTATATTCAAAATGATTAATTTTGGTTAGGAAGTAGCAGTTGGAAAAAAACAGTACGTTTTATTTGATTTATTTAAAATATTTCTGTTATATCTACATACATTATATTCATACACGGCATTGTTTAGATGCCGGTAATACGATTACATCCTGTAATAGCTTTTCTCCCTTTTTTTAATATACAGGATGGGCTAAAAGAAAACTCATCAATTTTTGATTTTCAATATCTTCGTATTGGTAAATTTCTGAATCACTGCAGCTAGAAACTTCAACTAAAAACTAGGTGCAAACTCTTTTCAATTCATTTTTTAGTGTTGACTTTCGTTTGGTCGTCTGTAAACGAAGCTGTATGACCAGCATAAGATGTGTTCCTCGAAAAATGACTGAACTAAAAATGTTCGTTCCAATGTTCGTTCATAAAATGTGTGAAAAAAATAAAATAAACTTCCCACGATACATTGGATCACGATGGTAAAAAGTTGCCAAACAAATTATCTAAAACTAATTTCAAATTATTATCGAACAGAACTTTAAGTGGTGTGCGTATGCGATGGCCGCTCGAAGGAAAAAGACATGTTTTGTCTTTCTCCGTAAGTGGAATTTTTTAAATTTTATTTTATTGTAATTTAATTTCTTTCTTTTAATTATTTCTTTTAAGTGCAAATTTAAATTAGTGTTTTATTCTGAATCTAATTTGTGGTGTGTTCTTCAAAATTATGGTGTTAAATACGTGTGTAGTAAAAATTCAAAAACCAAAATTGTGTGAAAATTTTAATATAAAAGCAAAAAGTGTTCTAAAGTTTATAAAGTAAAATTGACGAAAATTTTTCAGTTCAGTGGGATTTAGTTAATAAACCGAATTATAAATTATGTTTTCTTTTCTGTTGAAATTAAATTGAATAGTCATAAAATTCTACTAGCAAATTGAGGATAATCTATAGTGAATCGTTATCCTTATATTTATAGTGTTTTAGTGAGCTATAATTGTGTGGTATTTGAACTTGACAGGATTATTCATGTTCAAAATTTAAATACCGGAACTGCTCAGGTATCATTTGGCAGGTACGCCACATGAGTTGTTTTGCATGTGGGAGTTACAAATAAAAAACTATATTAAATTTATCTATTAATTTTGTGGTATAATGAAATTCTATAGTAAATACTTGTTATTGGAAATTTCATTATATGTACATAATGGGGTTGGATTATTTTTTCGATTGGCGTGTGTATGTTCAAAATTGATAAACAGAAAGAGGGTTGGAAATATATTAGTGTAAATTTATCAACGATAGTATGTCGGAGTACAGAACACTATGTTCTGTTGTCTCATATTCTAATTTATTACTGTACTGTTGAAGAATCTCAACCAACATTTAGTTGAACAAAATGTGTATTTAAAATTTTAATTAAGTTTTATGAGCCAAATCATAATTTGTGTGTTAATTGTGTTGTCATATATGGTACTAATAAGAATACTTAAGTATAAGATATTATACTTAAGTTGTTTAATTTAATTTGGTTTGGATACTTTAAGCTGTTATTATTTTATGTGTTCCAGATTTAATTTAAACTTCATATTCTGCAGTGGGTTTTTAAGCAGAATAGTGCAATAAGAAATTATTTATTTTAATTTTGATTTTAGAGGTTCTGGATTCATCAGATAATTAAATTATAAATTTGGGAATAAAGATTTTATAATGTTTCAGATTTTTTAGAAGACTTTTACATTCAGATTTTAAAATTTAAGTAGTTTAAAATATTTTAGATGTTTAGTATTTTAAATTTCATAATTTAGAGTTCAATTTTTTTTTTATGAATATCGAATTTTAGTGTTATTTAGAATTTTAGAATACAGAAATTTCAAGCTTCCAACAGGGGATTTAATTAGTTGAAAGATTTTGTTTGGTGATACAGTAATTGTTTTGCCATATAATAGTTTAAATAAAAATATGTTTACTAATTAGACATTCATACTCAAGTTATTTAATTTGAATTTAGTATGGATTCCCTTAAGCTCTTTAATACGTTCCGGATTTAATTTAAACTATTTTATAATAGTAATAAGTAACTATATTTTAACTTTGATTTTGGAGATATTTTCTGAAATCATTAGCTAATTAAGTTACTATTTTAATTTATTTTTAGGATACAAAATGATTGCAAGCTGGTTTAATTTGATTTATTTTGTGTGTGGTCATTGTGTTACTAATTGTTGGCTATACCTAGGTGTTATACTAATTTTTCGGTGAGCAATTGAATTAAAAATTATAGTATGATGTTACATAAATTTAGTTTACCAATAAAGAGCCAATCGAATTTACATTTTGGTTTAGAAAATGGACTGCCCCGCATAGCATATATCGGACACAGCTACGTTGAACCTTGATTTAATCTGATAAAGAACTCTTCAACGATTTTAATAAATGATTTATTAGAAGTATCTAAACTCCAAGTGGTAAATTTAATATAATTGAAGGATTTAGTAAAATGTAAGTAGCTATTATAGAATTGGTTAAATCTTACCACCCAAAGCAAAGTTATAAATTTCCGAGAAAGAAAATAAGCCTCGATATTTATGCACATTACGCACCTGCAGAATCAAGCATCGGTTCGTAAACATTATAAATCCAAAATACTTTTGTATAAATATTTAATTTTTATTTTTTTTCTTATAAAATAAGAAAATTATCACCACATTTTTGTAATATGTACTGGTGCATATTCGTTTATATATTGACATAAAAAAAAAATGAAATTTTAAAATTTTTCTTTATTTTATTTTTGTAAAATCCATAAATGGTTATGCTTATGATAAGAAATTGAAATAAACAATAATAATAAAAAAATGCAATTAAAAAAAAAGAAAAATCAATCGATCAAAAATTGCGATTTTAAAAATTTTAACTTTTTTTTTGCTAAAAATATTTTTTAATAATTTTCAATCATTAAAATGACATTTTTTATTAAAAGTAATTTTTTAATTTTTCATTTTCTGTTATTTATATTTTTATTTTACACATATATTTTCTCGTACATACATATGTACATATGTATGTATAATGTATATACAATTCGGTGGTATGATTGATAACTCATAAAAAATTTGCTATATTGAAAGCTTCATTGGAATTTTTCGAACCAGCCACCGCAATTCGTTTTACTTGGCATATGAGTTCATGAAAAATTTGGAAGAATTATTCACAAATTTAATGACATATTATAGAGACATTTTCTCGGACATAGGATATTATCATATTATTTTGGTTTATGGAGTGCAAACATTTATTAACATATGGTTTGTCAAAGAAGAAAGCCGTTACTTTTTTTCTGGTTGTTTCTGTATTAAAACTCCAGCATTCTTTTGCAAGCACATGTAAATACCCAACTTCTTCAGAAAAGTTTTTTTAAAGATATTGTTCACATGGTAGTTTTAAACAAAATGGGTATTTCTTAAATTTTGGCCGTGGCCTATCAAAAGAGCGGCAGATTACAAAATAATCTTCCTTCTATAGTGAGCGTTTTTTATATTTTCTCTCAGTGGAAATACACGCTATCCTAGGCTAGAACTGGCACTCCTATTATTTTAGTTGATTTCTTATAGGTAGTCGATTTTTCTCAAAACTACTTTATTTTTCAATACCGTTAAACAAACTTTATTTATCGCAGGAAATAAATTGGAATAATAAATTCAATTATGTACATTTAATCAAATTTTGAATACAATTGTATTTTTTTGCTAGTAACAATATATCGATCTTATCCAATGTCTATTATAAAACTTACATATACGCTCCTACTCTTAAATATGCACTAGTTTACATAAGTCATTCCATTATATACTTCTTCGCACTTGATTAAGTTGGAGTGCAAACAATAAAAAAAATTTAAAAAGAAAAATGAAAACGAAAAAAAATTAAAACTAATTTTTTCACTCAATAAATCGCATTAAGAATGCAAATTTATTTATTTATTTATTTTTTTTTTTTTTTCATTTTACATTTTCAACTTCATTGGAATCCTTTCAATATGTTTTTTTTAACTTAGAATTTTTTTATTGTTGGTTGTAAAATTAAAAGTAAAAATGGTACCAAATCCCCTTGAATATCCTCCTTTTACAAGAACATTAATATATAAAAAAAATCTTGTTGCCGCCTGTATTACGTATTATATACCATGTACATTTATTTTGTGAATCTTTGGTTGTGCCTTTTTGTGCTCATTGCACAAGGAAATAAGTAAGAATTTTAAAATCGCAAGTTAATTTTTATGCCGTCGTATTTTTTTTTTATTTCATTTTTAAATTAAAAAAAGGATAATTTAAGGACAGAAAAAATTGTAATGAGTTTAAAATATAAATTAACATTTCGGTTGATTTATGAACGAGCAAATGAAATAGTTTAGGTTTTTAATTAAAACCAATGTGTTTAAACGGAAAATGGACATATTCCTTCATTCCTTTTGTGACTAAATTACACCCATTTGGAATATTATCTATTTATGGGATAAGTATTTGATGATCTAGCCATATGCAATACATCTGTCGATAAATATAGCTAACTGTTCAATTTTTAGTTTTTTAGTTTTGGCAGTCTTTATGTTTGTTTGTTTTTGTGATTTTAAAGCCAAAACATCATAGCAAATCTCTGAGTCCAAATAAATCAGTCGATCAAAATAAAAACTTCACTTGCCTTTCTTAAATTAACCTTTGAAAGGTTTTCTCAACTTTATTTATTTATTTTTTTTCATGTATTAAAATATAGGTTATAGATTAAATGGCAGACGCATTTACAGAATTTGAAATTATACAGAGTTACGAATGTTGACTTACCATATTATGAACCTTAGCCTTATTCCGATTCGGAACGGCTCAGCCGAAACTAAGAATTTATGACTTTGCACGGGAATAGGTTATTGGGGAAACGATCATTAATTAACTAATGAATTCAAATGTTTGAAGAATAAGTGCAATTTTTACTTAGAGCACTTATCATCTTCTAGGATTCTGGATTATTTTTGAAGTATTCTCAAAAATAGGAACGGTTTAAACGATTGAACGCTTCTGCTAAACGTCCAAAAATAGATTATTAAAATGGTGGCTATATACAAAATATTATAAAATGGTGGATATATACAAAATATTATAATTACAAGTTTTAAATTATATAATTTACTATTAGAATATAATTTACTTTCCAATCTGCCTGCCAAATTTCTCTCCGAAATAGTATTTCGCCAACTACCTTTTTCAAATCTGTTAATTTCGTAGAAATTTGAACTAAGTAGCGAGAAAGTGAAACAGTTTTGTTCAGAAAGCATTTCTTGTCAAATCTCAATTGCTCCAATTATTGTTAAATATTCTCCGATTCTCCAACATAGGCTTGCAACAAACAACCATTCTATGAAATATCCGGAATCGGATTAATATTAACATAAACAAACATAATACATACCGAGACTCTCCGCAAGAAAACAAAATCGCACGGACACTGATACACAAACTGTACAATAAATAACAGTGAGGGCAGGATTATTTATTTTCGTTTGATAATATTTCCAAAAACACATCAACCAGTAAAAAATAATTTATAAAATACGAGAAAGATCGTAGATTCACAATATTAAAAAAATGGTCCAAAGCACATACATTTTGTTGTTCTTCGTAATCATCCTTGGTGTTATTCTAGTCTATGATATTAATCATTGAGACATCAAAATAATTGCACCAGTACCATTCCAGTTCTTAATTCAACATCGGTCTCAAAACCTCAACTCGGAAATAGTTTCCTAAACGTTTCTCAGTAATTTTTGAACTCCCAAACATATCCTATGCTTTAACTCATCAATTTAGTCAACTCACCGTTCGTAGCCTACTAGTATCAACTTTCGATTTTAGGTATCCCCAAATAGTGAAATGTATTATCTTTAAATGGGCCGAAGCGATCTTAGTGGCCAATTCCTTTCCCCCAATACATCATTGCGAAAAAATTGTATTTTTTAATATAAAATATATAAATATTCCAAAAAAATATTAAATATATATATATATATACATATATGTATATGCATATATATTTGTTTTAATATAAAATATATAAATATTCCGAAAAAATATTAATTCTGATATGAATGTCGACTTGGAAAAATTTTGGATGTTCAAATAAATGTTGCCGGCATAAATAATAATTAATTTCGTTAATGAATCAGTTTGAACTGCATCACTAAGTAGTGTTTAAAGTTTTTGTGTCGTTCAAAACTATCAACAAAATCAAAGAAATTTTGTGTTTCTTTGTCCTACATAAAATCTATGTCCATGTGCAGGCGTAAAATATCACAAATTAGGAATATACGGCAGACACAAAATAATTTATTTTAAAATCCCTCTATTTACGTACGTTCGTAGAAAAATCAAATTCTTGAACCCCCTTAATTAATAAAACCAAACATTTTTTGTCAGTTTTTTATGTAGTGGACATTTAAATATGCATTCATTCAAGTATGTGTATTCTGTACACAAATTGAAAATACATATTTAATGAATCATATTTTGTTTCAGTAATAGAAGCTGTGGAAGAAAATGAGGCCTATTAATCTTTTATTTTCATTACAATAAATAAATATTATATACAAATAAATAGTACACATACAATTTTAAATACGTACATATTTATTTAAATAAGTATTTATTATTCAAAAAACTTTTTACGTTCATGAAGCTGCGTACATGCTATACATTTCTGGTGAAAAAATGTACACCACGAAGTTAGCTGTATGAGTTGAATTATTTCCAACTAGAACAAAAAGTTCACCAGGGTAACCAATTTTAACTAAAAATTATACTATTTTGCTAACTTCGTGTTGTACATTTTTTCACCAGAATTGGAGCATGTACGCTTGAATGACATTTGCATTTGGGGTTGTACAAAAAACAAAAATTTTCAAATTTCCCTTTGCTCCCGATAGCAGCTCCGAATAGCAGCTCTAGATAAGTAGGTAGAGCTAAATATTGTTTTATAGATGTTTAGTTAAGAAGTTAAATGGAAAATTATAGATTAGTTTTAATTAAAGTAATTATATACATAAATAGATTATCAAACATTAGTTTTATCACAGCAAATTAGCTGCTCCCGATACCAGCTATCCGGAGCTAATAAAAAACGCGGCACGAGTCAAACTTTGGAAAAATGTTGTGTTTTTATTAGTGGGACTCCCATAAAAAGTATCAATTCGAGTATTTTTTATCGCAGTCGCACTTATACTCATACACGAAATGTGTGAAAGATGATAAACTTTTCTCGCACACTCAAATACTTTTATGGTCGTGATAATTTTATAGTGAGGCGAATTTTTGATTTTATTTTGATTTCGGGCCGATTTGAAATAAAGTTACAATTTTAAATTTGTAATTTAATAAATTGATAAATATGTATTGAGATATTATTATTAATTGTGATAAAAAATTCGTCCATTGAATAACTTCTGTATCTTTGTAGTTTATGTTAAAATTCCTGTTAAAAATATTCTATAGAGTTTCAATTTAGCTATAAAGTACAAAAATAAAAAAAAAACGTTGTCTTTGTCTTTTAGATGCTCCATATCAATTTTTTTTCTCTTTTCGCTCTTCGAAAGGTAAGTCAAATTTTCTGATGGAATAGAGGAGTAATGGTCTGCTCACCGTATTATTTACGTGCAAAGAAATAAAACATATTTGCAATTATTTTATTAACAAACTATACAAAGTATTTTTATATAACTCGACATCTTGCGATTCCTGCTGATATCAGCAGGCATACCACAGGGTAGCGTACTGGGTCCTATATTGTGCATCCTGTACACCAGAGATATGCCAAATACAGAAGGTGCCACCATAGCAACATTTGCAGACGATACAGCTATTCTGGCGACTGGAAAGTGTATATCAGAAGCAACGACCAAACTTCAAAAAGCAACCGACACAGTGAGTAGTTGGACAAAGAAATGGCGCATTGGCCTAAACGATGCAAAGTCGGTTCACGCAAACTTCACAAACCAGAAAGTTAACTGGATTCCAGTGAAACTTAATTCAAGGCCGGTTCCAAATACAAATACAGCCAAATACCTCGGCATGACTCTCGATTGCAAGCTTAGATGGAAAGAGCATGTTAAAAAGAAAAAAGAAGAATTGAACATTAAATATAGGAAAATGTATTGGCTATAGGTAGAAACTCTGAGCTTACAATACATAACAAATTGCTATTATATCAGCAAATACTTAAACCAGTATGGACCTACGGTATTCAACTTTGGGGTTGTACCAAGAAAACAAGTGTACAAATGATTCAATGTTTTCAAAACAAAGTGCTGCGTGGCATTGTAAACGCAACATGGTACATTAGAAATGATAACCTCCATAGGGACTTAAACATGGAATATGTAAGTGAATAAATACAAAATCATGCGAAAAACACATTCAGCGGATATCTCGGCACCAAAATGCAGACATACGAAGTTTGTTGGATACCACCAATGCAGTAAGAAGACTTTAAAGGCAGAAACCTTTGGAATTGGGCAGTTGTATTTAATTAGGATAGAGAAAAATAATTACTATGTAAATTCAAACGGGAGTAGCCATCGGGCTACTGCCCGTCAAATGTGAATCTTCATTTAAGAAAGATAAATTACTAAATGATTTGTAAATCAGTTGTAATATTAAATAAAGAAAAAAAAAAAATCTTGCGATTCGAAAATACAAACGCTTTATCACAAAAACTTGGAATTTATTTAATTTAAACAATTTTTTTAGTTTAAAAACACTTTTATTATTGTGAAATATTATTTTAATTTTACATACTACTAGTTTCGAACATTTGCCTGTTCATCATCAGGTTGTTTTTAAAACAGAACACCTGGTTGTTCTGTTTTAAAAACTACCTGATGAAGAATAGGCAAATGTTCGAAACTAGTACTATGTAAAATAAAAATAATATTTCACAATCAAGAAATTGTTTTTAAACTTAAAAAATTGTTTAAATTAAATAAATTTCGTATTTTTATTTATAAACTTTATAATTAATTATAAATATCTAGTATTAATATTTTATTATTATATTTATTGTGGTGCAGTATTTTCGTATCTATATTATCTGATTGACGGACTGAGATGAACTGTACTGTCGTTGCATAACCAAAATAAAAAGCGATGTAGCGAACGCAAAAAGTATTGTACAAGAATTAAATATTTTAGTCCTTTTTTAAATATTATAATATGATCAAATTAACCGCCAAATTAGTGTATTGCAAAACAATCACTACAGAGGCTTAAAGCAACAACATTTCAAAATCTTGTTTTAAAAGCAACACCTGCTATTTATACGATTTGCGAAATTTCTTTCATCCAAGTATCAGAAGCTCTGAATTTTTCCCAAACAATTGTGTCGTTGGTCATGTTTAAAAAAATCAAACAGTCATGTTTAAAAAAATCTGAATATATTTGTGTTAAAACAGCTACGGCAAGAAGGCAAAGATTCTACATATACTTTGCCTGTATTCCACTACTATCCGGAAGCTAGTCGTATGCTACATTTAAATGCAATTTGTGATGCAATTGAATGCGGATTTAACGAGGAGTTCAACTGTGGCCTTCCGTTAATTTAACATCGGGTGAGTATTTATTCGTTGATTCAATGCTTAGTTGTAACCTGAATAAGATTGGGCGGTTGCCAGACTTGATATTTACCATTGAGTAAAATATCTTCAGTGTAGCAAAATCAATATTACTTTTTGTTGTAAACGATAAATACCACAAACATATGGAAATTCTATTTGATGTGTACGAAATTCACAAACCAGCAACTATCATATTAGAAATACAATAACAAACAATTTTAGGAAAATAAATTGCCAAGATGAATTTACAGATAATACCAACACGAATGTTGGAAAATTCTATGACATAATCTTTAACGCCTTGGAACGAACATTATCATTAAAAAAGATCGAAAAAGTTAAGAACCAAGGCTTATCGAAAAATGGAAAAAGGCAATTCAGAAACAAATAATGTTGGGTTCATCAATACCAACTCTAATTACACCAAGTATTTAAAATTACTTTCATTGTACAGGTTATTCACCACTGCCTTTTGGCAAAGCATAACCTATCTTCTTAACCTTAATTTTTATAATATTATTTTAATTATTTCATAAATTTGTATTTTTAAGGTTATGGAAATTAATAAATTTGGACAAATCTAAGCTTTAAGTACGACTACTTGAAGAATATGGCCATTGATCTCAACAAACATTACCTCAAACCGATTAATCAAGTATTTATGTTATATAAGGTTCAGAATAAAGGTCCTAAATAAACAAAACAGAACCATGTGTTGTGGTCTGTTGACTTGGTAAGTACATTTACCTCATCATTACGTTCACGAAAACTTGAGTTATTCCAGCTTATAATTGATGTCTTTTGCAATGTCGACCGTCTGGAAAAAGTAATTAATTTCTCAGGTAGAATAACATCTTCAAATGTCCAATGGATACTGAATATCCCATTGAATGATTTAGATAAATATGAACGAGCTTACAGATAATTGAATAGAGCCTAATTGCTTTCACTGAAATATTACGCAAACTATACGTATGAGTAAGGTTTCTTGATGGTTTTGATAATACGGGAAGTTGAGGTGCAAATATTTGTTCCGTGGGACGGCTGGTTAGTTTAATATAAAGCCACACCTCTTCCCACAATACCTGCTTAAAAATAAATAAAAAAGCGCGAAATTCGTAACTAAATAGATAAACTATATCCTAAAACAAGGCCAGAGTAGGCAGAGATATGATCGAATTTCCTAGTAACAGGTTTATTTTTGGTATTAGGAAATCCGATAATATCTCTGCATACCATATACTCTAGCCTTGTTATAGGATGAAGTTTATCTATTTTTTACGGATTTCGAGCTTGTCTTTTTATTTTTAAGTTTCTCAAAGCTAAAAGGTTTTGTTATCTTTTTAGGAAATTGCTGTTAAGTAGGTTTCATTCCACTAACTTCCGCCTAATTTCGGCCAAACATTTTTGTAGGTCGTTAAACAAATCCTTTTATGTTAGGGGGGGGGGGGGGGAGCTCAATTCTATTGGAATTTAAGAGGTAAGGATCGGCAATATTATTTAGTTTTTATTTTATTTTTTTTAAATAAATACTATAAAAAAAAAAATACTTAATATTCAGAAGAAGTAATTGATCATCATCATTCATTATTATCTGTTGCGAGTTCCGTATCATAAATTAAAATTTTTGTTTATGACAATCTTCAAAAAGCTTACCCAACTGTTTTTAAAATATGATTCCGAAAAGATCTGCTTTATCACATCTAGCAGACACATTTTCTCCTCCAACATTTACCTACATAACATAAAACCAAACATGAAATTACATCAATTTAAGGAATACCAGACTGCGGTAAATCAAATTGAATCTTAAATTCACAAGTAATTGGTAAAGACATCATCCACAGTTCTATGAAGTACAGCATTAATGACATAAAACTAAGGTTGCATCCCAATATAAAGAAGCTGGTAAAAACTTATATCAAAATCAATTACCGCACGATTTCATCTTATCTTTCAAATGGATTCATGACATATTGCACGATATATATCGATGAGTACATGCAGGGCCCGTGGCTTTGTTAAGTGACTGTCGTAAAATGTCATCCTGGGAGATCAAACCCAAATGCCGCATACCGACCGACTTAATTATGACAACATGCTTTTTTTGATGCAAATAAGTTTATAACACGCGGATGTGATACACCCATTACAAACAATATACACAAAATCCAATAAAACGGCAATTTATAATTACCTGATTTAAGTAAAATCCTGATAACAAAAAATCGAAAATGTACCTCTTATTACACCGTGGTCTTATCGAGCATGCGATGCATTACAACTTTTGTTTATATTTTAATTATTTTAATGTTTTTTACGTATTTTAATAAAAGTTTTAATGATAGTCGTGATTATTCGGTGCAATATCATCGCGTATTTCCTCTAATTGTGTGGTTTCTATAACGGCATTCCGTTATAATGAGTATGCTTGGAAATTTTCAAATAGGAGGCCACCAAAAAGTAGCATGTTAAGCTTAACATTTAACCGTTTAAACGAAACTGGATCAGTCGGCGTACCCCTGTATGTGGTATTGAAATAATACCACATGCTATGTTATAATAACTAAATTTAATAGTAATCCAACAACCAGCGTTCGAAGGTTGGTAATGGGAACGCTTCAATCTGTGGATGAGAAAAAGCCTAGACCTGTAGCTTGGTCAGCACGCTCGCTTGGCTTAATCCCATTTTGATTTCTTTGTTTGGAGTGCTCTTTGTAATTTACGGGAAGGAGTTGTAGAATGTTATAGGCAGATTACGGCAGAAGAAAGTCAACATTTCGATAAAGTGTTTCATTTTTCAAACTTTTACATTTCGACAATTTTGACTTTTTATGGTATGATAGATTAAGTCTTTTGCTGCTAATCAGAAACCGAGTAGGATATCAGTAAAATGAACTGAGAAAAACATTACATAGAGAGATATTATCATTACATTTCTCCGGTCCCTTTGGATTCATTAAAACGCTGTTTGACTATTTTTTGATTTGTGGGAACTTGTGGCAAAGACAAAGAAAAACTATTTTTGGTTGTTTTTACTTACACATATTTCGGTAGAAAAATCAAGTTTTTCTTCTTTTAGCTCGGTTTGCGAAACTACATTTTGTTGTTGTTTTTTTCACATTTTTATTTATACTCAATAACAGTTGAACCGCCGTTAATAGCACAAAAGTGGAAATCGGACCCACTGAAGTAGGGAAAATAGGAAAACTAATTTTTTTTGTTGCTGATTTTTATTTATATCGTAGATGGCCGCCAATGGAGCAAAAACCGTTACACATGGCTCAATAAACTTCTCGATCCAAATTATTGTACGATTAAACTATCATATTTATACCACCGATTTCATTTGAAAGTAACTTTTCACAGTCAATACCTGATACAATTTGATATGAATGAACTGTAGCAGTTTAATTTGAATAAATCCAATGCTGCTATTCTGATTAAGCAGTTCGCAACATGGCGCTTTTTTAAATATAAATTCGTATTCAAAGCGGGCAAAATAAAATAACATAACATGAATTTATTTTCGACATTAATGGCGGCAATTTTCACAAATATTTTTATCAAGAATATATTAATCTACATATAATAGTTTTTGTCTCGATAAAATTGGCTCATCGGTAGCGAGACTCAACTATAAACAAAGGACAGAGCCATAAGGTTGTATGCCATAAGGTACAAACGTTTCTTTTTTTTTTTGAGAAATTTTCTGCTCCATCATATGGATAATTTCGTTTTCTTGCAAATTTTATAGTTTTCGAGATATTTGTGAAAACCTCCACATTTGTACATAAATGCTAATTTTACAACATATCCTTCCTTATAAAAATCGTCAATATCGATTAGGAAATTTGGTTATACTCGAGCTTTTTAAGTAAATTTAGTTAAAGCCCACTGTGATAAATTTTAAATTGCCGAATTTTACAAATACAATTTTTTAAAGTTGTTTCTTGGCTTAAATAAATGTATTGAATAATATCCGATAATTATTTACCTTTGACTTGATCTTGAACGACTTCCTCATATTTTCGACATTCTTTCCATCATTATTCATTTCATTTGTAATATATTTTAAATGAAAACATTTTTAAAAAAAGTTTTTAATAAACATACTATGCAACATTACTTTACCTATTTTACCTAATCAACTGACTGAGTAGTAGTGAAATATATACTACCTTGATCAACAAGTTCCCGGAATAGCCACCGTGTGGCGCTCCCATTGTTTCGATTTGAGTTCTGTTTTTTTTTTTGTTAAGTTGTACATCTGTTGTTGATATTACCTCTAAATCTTAGCGTCATAGCTTGACATTTGCAAAAGTTACGTAGTCAAGAGTACATCTACTCTGTGTGTGTTGGCGATTTTTCCATTATTTCATCTCGGCTGCTGAAACGCGTTCCCCGTAATGGTTTTTTAACTCGATTGAACAGAAAGAAGTCACAGGGAGCCAAATCAGGTGAGTTCGGTGGCTGTTGGATGGTATTTGTTGCATTTTTCGTCAAAAAATTACGAATAATGATGGCACTATGCGACGGTGCGTTATCATGGTGCAAAATCCACGAGTTTTCTGCCCACAATTCTGGTCTCTTTCGGCGAATTACTTCACGCAAACGTCTCATAACGCCCAAATAATACTCTTTGTTTACGGTCTGGCCTTCTGGCAAAAATTCATGATGCACTACACCGTTGTAATCCATGAAAACCGTGAGAATTGCCTTCTTTTTTGACTGAAAACGATGTGTTTTTTTTTGGTGAACGCCATTCACTTGCCTGATGTCTGGATTGCGTGTCGTACTCATAAACCCACGTCTCGTCTCCAGTAATGATCCTTTTGATGAATGTGGGATCGGATTCAGTCTCGCAAATCATGTCTAAAATTGTAAATAATTTCTAAAATTGTAAATAATCGCCAACACAAACGATGGGAGCGCCACACGGTGGTTATTCCGGGAACTTGTTGATCAAGGTAGTATATATATATTTATACCATATATACATAAATATATATATATATATATATATATATATATATATATATATATATATATATATATATATATATATATATATATATATATATATATATATATATATATATATGTATGTGGGTATATAGTCGAAATGTCATAGAACTGCGTGAAGTTAGGAAACATTTTTGATTTTTGTTTATTAGCGACACATCGGTATAATAGCAAAACTTTCAATAGAAATTTCCCATGTGCTCCCGATAGCTTGCTATCCGGAGCTAATAAAAAAACGCGCTTCCGGATGGTTTATTTATACTCAGTCAATTTTTCTCATGGAATAGAACCATTAGATGCCATTTTGTTAACGTTTTGGTAGTAATGATAATATCGTTACTAATAAAATACACGTTCGACTTCTAATGACAGAAATCTAACAGAAGATTCTATAGCGAATTTCAAACCAGAAACAGTACCATCAAGAAGGAACGTTCCTGAATTAGGCATACATCTGCGTGCGTATACAGCAAGCTACTTCCCAATTAAAATGATTTTGACTTACTATGAATCATGTTGATCTGTTTTATAGCAAGCTTGGGATCATTTTGAACACCATCAAAGCAAGAAGACAAAACGCCTAAGAAGATAGAACAGATGGTATTGCAACAAAGAGCCGGAACCAATAATGCTTTCAAAGGATTTCTGATCAACCCCGTATTCAATCATTTGACGATTCGCCTTACGCTGGCAACGGACGACCTTACATCCTTTGGCCGAGAGATTTGGACTCAACAATCCAATGTTGGTAGTTACAACATGAGGACTCCCTGGCAGATCAGTGGGTTTTGGATGATCCCCAACAACTAGTTAGCAACCACTCCAACTGTTTTTATGTTGGAGATTTCCTAACAACACTATTTTTTTGTGTCATCGTTATTGCAAGAGACGTTATTGATACTCAATCTAAGTCTAAAAAACTTAATTCTGTCTTTTTGAACAGAGAATTTTTTTATGCATCCAGCAACGGTTTCAGCGTACGTAGATAAAATCCGGTTAGCTGGCGCGTCACATCACAGTGCAGAGACGCACAGCAGAGCGTGACCTTCTTCAAAGGCACGTGTTCTTAATATCCCGCTCAAGCACAAAAAAAACATAAACGGTGTTCACCAGAAAACGCGTCACAGTTAGTATGGCAAGTGACTATTACTTTTGTTACCACCTTAGTCTGTTCCTTATTCTTATTCCATTTTTCTTTGTACAACAATATAGTTGATAATTCTTTTGGTCTAAAACAATGCATAGGGAACTATAGCTCCCGGTCGTTTTGGCATGTTTCATTAAGGAATATGACACTATGGCATATTTTATTATGGCTTACTTCGGTAAGGTAAACTACGGCATGTTCATTACCGCATATTTTGTTTATTTTTAAGGAATGAGTAGGAAAAATAATTTTGAAACTAACTAACTAGCTATTTAATAGCTACAAACTAACTAGCTAGCTATTTAATCGCTACTGCGGTTTATTATCGTTCATACATATGGGAAGGCGCTATACAAATGTTTATTTGGTAATTTTTACTCGGGACAGTGTTTCACTATAAAACAAAATCATAACAAAGAATATTTTTCCCAAAAAAATGTACTATTCGTAACCGTCATTATTTTAAGTTTTCCCGATATTTTTAATGTCATATTGGTGTGCCGTTTTGAAATGTGCCGTAATATGATGTAAGCCACAGTGTACCATATGCCATACTGAAATATGCCGTAATGAAACAAGTCATATTGTTCCTTATGCCGCAGTCGAAGTAGATGTTTGCTATATGATATTTTCGAAAAAGGAGGGAAAGATTTGAGTGGATATATTTTCGGACATTTTTTTGTTAACTTTTTCATTTATTATCCAATGAATATAATTTGACATTTATTAAATGAATATTTATTTACTCACTGAATTATCTCAATAAATACAACTAGAGCTTTGAGTTAGCCGCGTAATTTTTAAATGTTACATTCATAATTAGTATGGTTAGCAATTTAATCTAACAAAACTTTTGTCCAGGCAAAAACATTCGAGCTACCCTCCCGTTAATAGTGTATTTATGTTGATTATTTTACCGTTTCAGTTATCAGTGAGTCATGATTATATTGAGCCGTTTTAAAATATATCAATAATATTTGTAGTGAAGCTAAAGTTGAATTTATGAAAAATGGTAAAATACCGGAGATAGTACACCATAACATTTATATGATAATATAAATATTGCATATTTTTTTTGCTAAAAAAATTTTATCAAAACTAAATCCTCACACTATGGCTCTTAGGTACGTACTTATAAATACTAAACTGGTCAGATTATATTCGTAGCAAATTATAAAATTGTTTGTGAGGTATTTATATCATACATTTTTTATACCTCAAATTTTGTATTTAAAATTTCTTCTTTCTTATATACCAATCCATTCGCCTTTATTGTATTATTCACGTTATATGTTTATATAAGTAACGTGTGCGCGGTATTTTTTAGGTTTTTTTTGTAGTATGACAATAAGTTCTTATTTTTTGTATATGCCGAATTGACCGTTTAACTTTTTTGTGTTTCCAATATAAAAAAGACGAAAGACGATCAAATTTGTCATCTTTTGGTTGATTTTTTTCTTGTCTCATTGTTGATTATTTTTATATTATATTACGATTTCATGTTTTTTTATAAGTTTGTTTGGTTTATTTGTAAATCTTTATTTTTATTGTATTTTATTTATCTTTTGGATAAAATTGCTTTCATTTAAAAAGATCTGTTAGCTAAGAAAATGTTATATGAGTAAAAGTACTCGCATATATCTATTTTTGGCCTCGTATGGCGTTCAATATATGGAATATTATTGCATTTGAGGCAAATTATATTAGCACCGTCTTATACAAAAAAAAAATATTTTAATTCAATTAAAATTCCATTTCGCTAGCCAAATTTAGTATAACTGTATTTGCAGCTCGATCAGTTTCGTTGTGTTGTGGTGATAAATTTGGAATTTCATTCATTAGCAGATTTTTATAATTTAATTAATGCTTTGATCTCACCAAGGTGTGTTACAACATTTTCATATCAAGTTGTTTTTTATTTAGATAAGCGAAATAATTTTCCGGATTTTTTATTTTTTTTGTGCAAGAGTAAAAAAGATGACAAGATAACCATTTTAAGATGTGCGATTTATAACACATATTATACAACGACGGCGTACGTACGAGTATATTTAAAGCTGTATAGTAATTAAAACTGGATTGGAAGAAAAGCAGTTGTAAACCTAAATTATGTGCTATTCCTAGAATCTGGTGTTATTGTCACAACTCAATCGCTTCTGTATTTGTGCCTTATCAAATTAACAAAACAAAATATATAAATTTGTATCGATGCTCATTATTTGTAAAGACATTAATTTACAGCAGTTACTTCGATAAACTATATAATAAAAAGTGTATAAAAACTAAAATCACTTTTAAGCTTGAAGCCAATTGTTAATTATCATCTCTTATATGCGCAACCATTTCATTATGAGGGCGTCAATTTTTTTTTTATTCCAATCTCATCTTATTTATTTCATTCAACTTTAATTTTATATCAAAACCAAACTTTTATTGTTACCGTGTTCTTATGTTTTATTAAACTCGTATGATTATATTGTAATAAATAGAGACAAGTGAACATCATGTCTCTGAAGTGTTAAAAAATTCCCAGTGGCGACATATTATTTTTCCACCGTCTGTTGTGGTTGTTATTTTTTACTCATTTTGATTTTTCACTTCACCATATAAAAATTGGCAAAAACACATAAAACTAAAAAAAAAAAAAACAGAAATGAAAATGGGTGTATTACGGGCCATCCCCTTATCAATATCACTATCAACATCATTGTAAAAATTTTATTTCACTTGTATTTTTTAAGTATGCAGGCATACTTTTTATAATATTTGTTCATCTTTTAATTTTGTGAAAATATTGGAAAAATTACATTTAATTTAAATAAAACGAAAATATTGCAAAATATACATCTTGTATTCCAATATACAACAACAAAAATGAAATTTAACCGTGTGACAAGTGTAACAAATTTAAAGCACTTTAGAGCACGTGGTAACGGTTGCTAAAAAAAATTAAATTCGTGTTTTTCTTTCAATCCGTCGTCTTTCTGTTGTTATTTTTTTATTATTTTGTTTTTAGCGAAATATATATTCGTGATTTTCCTTTTTTGTTGTTGTTAATTTTAACTGCGAAACTTGCCTATGGAATATATAATTCTGATGTATGTACATATCTCTATTTCTGTTGAACGATATTGTTACTTTTATGTTTATTATTTTTATTTCAATGTTTATTACTTTTATTTTTATTATTAATTTTACGTAGGCTATCAGGGCACGCGAAAACATCTTATTCAATCATGTACAAAATACTTTATATTTCGGAAAATGCTTAATGAGGTAATAACTTATTTGTAATTAACTAGCGCAGCTCAATTAAAGCTTTGGTTGGCGAAAAATCCAAACACTAAAATCTTAAATATGGTATATGTATTTCTCTAATTCTAAATCTGCTTTATGCAGAATTGTCCCTGTCTGTTTTTGGTATTAAAGTGAAAACACACATCTGCTAAAAATCAATGACTATCAATTTTTTTAAATTAATATCTATTTCTTGTAATAAAAAATGGTTTGAGACTAATCGCTGTATTTTGTTCGTGAATGTGTATCAGCTAATTAGCTTTTCAACATTACTCTCTGCGTTGAAAAGGCCCGAATATTTTAGGACGTTAAATGTGAATTAGCTATACTGGAGTTCCAATTAAATAGCTTCGTACTAACTATTAAACTCCCCGTCAATGACATTCCAATATATTTTTAGCTTTCCTGATGGAAATGATTTCCACGGTCGAGTGGAATATCTCGCGAATATTTGGTAGACACGTTATGCACGCTTACATAAAACTGCCTACATTATATTGTTGATAATTTTTCAATAGAAAAACTTGACAGAGATCAATTTTTCTCGTCGACTATAAATGTTTCTTGGTCAATTGGTTTTATTAAGAAGCTTTCAAAAAATTGTGTGAATAATTGAATAATTTACCCATAAAGAATTCGGTTTTATCTTTTCAGATATTTCTTCAAGTATTAACTAGGAGTGTTGTTAACGAAAAGATCAATATATTTTTTTATTTTTTACTTTTCTATTTGATTTTCTTCAAACTATAAACAGGTTAAAAGTAGCTTCCTATCTTTATCAGGGATTTGGAGGTATTCTTCTCTCTGACCCAGGATAACAAAAAAAAAAAAAAATATTTGGAAAACTGAGAAGCGAGTTCGAGAATATAGTCTTTATTATTGTTTATGGCAAAAGGCGAGAATTTTGAAAATCCAATTTAAAATTCAAATAAAAATTATACATTGAAAAAAACTATTTTATTTATTATTTAGGTAATGTTATTTAATTTTACTGACACATTAAAAATTATCGACACGAAATTTGTAATACCAGAAAAAATATTTTTATTACGGTATTTTGTTAACATCTTTAAAACTAAGGGCCGGAAAGAATATAGCTCATCCGATTATGACCTTGAAAGGACCGTCAAGGCACCCATCAATTAAATACTAACCAGTATTGTTATTTTCTCCCTGTTATGTGTAACATGCCTTTCGATAATGCGTAGGGCATGCGGGGAACACAGAAAAAACATTCGTAGGGGAACACGGAAAAAAACATGCCTATATATATTAGTCGTCCAAAGTAGAGAAGTGGTGTGGTCAAGAGGCTTATTGCTATTTTGATTCCAACCCTCACCAAAAATTAGTTAATTATATTATTACATTATTTATAGGTTATTTATATTACATCCTGACCCAGCCTGCTAAACCTTCTCTGATTACCGATATTGTCAATATCCAATAAAACAATTTGCCAACATAAATTTCCAACATTTCAAGCGTTTTTTTCAACAAACACGCGGACGTGCAGTGAATGTTTTTGAAATTCGGACACTAATCATACTAAAATTATTAACTAAGTTTTTACATAAAATTTTATTTATAATAAAATCTAAGATAATTCAACAGAAAAATAAATTAATTCGGTTTTTAATTCAGTAACTATATTAAAAATTAAATAACCCAGTCTTAATTTTAAGGATAATTAATATTCGACACATCCAAATTTGTTTATAGAACTCTAAATTTATTGAACATCAATATTTAGTTGGGTATCTTTTTGGCTTCAACATCGCCTCCAATCGTCTTGGGCTTGAATCCGCCAATTTTTGGGTATCATAAAAACCAATTTTTCTCCATTCGTCTTCTAGTAGGGTTTAAGCTGACCCTTACTGCGGATCAGATGAAGCGAAGTTTCTGGGTCTCGTTTTGGATAGCAAATTAAATTAGAAACCTAATATTCTTGACAGGGTAAAGGAAGCTATGGTAGCGCTTGCAAAAATGCCATTGGGAAGGATAGGGGCTGGAGCCTCACATTCGCTTTATACCGCATTAGTCAGACTCACACTTTTGTCTGGGGTTCTGGTGGCCTGCTCTGGACAAAACTGTCAACCAAAGGCAGTTCACGAAAGTTCAGAGAACAGTCTCTTTGTGGATTAGTGGTACACTGAGGAGCATCCACTCAGGTACTGGAGACTCTATTTTTGACTCCTCTAGATATCTTGGGGAAACATTTGGCAGCTTGTACGACTGAAATCCACCTCAATGTAGACCTACAACAATACAGGGCACTCATCTTTATTGTGTAACAAACAAATTCCCAAGACCACCGACTATACTGTCCCGCGTCACTATCTTTCGACACAAAGTTCCGAACTAGGATCCCATCCAGGGAGGACTGGATGATGGGTGCAGTTTTGTAATCAGGAGTTATACATTTCTTCACTGATGGTTCAAAATGGGACGGGAAAGTCGGAGCTGGGGTGTTTTACGAGGAACTTTTGTTAAATCTCTCCTTCCGTCTCCCCGACTACTGTAGCATTTTTCAAGCTGAAGTAACTGCCATAAAGGAAGTAGTAGGCTGGTTGAGGTGTACTGTAATATCGGCTTGTGATATTCGAATACATATACGGACAGTCAGGCTGCGATTAAAGAGCTTCAATCACACCTCCCTCTCGTTGAAAGTAGTCCAGAGCTGTCTCTCACCTCCTAACAAGATGACAGAGCACTTCAACATCCATATCATATGGGTGCCAGGTCATTTCATAAGTACAGGGAATATAAAAGCTGACGAACTGGCTCGACGTGGTATAACGGATCACTTTTCAGAAATCAGAAAGGGTATTGAAATCCTTCTTGCGGTATGCAAAATGCTGCTTCAGGAAGAAGCTAGTAAGTTGACTAATGATAGACACGCACCTCGTGTGTAATAACTCGGTCTGTCCAAAGTTGGATTTGGCGAGACCCAAACAGCAAATCCCGCTTCAGCAGAGTTAGATCAGTGTGGTTGTTGGAGTGATTACGGTACACTGTCTCATAGGCAGGCATGCGAGTAGACTTGGTGTCTTCTCACATGACCAATGTCGTAGTTGCGAGGACGAAGAGGAGGAGGAGATAGTACTTCATCTTCTTTGCACCTGCCCTCGTCTGGCACGAAACAGACTAAAGTTCTAGGGGCACCCCTCTTCAGTGACTTGACGGACCCCAGTAGGATGGACGTCAGGAGTATCCAGCTCAAAATAGTTCAAATGAGTTAGAGAATAAACTACAATTCGTGGTATGGCTACGGACTATTTTTGTGTCTATGCCTGGTCCTAGTGAACCGCCACCTAAACCTAACCTAATCTAATCTACTGCGGATGTTGTGTTGTCGCACACTTCGGTCAAGTCCATCCTAGAGATTTTCAATTGGATTTATGTTCGGTAATTGTGTTGGTGTCTCCGATACTTTTGGACAGTTATACAATATATATGAGCGAACATCATGACCATTACTCTGGCAGAAACAAAACTTATCCAAAATTCCTAATTTAACTGCACTCTATTTCAAATTTCGATGTAAAATACCAAGATACACATTTTTATCCATCACATGATCAATAAATTCAAGATTTCCGATGCCACTCATAGCCATACAACCACAAACCATGACAGATTCACCCTCATATTTGACAGTAAATTTTAAATGCCTTTTGAAGATGTTGTATTTACTTTTATCCGGGAATAATACACTATTCCAAAATGCTTAGTTTTATACTGATTAAAGAAGTCAGTTCGTTTTTTTTCTGTTGATTTCACTGATATATAGTTTTTTCCTTGCCGTTCATCCTAGGTACCCAATACCCATGGTCTCTTATTATTTTTCTAATAGTGCTGACCGAGACGGATTTTCCAAATAACCTTTGTAACTCGTATAGAAGTTTGGGAGCACTTATTATTCGGTTTTCCAAAATATCAGAAGTATTTGCAAAAACATTAATTTACTTCTAGCAAATATTGCCGCACTTCAGACTATGCCACAAATCATCCTACTGTCGGATATCTGGATTGAAGATCATGAAATGGATAATTACAATATTCCTGGCTCTAATGTATTTGGTAAGTGTAATCTTTTGAATAGAGCGGGAGGTGTTATTGTATTTTCTGATGATAGCATCCAGAACAGTACTGCTTCTTTCATTGATGCTAATAGTGCTCACATTATACGGCTGGATTTTCAATGTAATTTTGCTTCTGCGCAGAAACTAAAATCAAAATTAGATGAGCATCTAAAAAATAAATGGTCTAGACACGATGAAGAATTATTTGTAATACGCATTGGAGTATTAATAATTGATTTTAAACAATGTCACGCCATACGAACAATGGAAAATAAAACATAATCTAAATATCACCGATCATTGTATGTACTCTATAAAATTTTTGTTGAATTGTGTATCTTATTCTACAGCGTTAGCAGCTAAATGTCAGAAAAAGACAATTAATTATTCAGATTTAACAAAATCTGCGGGAAATTGGTCTGCAGTATATTCGCAAACAGATGTGTCCTACGAGAATTATATCTTTCTGTTAAAATTGTTTATAAACAAAAATTCCTCGGTGGTTGAATTTAAATCAAAGAACATATTTATTAAGCCATGGATTACAGCTATATTGCTGAGTAAAATTAGGCTTAAGAATAAATTATCTAGAAGATTAGCTCGAAATTTGAATGATTTAGATTTGAAAAATCCTTTCGGCTAATGGAAATATTTCAGAATGCTGGAAACTAGTTGATGGAAAATTGACACAAGTGAAATGGCAGATATATTCAATAATTACTTTATTGTTAATGAACATAGTTCATGCAAACATTTTGTAAATAATTTTTTATAAGTCAAACATTTTGTAAATCATTCACGACAGCCAAAAAACAGAGCTGCTATAACGTTCCAACAACACCGATAACTGATGATGCAACCAACACTATGAACGATTTCATCTCGATCTACTACCAAAACGCCTTCAGTATTCGAGGTAAAGCTAAGGTTTTTCGTTTAGGCGTGCTTGACAACGATTATGGCGTCATAATAATCAGCGAGACCTGGCTTACGATAAATATGTTCTCCGAATAATACTTTCCATCTGATTATGTCGTTCTTAGAAAGGATATATAGTATACGATTTTGACACCAGTCGTAAGGGTAGTGATGTTTTGATTGCGGTAAAGAATTCGGTTCCTAATGATGTAATTGCCTGTCATCCTATAGCCTAAACGTGATTGTTGGTCGAGTCAGATTGGCCAATAATACTTCGATTGTTGTAATCGCCATGTATATACCTTAGAAATCGGACTTGGATTACAACAACAGGTTTATCAGCTTCATCGACTCAGCTGTTATGCCTCTAGTTCGTCCTAGCGACCAACTTATCATTGTGAGCGACCTTAATTTACCCGGTATATCTTGGGGCGATGTGGACGGCGTATTTTCTTCATCTTAACCGATGAGACTACTTTGCTGGTATCGCAACTACACAGCTCAACCGAATTAGTAACAGTCGGAGCAAATTCCTTGATCTGTTATTTGCTAATGATGTTATGCATGCCGATATTTCTGTGTGTTCGGAGTTCACTGGTTGTGGGAGCATCTACCGATTACGATAAATATTTTTCATTCTAATTGTAAAAAAAATTATGTTAATGATTTTAATTTTAATTTCAGGAAAGCCGACTTCACATCCTTGAATGAATTTCTCAGCATTTCTGATTGGGACTTCTTGCAACGCGGTGGTGATTTGAACTGTATGGTGTTGTTTCAACGAGCTTCTCAGGTGTGGTATCGAAAAGCACGTTCCGGGGGTTAAAATAAATCAAATCGGCCGTCGGGGGCTATGGTATTATAATGAGTTGGTGTTGCTCTAGAAACGTCGTAATAAGCTTCATTCCTTGTATAGATTGCACGGTGTTAAATTTTATCCATATTTTGATAGAGCCCTCAAGGATTTTAAGTGCCTAAACTGGTTCCTTTACAACAACCACCATGTAGTGCAAATTGAGGAAGAGTTAACATCTAGTCCTAAGGAGTTCTGGAATTTCATTAACAGCAAGAAAAAAGTGGCTGGCTTTCCGTCTTCTGTGACTTACCAGAGCTCCGTCGCTAGTCAGCCCTTGGATATATGTATAATCTGCCAATTTTTTTGCGTCGGTATATATAAATGTGTTCTGTCGTCCGCTATCATATCTCCAGCTTTGCCCACCTCCGATCAATTTAATATTTTCAAGTTTACCGAGGAAGAACTTCGGGATTGCTTGTTCCAGCTCGAGGTTGGAAAGGGAGCGGGTTGTTGTGCTGAGAGTTTGACCCTTCCCATCACCTTCATATTTAATGAAAGCCTTCATCGCGGTTTTTTACCCGATCCTTGGAAAATTTCTTGTATTCATCCAATTTTTAAGGCGGGTAGAACAAGTGATGTGAGTAATTATCGTGGGATCGCCATTCTTTCTGTCTTACCCAAGTTGTTTGAGTCTATGGTTCATAGAATTTGGTTCTTCCACACTAAAAACATCATTTCTCCTGTACAACATGGATTTTATCCCGGTAGGTTTACAGTAACTAACTTGGTTTCGTTTTGTGGCAACTTATTTCATAGTTTAAATTCCAGATATCAGCTTGACGTTGTTTATAGAGATTTTGCCAAGGCTTTTGGTATGATTGACCACTATATTCTTCTTAGTAAGTTAGAGAGTTTAAATTGTCAGTTCATTCCTATTAAATGGTTGCGTTCCTACCTCAGTGATCGTTGGAATTCCGTTAGGATCTTGGGTTCTTACTCCCAATTATTTCATGTGTCATCTGGTGTGCCTCAAGGTAGTCAGATTGGAACATTGTTGTTTTCATTGTTTATCAACGATGTGGTGCAATGCTTTGAGTTTGCTAACTGCCTCCTTTTCGCAGATGACATGAAAATTTTCGTCCTGGTTTCTAGTTTGTCTGATTGTGTAAAGTTGTAGGAGGACTTAAACAGATTTTCTAGTTGGTCAATTAACAATAGACTGGCTCTGAACGTGAGCAAATGTAAGACGCTTGCTATTAATCGTTTTCGCTCACCCATTTTTCACCAATATCAGCTGTACAATGAAGACGTTGACCGAGTCGAATTCATTTCCGATCTTGGTGTGATTTTTTAATCCGACGCTACATTTACCAGACCTGTTAACATCATTATTTCAAAGTCTTATATTATGTTTGGCTTTATTAAACGAACCTGCAGGGATTTTAGCATCTCTAGTTTGGGCGCCATCCTACCACATCACGTCATTCCGGGAGGATTGAGAGTGTCCAGAACAAATTTGTTTTGTTCACGCTCCGTTGTTTGCCGTCCACGCGTGCTGTGAAATATGTCCTCCCACCTTATCAGGATCGATGTAATCTTTTGAAACTGCAACGTCTAGACTATCGCCGGTACGTAGCCTCCACGCTGTACGTGCCCAATATCATTAATTCCCGTATCGATTGTACCGAGTTACTTGCACGTTTAAAAATTTATGTTCCCGAACGCCGAATGCGTCAACGTGATGAGCTTTTATTCTTTGACCTAGTGCTAACAAACTATGGTCTTTCGGAACCGATCCTGGGAATATCACGGTTGTTCAATTCAGTTTTTGAAATTTTCGATTTTCACTTGTCGAGAGATTTGTTCAAGAATATTTTATTTAAGTTTTTTTAATAATTGTAGTTTGCCGTAATTGTTTGTACCGATTGCAGTCACTGTAAGTATCAAATAAATAAATAATGCAGTTCATAATTTAAAACTTACCGTAAGTAATGTTAGTGAAGATTTGTCGGACCTAAATTATAGCAATTCTGTGATTCATTCATGTGTGACAGACCAATTACAGACCCATTACTTTACTATCCGTGTTTTCTAAACTTATTGAAAAGGTAGCTGAACAAAGAGTAACTAGTTTCTTAAATCAAACAAGGAACAAATATAAACTAAACAAAATTAATTCTAGTACTAAAAGTACTAGAATTGCTTTATTAGAATTCATAAATTTCTTATATGCAGTTCTTGATAAGAAAATATCTGTTGCGTCTGTTCAAAAATTTTTGCATCCTGGCTTTAGATTCGTTACTTTACAGTGGTTACAATCTTACCTTTCCGAGAGGTCGCAAATAGTTAAAATTGGTTATTAGTGAGGTTAAAATGATAAATGATGGTGTTCCAGAAGGTTGTGTTTTATGCCCCATCCTGTTTTTGATCTACCTAAATTTCATTTTCTATGATATAGTATTTCTTTATAAGGACCAGTTGCAAATCTCCAATATTCAGTCTATTAATACTGATCTAAGTCTTCTGAGGAAATCGTGCCTAGCGCATACTATGTTTCTAAGCACAAAAACTAGAGGTATGATATATAAACTTAATACTGATGTTATTACTTATCCTGGTATTATTTACCAGGATTTGAATTGTGATCACATAAATTGCGTCAGCAGCAATTCTGTTTTAAAGTTGAATTCGTATAGATTATAAGTACCTTGGTTTGATTGTTGATAATTGTATGCGTTGGTGTAAGTGTTATAATTCGAAAATTTTATATTTTGCGTTCAAAAATGTTATTTTTTTCCTTGTTGAATCGAGGCTATCATATGGATTAGCGTGCCGGGTAGGGCCTTATTATTCAAGAATTCATCACCTTTTTATAGCTCAAAAAAATATTATTCGTATCATGCTAAATGCACAGAGGCTATCGGCTTCGTGGACTTTGTTTGAGTTATCGAAAAATTCTCATATGAGACATCTGTTTGACTATAAAGTTTTAAAAGCATTTTTCTTGTTAAATTCAGTCAGTATAATGTTAGTATCAATTATGACTTGAGATATAAGCAGTATTATTACCCTGACCCTGCTTAATTATCCGTCCAGTCAATATTCAGGTTCTTAATGAACCTGACAATACTGCCCCCCGGTACGTGATACATACTATCTGGGCTTATTGCTCTCCCTCCTAGATGTTTACTACAGCATGTAATTCTGCTAGAAAGACGGTAGCATTGGAGCCCAAGGACTTCGAGAGGGTTGTCCCACTCCCGTATACTCCTACTCCTGTCCCGTATTCCGTTTGATTTTACTCTTACGAGTTGCTGGGAATTGCAAATCACCTGTAGGTCACCTAGCTTTACAACAGGAAGGCTAAATAAAACTGGAGGGTGCCTGGTATCCAGAATCCGCATATTTTGGACTGATTAACCTATCAGCCATTCATCCATCTGCATATGCTGTTCCACCTTAGATTAGGGGTTTTTGTCAAGGTTTTCTCCTTTAGCGCCGTACTTTAGCCTGTGCCAAATGGCCAAAAATGTGCCAATTGGCCTTAGTTACCAGTGGTTGCCACGAGGAGGCAGCACGTAACCTTCCGAATTGTGAACAGGTTACCCCTTACACAATTGTACCCATCACGCAGCTGCCTAATGACAAGACCAGAACAGCTCACGTGATGCGCACCGTACTGGAAGTTTACGAAGCTGGTAGATTAATCTACTCAACTTTGATCCCCCTCCAATAGACGCTAAACCACCAGATATAAGCAGTATATTCGGCTTGAAAAATGTACAACAACAAATTTCCAAAATTCGTTTATAATATTGTCGCTACTATCACAAACTATTGAATGTGAAAATTTCCGTTTCAGATGTTAAAAACTATTCAATAATTTGATATAGTTACATTGAAAAAAAAAATGGGGATAATATTCGAAAATTTGCCAGAACGTATCATCCCAATTCTAGAGCTAAGTAGCGATTCGTCCCATCTAACTAGGATAAATGAATATTGCAAAATTTACAGCGTTACCCTAACCCAATTAAAAAAAACTAATGTGATAAATCTACCTCGTTACTTATTATGTATTAGAAAACAAAGGAAAAAAGTAGTGTGGTTATTTGTGAGATATCTTTCAATTAAAAATTGGTAGTTTGACCGAATATTAAATGTTCATGAAACATAGAAAAAATATTTAGTTTTTAATTACAGTGAACTTAAATTTTGAATTCATTTTTTTTATTGGTTTAAGGTAATTTTATTATATTGAATCATAATCGAAATAAAAACAGAAATAAAAATTAATTTTAAACTATTTTCTTTTAAATTTAATTTTAATATACTGAGTGTCCAAATTTCAAAAACATTCGCTGTTTGTAAATTTATTTCCTTTGCTACAACTGGAACATACAATCATTTAATGAATAATTTATACCAGACCACTGTTAACATACAAAAACTACTAATTATGTATATTACAAAAAAAACCGATACAAAACATTGTTTAACAATTAAACTAAAAATAAATATAAAAAAATTCCAGCTAAAACATTAATACATACTTACATAAGTTGTACATGTAAGTTACAGAGAATAAAAAGTAATGAGCATTGAGCTTACTC
This sequence comes from Tipula vernalis, assembly GCA_958295665.1. Classification (NCBI taxonomy): domain Eukaryota; kingdom Metazoa; phylum Arthropoda; class Insecta; order Diptera; family Tipulidae; genus Tipula; species Tipula vernalis. The sequence goes on along the minus strand of OY282559.1, from coordinate 212,798,805 downwards.
GTTTATTCAAGAAGTTGTTAATATACATACGTATGTAGCTGTAAACAATATAAGTGTATGTAAGTGCTATTGATCAATTACAGACACATACACACATATAGGTAATTTATTTATTTTAAAAATATAATAATTTATATTTATTTATTACAAAATTGTTCAATTAATTTGTTTAGTTTGTTTTTCGTCTATTTGTCTATTTTATTATGTTTAGTTTTCTATAGATTTTTTCTTATACGTGATGAAATTTATGTGTGACAATACGACAGTAAGTAATACAACTTTAATTATGTTTATCTTATTTAACGGTGTTATATTACAGTGATGAATGATTTTGTTTTTCTGTTGTCTGTATACAACAGAATACAACAGAATATTGACTGCAATCGGATGATGGTGATTTGTATGTTTATGCTAATTTTGTGACAGATTTGACGCCCACACGCATTTTACAAATTTGCGTGTAACCAACCTGAAAAATAAAACAACTAACATAACTTTTTATACAAACAACCACTTTAACAAACCTTGAAACAACATTTACCCCATGGCCATGAAAAAACAAATCACGTTGTAATAACCACAAAATTGATAAATTATCATAAAAAACATAATGCAAAAACATAAATCGAAGAACTTCTCATTCATTCATTCAATATGTTCCACTTTGGCTCTCAGAAAAAAAAATAACAAATTTGTGCATTTCGCTCCCAGGCAATGAAGTACATAACTATACAAATTGTTGAATTAAATTCCGATGTTCAAACGTTGATCAAAACTTTGTCTTAATTTGTAAATGAGGAGAAAGAACGCGAATGAAAACCCGTTCCAAGCAGTCTTAAATTGGTTGTATGATTAATTAATTACCGGCGTTAATAGATTGAAAATTTAAATATGACGCAATGTGGTTTTTTGTTTTATTGTGGTCGGATGTCACTTTGTACTGTTTGAAAAATTTGTGGCTAGTGGGCAAAATGGAAATTTTTATGAAGTGCTTTACATAAATTGACATAATTTCCTCGCTTTAGTATCAAAAATATAGTTACTTGAAAAACGATAAAGACCTTCAAATTACATGCAAGTGACAGGAAAGATAACTTGTGTAATTTAATTCATAATCCAAATCATAACATTGAAGCGGTATCAACATTAGACCTTATCAAATGACCTTTCATTAAATTCAGTTAAAACACAATCTACATATATAGGTATCTCTTAAAAAGATGAATATTGATGGATTTCCAAAGATAAATGTTGGTGGAGTACTTACTTACCAGTTAATTTTTCTGATCACGTTAGAAGTTTGGGGTTACAACTTAATAATCAATAAAATTTGACAAACATATAAGTGAGATAGGAAGAAAGGTCATGTTTAGAGAATTATTTGGTTGCACAGTGACTCAATTTTTTCATTATAGATCATTATTACTCCTCTAGAAAATTATCAATAAGCAAGCCCCTTTTTATTTATATAATAAAATAAAAATTGGTTTAGCTCGAAATAGCAATATAATACTGCCAGTTAACCGTTCCAAGTTTTACAACAACTCTCCATTATTTACTTTGTTTACAAGTTGGAATCAGGTTCCGGTCGAGATTAGAAGTGTTAAAACTTTTGCTAGATTTAATGTTTTACAGTTTGAATTTGTTAAGAATGAATTTTAATTTTTTGTGTCCATTATGAACATATAGTATGTGTGTGGGATAGAAAAGCAATGCTTTATCCAGGATTGATAAATAAAATAAAAATGAAAATGGTTAGCCTGAGAAATTTGTGGAGTCTGTGGAGTAATGCCGATAGCTCTCTTAAAAAAGAAATTTTTTAAAGTTTACATTCTTCCATATTTCGTATTTGGGAAAAAATTGCTTTTTCGATACTCCAAAATTGAAGAGTGACATAGTTTTTTTGGAGTAACGAAAAAGCAATTTTCTTGCTTTTAATTATCGTTAAACTCTTGTATTACATATGTATGTTCATAAATTAAAGAAATTCGATCACATATTAAATGCACCAAAATTGTTTTCACTATAACTTTTAAAATATAAAGAAATAATCAATTGTAATTACACCAACTTCGTGTCAACCATTGCAAAATACACTCTTCGGAACGTATTAAAATCATATAAATTAAAAAATTAAATAAATAGAATTCTGTCTATTAGTCAATTTCGTTGAATGATTGTTCGTAAATACTTATATACTTCTCGTGTTAATAAAACACAATCAAAATGGTCTAATCACCGGTAGCATATTAGAAATTCCATGGATTAATTAACATTTCAACAAAAAATTAATAAAGTAAAATTAGCGTACACAGAAATAGAGCTGTGTGAATGTCGTGAAGAAGAAAAAATTGTAAGAAAATTTATATGTATTAGTTATGATTCGCTAGTACTTAACGCACAGCACATTCTGTATATATAGAATGTAAATTGTGGTATAATCAGTCCAGTCGCCGCGGCCTAATCATAAGCTCATCAGTTCGAAACTGGATTTAATTCTCTTACAATCTTCGGAACGTATTAAAATCATATAAATCAAAAAATTAAATAAATAAAATTCTGTCTATTAGTCAATTTCGTTGACTGATTGTTCGTAAATACTAATATACTTCTCGTGTTAATAAAAACACAATTAAAATGGTCTAATCACCGGTAGCATATTATAAATTACATGGATTAATTACCATTACAACAAAAAATTAATAAAGAAAAATTAGCGTACACAGAAATAGAGCTGTATGAATGTCGTGAAGAAGAAAAAATTGTAAGAGACTTTATCTGTATAATCAGTCCAGTCGCGCTGTGGTCTGATGAGAAGATTGATTTTTTCATAATCATAAGCTCATCAGTTCGAAACTGGATTGAATTCTCTTACAATCTTCGGAACGTATTAAAATCATATAAATTAAAAAATGTTATGGTTAACCATATCGAAAGCCTTTAAATCTTCAAAAATAGATGCAACAGAACTTATTTCATCGAGGCCTTGGTACGAAAACTTTGACAATTCCATGATGCTTCTTTTATGATCAAGTGTTTAACTTTAACGTGTTTAATGACACGAGGAACGTTTAGCCTAACAAAAATAGTATAACTTATCATAAATATGAAAAATACCAGCTGTGTATATAATAAACCGGTATTTACCAATAAATGGCGCCACCTGTCAATGTACCTTTTAACAAACCGCTTCATCGGCGCCATTGTTTTCTTTTAACATCTGTCAACAACATCCAATTCATAACCATACAAGGTTTCAACACATGTTTTTCACGTGTTAAAAATGTCGAGTTTTCTGCCTACGTATTACATGAGGATGACGCTCAAACGCAAAAACAAATCGCGGATCAATTGAATGTGTCACGAGAAGCCGTCTCCTTACCTCCTTAGAAGAGTGTGATTTATTTTGAGCTTCTAAAACCTAGTGAAACCGTAAATACCAAACGCTATAAACAACAAATGATCAATTTGATCGTGAAAAACGACCAGAATATGATAAAAGGCAACACAAAGTGACTTTGCTTTATGATAATGCACCATCACACAAAGAAAAGCCGGTCAAGGAAAGGTTGAAAGCACTTAATTGGGAAACACTTTAACATGCGGCTTACTCGCCAGACTTGGCTCCATCCGATTATCACTTATTTACATCGATGGCCATGGGCTTTCTGGATAACTGGTTTACCTCAAAAGAAAAACAGTTGTTTTGGCATGGCATCCACTTATTGCCAGAAATATGGGAAAAATAAATTACTAATAATGGACAATACTTTGAATAAAATACTTTTAAACATTATCATACGATGAACGTATTCTTTTTACTAAAAAATTCCGGTTTCATATTTACACACCTGGTATCCAGGGTGTTCAGAGCTTGGAGGTTTCATCAAAAGAAAGTTCAGCGACCATGAGCATTACATATAAAGTAGCATATGCGATAATTCAATAAATCATCAACATTACATCTACAGTATCACATGTTACTTCCCCAAAAGATTCTTATTTAATCGACCATTTTAAGTCTTAAATTAAGAAGACGAATAAATTATACTTGACTGAAATTTTGTAATTTTATTTATAAATAAAAACAAAATATAAAGTAATAATTATTAACGTTAAATAAAATTGACAATTATGAAAATACAAACAAAATAGTTATTTAAGATGGTTACAAACAAAAAACTAATTAGGCAGCGATAAAATACAAGTATAACCAAGAAAAATATTCTCTGCTATTTTAGGAAAATTTAATTTACCGTAAATAAATAAATACTACAGTAAAATCCCGATTTAACGAACAGTGATTTAAAGGACTTAGGATTTAACGGACTAAATGTTTCCTTTTATTTATTTCTCTTTTTTCTGTTGTTCGTTGGTTTTTTCAATTTTTTCTTAACTAAACCACACAAATACATATATGGGTCACCAATTTTTAAAGAACCACTCAAATAACTCAGGGTGGAAGGCCTAAGTAAAAAAAAAAGTTTAGATACAAAAGTTGCACCAATTTTTAGAGGAAAATCAAATGATGATCTTCAATTTGACCTTGAGGTTTAATTTTAATGTCATTTGAAAGTCAAGTCGCTTTTTTTATGGAAACACTGTGAAATTCTACATTCAGCCATACAGTATCATCTTTCAGAATCTAGAGTCAAAACTAGGTGTTTCCATTTTTTTAAAAACAACTTGACCTTGAAATGACCTCTAAATTTGACCTCAAGGTCAAATTGAAGGTCATCATTGGATTTCTGCCTCAGAAATTGTGCAACTTTTGTATCTACACTTTTTTTGATTTAGGCCTTCCCCTAGTAGTTACTTGAGTGGTTCTTTTAAAATGGGTCACGTATAATATGTTTACTGTGTTTTTTTAGTTCGTTAATTCGTCTAAGATCAAAATAAATAAAATAATCACAAAAAAACATAAACTCCCTACCGCGAGTTGCTTTCCTTTAGGTTAACTTGATCCAACCTAAAAAATTTTGATTAGCCACCAACATAAATTTTCACAACCATTTAACTGATATTTTCTTTTCTGATTGTTTTCTATTCATTTTTTTCACTCGAAATATCACTAAGACTGTGCCCGAAACCTGTGATAAATATTTTTTAGTACACATTTTTGACATTTATTTAAAAAAACCGCACACCCCAAATTATCACGGTCTTTTGCTATAATAATTTTTGACACAAGCAGAATAATTGTTCGGTCGACATTTAACATGGTCGCTTTAGCATTTTATATCATCAAAATAAAATCTGAACTAGTCAATACGATAACATAATATATCGTTTGCAGCAACATAATAATTTTCAACTACAGCAGCTTGCCGACAATTAGTTTCTTCTAGTTTATGTCAACTAAAGGTTCTTATTTATATGGCATATTGATTTAGGGAGTAAATTTGAGAGCTACCATTATCGCCTGATAGATTATTGAAGCTATTAAAGAATTAATTGGTCGATTGAATTAAAACGTTGAATCGTATGCACCACATAATTAACGATTTATTTTAATCCGTAATAGAGTTGCCTCCAATATTTTTTATTTTGTCTTGCAATTCTGATTTGAGAATACCCATGACCTTCCCATTTCCTGTATATAAACCTATAGCTATCGTATTATATTTTCCAAATGTTTGGCGAGAATTATTGCACCATCATCCTGTTATACTACGTCCTAATAAATACAGCCCTACGCTACAAAATATAATATTAGACGAAAGCCAATTCGATGCGTAATAAAAATTTGTGAATGTATGGGAATATTTTTCAAAAATTTGTACTAAAAAATATTTATCACAGGTTACAGTCTAAGTAACGAGCCAAATATTTTTTTTTTTCCTTTATTTTACAATCCATCTCCTTATGAGACATTCAGTACAGTCATACCCCGTACAACGTCCCCCCCTCATAACGTCGTTTCGCTGTAACGTCGTTAGTAAAATGCGAACAAACCTCGCTCTATCGTCGCTGTGTTTCGTTGTAACGTCGTTTAAAATAATAAGCAAAGCAAAAAAACACTGAGAAAAAGGCAAAAAACATAAAAACAAAAAACAATGAAATTGTCTCGTCTATTCGTCTACATATATTCTTTGCCCCTTATAACGTCGTTGTTTCGCCTAACGTCGGAACCAATTAACAACGTTAGGCGGGGTATGACTGTATATTTGAACAATAACGCTCTTGTTCACGAGAAAACATAAAATAGAGCTATAGAAATATAACTAGTTATCGAATTAATAAAAAAACTTGATAACGGGAATTCAAATCATCAAAAAAATTAAACTTAAATAATTAAATGTATTTGCCGACAAATGAGTTTGGCGATGAGTTGATCACATTTCCCGTAATTTCTGTGATGTCGCTGGTTTGAAATTTAATTCTACTGTTCTAAACTATTAGATGTACTTATTTCGGACTAATACCACAGAAAACTATATATAGTTTTCTGTGCTAATACCTAAAATATACATATACAAAAATATCTGTTTTTTCAGTGCAATAGTCATGGTACATCTTGGCAGTTATTGCGGTTTTTAATTCGATAAAAATTATGATTTAGTTATACGATCCGGCTAGTGAAAAACGAAATATTTGCAAATAAAAATGTATAAAAAGCATCATGCCATGATAATATTATTGTATAATATGTTTCTAATTTAATTAAATATTCTAATTAAGAAATTCTCAATGAAAATGTAAAATCATCCACTTTTAGGCAACTCACCACAACCTAATACAACACAGCGTAACATAAGTATATTCAAACTAGAAACTATCAGCTTGGCGGAAAGCCAACATCATATCCTCTGGCCTCCTGGAATCATGGTCGAGAAAAAAACTAAAAAGACTTTGCAGCTTCTCTGCATATGCATAGAACCATTTGACCATTCTTTCAAATAATATATTGAAAAAAGTGTAGTTGTTTGACAGAACAATACTCCTAAAAATGTGGAGGTTAGTGGTACAGTAAAGATTAGAAATTACATTTGTAAAGTTCCTTTTTTATTATTTACAGTGGCTTTTATACCGAATGGTTTGTTTAAATAAAAATGCAAATTGATTTTATTACAATCAGAGTTAAACAATTAGACTTATTTAAAAAAATCTATAGACAAAATAAAGAAACGAATTAAAAACTTTGAAAAGAATCTTCCTTTATATAGTGTGTCGGCGGCATTGGAAGTAATTGGAGATTGGGTACATAGCAGATAGGATTCTGAATAAAAAAAAATTACTACGTTGTATCGAAATTTTTATCGTTACGGTACAAATTCGTTAAGGTGGTAAAATCTAATTTCATTACCAATAAGCCAATTATTGTAAATGAAAGATAAAAAACCATTAAGTGATTTATTGGGTTAAAGCTCAAGTAAAGTTCAGAAATTTCGAAATCCACCAAAGGTATGAAAGTTTAATCCTCCACTGAGGATAATACTAATGAACTTCATTTTTTGAATTTTTATTATTTTCTCATTATTTCGAGTTTGACTCAATAATTTTAATTTGTTGAAAGAAAAACTACCTATTTCTTAATCGAATTATTGAATATTTCAGCGACGTAAAGAAGTTTCATAAAATTTTGACATTTAAATTAATTATTCTGAGTAATAAAACAGCAAATCTGCTAAAAAAAACGTCAATGAAATTCAATTTTTTTTAAAATCCAAGATTTTAATGGTAATGAAAATTTTTCGAATTCTTAGAGTTCCAAATCTGATAGGCTGGTCGTAAAATAAGTTCAAACTTTAAACCGTTTTGTCGACAAGATTTAAGATTTCATCTCATTCAAAGAAATTTCAAATCTATAAATTTTGAAAGTTCTAGAATACTAAAACTAATAGAAATTTCAAATGTATTCAAAAAAGTTGAAACTGTCTTTTAATCGAAATTTCTATTAGTTTTAATTAAGTTCTGAATAATTTTCAATATGTATTGTAGGATTTTCAAAATTTATATAATTTGAAATTTTAATGTTGAATATGTACTTGTTATTTTTAAATTAACATTATACTGTGAATTGTTATGGTATTTTTTTATAAAAGGATAGCTACGGACCCATGCACTGCGACCAGTACGGTACATTGTGCAAACTTGGCATGGTTTTAATTTAAATATTATGGGCTATTGGAATGATATATTATTCAGACCCTAATAAACCCAAAGAACATGAAGGGGCTCAGCGAGGTTAGTATTTCAATATTTTTACCTTTTTTCTTACATTTTACACGCCTAAAATAACCTAAGAAATGAATGCTATTAAAACCAACACTTCTGAGCAGCAGAATTAATTTTATTACTGCAATAGTGCTCTCTTTATTGCCTTCTTTACTTGGTCGAAGTATAGTGTAGCTGGTTATGTAAAAATCATCCTAATTTGTATCATCGGCGGCGCGTAGCACTTTAAATCGACGATCACGTCTGATGGCATAAATTTGACAGAGGACAAGTTTATAGTTGACTGTTTTCATTATCAATTCCAAATCAAAGCTAAACAAAAATCCAGATGAGTAAGTACACAAATAAAAAACAAATATTGTAAAGGGCATTTTAACTATTTTAGAGTCTGCTACCCATGTCATCACCAAAGCGCCATCTGATCACAATCACGACTTTTTACCATATAAAAAACAATAATTGATACAAAAGCAGCCATATGAGATTCAACTCAAGTCATACGAAACGGGAAAATTAACTGTGAGCTAGAGAGCACAGTTCATCTGTCTATAAATAAAGCACAAAGGCAAAAATGCATCGTTTTCGAGCTTTCGTAGTCAAACACGTTTACAGTATATTATTATTCCTAAAACTTAAATGTATTTGGTGGGACAGTTGGTTATTCTTTCAGATAAAACTTTTGATGGCAAACGAAATTTTATAATTGGATACCCTTAAACACCTGGCAGATGCAAAATGTTGGTTAATGGATGGAAATTCAGCATTGCACTATCAAAGTTGCGTCAATTATTCCTCCATACAGTGACAAATTGACAATGAAATTGTTCCTAATTTTCCTTATTGTCGAAATTGTTCTATTGTTCCTAAAAACAATCTATGCTCGCAAGTACATTTAATAAATTATAGTTTGCGCTTCTAGGTATTAATAAATTAATTAATCAAGTATAGAACGAGTTATAACCATAGAAAAAATTGGTCTTGAAAAGGCACAATAAGGAGAAATTTTAGATTCGCTAGATTTTTTTGAAAAATATTGCGCACAATATTTCATTGGGTTGATTCGTTTGAGCTCAGAATTTTTAAATAAATTATCATTTTATATTTTGTTCGTCTTTGGTTTTACAGAAAATCTAAACTAATATAAAATGTTTAACTCGTGTTTTAAAACAAGACTTTTCCTTTTAAATCTCTTTATAAAGGCTATTCCAGTGCATTATTAGAATATGGTACATGTTTTTCATTCAAAACAGCACAACCTTGCGGAAATGTTCGGAAGTACATGTAAACCTAGATCGACATTTTTGCCGAGCACATGCAGACTTTGAAATAAACTTGAAGATCAAAACTTTATCCTTGTGGTAGGTTATGTAGGTGCCGTTAATGAAAACTTGACTCTAATCACAATAAATAGAGGACCATGTATACCTATTTTATACTTAATAGAAATATGTCTGACTCCTAGTCCATAGACTTCATTGAATTACACAATTTAAAAAAATAATCCAATTTATTATATTTTTATTGGTGGTATTTATATGAGTAGTAAATTACTCGATTGTTCAACGTATGTAGATTCAATTCTGTTTTTCCATGTCTACTAATTAGGGACGAAATAAAAAATATTTTCCGTTTTCCAAATTCTCGGGAGCAAGCGGTACCATCTGATACAAAAAGGCTAGGAAAAACTTCATTTTGTTTAACGAGACAGATATTTGCGAACAAGCTAAGAAAATTCCGCAAAATCACACAATTTACACAAAACGACATTTCCTAAAGCATTACATACAAAATTTTCCCTAATTTTAATTAAAGAAAACGTTAAATTATTGAATTTTGATAAAAAATGTCTTTAAATCTTATAGTTCGACATTAATTTAAATTTTTGTTGCAAATCAAGTTTGCACAAACTAGTGATTATTGAATGAATATTTCGTCACCACGTAAAATCTTTATTTCCTAACAAAATATGGAAAATACGTCGTTACGCGACCTGCTACGATTTTGAAAAGTCGTACTTTTAATAATAAAATTAGAAAATAGTATATTGTATAACAAGTAAAGAAAACGAGCCATTGCAATACAAAAGTGAAATTTGCAGCCTGAGTGATAGCGAGGGCTGCAATCACTTGAATATTGCAATTCGACGCTTCCACACGAGTTATACATGCTACTTTTTCAGCGATACAATAGTCCTGTAATATTTATAAATAATTAACAACATAAAAAATAACAAACTTGTATACGGATCAATAAAACTAATAACTGAAAAGTTCACAGTATAATTGAAAAATTTGGGGTTTCACAAATCGAGTGGTAATTGAGAAATCGTTGTTCAATAAAATTGCAACACGATTTGTGCAAAGCATCCTCTTCTTATATAATTTAAATTCAAAAATCATCATGCAAAGCATAGGTTACTGCACAATCGTAGAAAAAGTTTATTATTAGCTGTATCGATTGGCATCAATAACTCAATTTGTCCTAAAATAGTATTATGTAAAATGTGTTTAACACGGCAATATAATACTTTACGTCTACACATTTTAAGCATATTTCGTAATTCTCTTCTATTGTTTTTCGATATTTGTGGAACGTAGTATATTAGAAATTGTACTCGTGTTATTAGAAAAAGTTGCTTTGTTCAAAACTTGTCTTCATTTAAATATTAATTTATTAATAAAATGGGTTTACAAGAACTCATCTCTTTACACTATTCTTAATTTAAAAGCTAGTTTCATCTGTTGCCCGGAATTTTAAAAATTTAAACGGAAAATAAAACTTACCAACATATTGAAGTTTTTAGACTCTGCCAGATCAACATAATACAAATAAGGAGTTTTTTAAATTTTGGTTAGACTAAATCTAAAACTATTTTCTTTAACAATGTACATATTCATTATAATTCAAACACTTTTGAAAATATCTCAGAGATCATAATTAAAAATTTATAACGCCCTCTATGTAGGTTTTAATAGCCCCGTGCCTCTTCTAAGATTTTGTTAACTATTCTGTATACGACAGATGTACTTACTGGGTGGTAATTGTACAATTTTTTGTTGAAACACTTGTTGAGTTGGTGGGCAACTAGACGAGAAAGAAGAGGTGCAACAACTACCACAACAACCTCAAGCAACAATTGCAATGGTTAATAAAAATTTGGATGAGCGCATGGGAACAGTCAAAAGTGTAAAGTGATGATGATGATGGAAATTAAAAAGCTTGGCCCGTCAAACCTTGATGGAAAAAATTGTGAAGAAAAACATAGAAAAAAAATTAAAGAATAAGTAGTTAGGTAGTTCTAATTAGAGTAAAAGTAATAATAAGCTTTTCAGAACTTACGGCTCTAACCAAAACAACCTAGATTATACGAAGCCATACATTAGTCTAAAGAAGGGAAGATTTTATAAAGGAATTAGAAACTAGGGAAAATCCAAACTTTCCATAGTAAAGAAACATATGAGAAATCACATTTTTTCCAAAGACAAATTTGGAAATGAAAACGTTACAAATGTTTGGATTTCAAGTTATATGAACATCGGTTAGGAAAATCGTTTTCAATTTCTTGTAATAATTGATTTATTTAAACCAAAATTTATAAAATTTTCATAACAACATTATTCTGTGTGAAATCGAATGAATAGAGAAATCGAACCAAAAATTACCACCTGGGGAAATTCCAAGTTTAAAAATTGTAGGAAAAGCAAAACAAAATCACGAAATATTAAGAACGTGTGACAATTTTGTGATTAAATAATTTTCTTTCTTATTTTTCTGTAAACGACATCTAAAGCACACTATTAAAACTAAAGATAAATATTGCATGTACTACTTTACTTCGTCAGAGCCAAGTTAAATGAATTTTTAAAAATGAAAGTTCGAAAAATAAGTGTCAATTAATAGGTTAACGATTTGAGCCATTATTAAGTTTAAGGGCATTGGCTTTGTGAAAGCCCAAATAGTGTAAATCTTGATAAATTTTGTCTGTTAGGTTTTTTTTTAATTTACCATTAAGTTCAAATATTTGATTTAAATTAATTTCCTTGTATAATAAATTGCCCCGAATGTATGCATTTCAAAAAACACTTACATACACATGTCACAAAAATTAAAAGGTAAATAGATGCGTATTTCAATTTGTTTATATCAAAAAAGCTGTTTAAGAGGCATCTATGTTACGATTTTATAACAATAATAAAATTTAAGGCGTTTTTTCCATTTTATAATCTTTGAAAAGTCACACAAATTTTTTCAAGCCATTTTGACACCTTTCTTTGTAAAAAAATATATTTCATTTAAAAATGAGCTTGACCGCGTTGAATACAAATGTTATTAGTTTTATGCATTTATCCGGCAATTCCCTTATCATTTTTCCAGTAATAAGATCATGTCCTGGTGCCTTTTTCGGGCTTATGCAAGTTTTAATTGTATTCTTAACTTTCTTCCTGTTATACTTTATAGGTTTGTAGGATAAACCATCATCCGTTGGCTGGGGTAGCCCAAAATAATTATCTTCTTCGTGTGGGACGAATACTGTTGCTAGATGAGCAGCAAAAGCATTGGCTTTTTCTTCATCACTTCTCGCCCAATTTCCAGTTGGTAGTCTAATCGGTGGATTCGAATTTGTTGGCCTTTTTAAATTTTTTGTTGCCTTCCACAAGGAATAATCTGTCCTCTCGGTTGCCGAGAGATCACTTAAGTAGTTCTTTACGCGCTGGTTTTCTTCTTCGCTCAAAGCAAATCTTAGGGCCTTAATAGTTCGATTTAATTTCCACTTCGATAACGGTGATTTTGTTTGTTGCCATTGGCGGCGAATCTTTCGCTTTTCCTGGATTAGTTCCTGTATATTATGTGACAGTTTATTAACTTTTTCCGAACTACTTATGCCGGGTGTAGCCCTTTTAGCAGATAATGTCATGACATCTTTTAGATTTTCTGCCGCCGCATCAATATCAGCTGGTGTGATCAGAGGAATATTAAGTAGACACTTTTGTTCGACTAACCTCCTATATTGATCCCAATTAGTTTTTTTGTTTGTAAGACGGTTCGGTATTTCGTTCCTTAGGACATCAGTACTCAATGTTACTATTACCGGTGAGTGATCAGAAGACAGATCATAGCAATCAGTGGCCTTAGCATATGTACGTGGAATGCCCTTAGTTACACAAAAGTCAATTAGATCAGGAGTTTTCTTTTTATCCGTGGGCCAGTAAGTTGGGTTACCGGCAGATAAATAATCCAGGGACTGTTCCTCTATGGCATCATAAAGTTGTTTACCTTTCGGCGATGTTAATCTGGAACCCCAATGAGTATGTTTAGCGTTGTAATCACCGCCCGCAAGAAATTTATTACCCAGCTGGCTGAAATAATCCAAGAACTGGAGTTTTTTTATAGCATGTTTTGGAGGGCAGTACACTGCTGATATGACGCAGTTTCCAGACCACTCCTGCAGACAAATGCTCGTTGATTGTATATGTTCTTTCTCATATTTTGTAAGTTCGTAGTGTTTTAATCTTCGCTTAATCAATACAGCAGTGCCTCCATGTGCTTTACCATCTGGGTGCTTGGTGTCATAAATAGAGTACCCATTAATTTTGAAATAGCTATTTTTGGTGAAGCGTGTTTCTGATATTAACATTATGTCAATATTGTGTTCAGTGAGGAATGCATGTACCTCCGATTTATGTTGTGTTAGGCCGTTTGCATTCCATATGGCTATTTTGATGATGGTCATTTTTGGCTTTTTACGACTATCTGCATCAGCGTGCTCATATTCTGCATCATTAGATCCATGGTTCTCTCCATCATCGCCATGAAGCTTTGCATCATATTAGTCAATTTGTTTAAAGCTGTTGTGATGTTTCCCTCTTCACTTGCTTGCACCTTAGGAGCGGTACCTTTGAGAACACTTGCGTATGAAACCCCTTGGTGCACGCTGCCGTTTTCGGTTGCGCACTGATTTTCATTTCGAGCGTTTCTGTTTACAATTTCTGGCCGTGCTTCTTTTCTAACTGAAGAATGAAGATTAAGGATTCGCTGCTCTGCTCGCTGCTTTGGATTTATTCTCCTTTTCAATTCCAGATAAATTGGACACCCTCTAGAATTAGCTGTGTGACTTCCATCGCAGTTGCTGCATTTTCTCACTGATGCTTCATTTTTTGCTTTATTGCAAACCTTTGAATTATGGAGTTCACCACATATAACACAAACATCGTTCAAAGTGCAATAGGCTCTAGTGTGGCCATATTCTTGGCACTTAACGCATTGTACCGGCCCATTTCTTTTCCTGGGTTCCTCAATGGTAACCCTTCTGTGCAATAGATATTTTAGGTCAAATATTGCATGGTTGCCTTTAACCTTTTTATTGTCTGGTTCTAATTCCAGACGAAACAATGGCTGAGGAACCTTCTCCCGATTAAAAATATTGGTAATAGTTTTGCACTGGAAACCTTTTTCAGTGAGAGCAGCTTGAATTTCGTTTGCATCCACGTAACTCTCTATTCCTTTTAACACAACAACCAATCCTTTTTGGCTCTTTAATTGATACGTGTAGTAATGTTTACCAACTTGGTCGAAATGTTTAATTAACGCTCTGTAAGCATCAGTATTGAGCGGTTGAATTTTTGTTTCTTTTATATTTCCTCTTTTGATCCCGGAAATATAAAATGCACCTTCAGTGATAAACTCGATCGTTTTAGCAAGTTCTCTATTTGATTCTTCCCTCAAATAGATTGGTGGTGGCTTCTCAGCTTTTGAAGTTTTTTCGGGCGGCGGCTCGTCAACAACCAAGCAAGAATACCTATTACCATGCGTTAATTCAACGCTAGCTAGCTTAGTGAATTTATTCGCGCTTGCACTGGCCGCTGATCTAGGGCTTCTTCTTCGTTTTGATGTGACAGTAATATACCGGTCTATTCCCGTTTGCACTAAACACTGACCTACATCACTGTTTATTTTATTGTCATCTGATGTCGATGCACTCTCATTGTTTTTTTTATTGTCAATATTTGGCGACGATGCACTTTTATTTTCGTTATGGTTCAACACACCAATGTTATTTAAATTAATAATTTCACTTTGATTTAAATTGCCTGGTAAGGTAATTTTTTGAACATTTAAAGTTTGTTGTCGCTTTGGACTATGCTGCACTTTTGTATTTTTATTAAAAATATCTGAGGTCGTGACGTTCGGTGGCAAATCGCTTGCGGACATCGCTGTCTGCTGATTTTTCCCAGTCTTTTTTACTTGAGGCGGAGATGAGAACATCACGATTTCACTTATTTTTCACATCACAAAATTTTTAAAAAAAAAAATAAAAAAAAAATGATTTAAACTGCTGATTCAACTTTTCACACAAGTAATAAGTAAATTATTTAAATGTTTACTCGGTGGTAGCAAAATTGCAACTGGAAATAAAATTAGAAAAAACTAAATTACTAGTTTTATTTTGAAATGAGTTTGTCTATAAAAAAGCTGACTTCAATTACAAAAATGGTATCCGCAACAAGGCTTCATAAAATCGAGCATAAGTATAACACCAATGGTAGTCATGGTATTTCATAACTATAAAAAAAAATTTTAAATTATTTGAGCGTTTGGGATCTTCGCAAAAATCTTTTCTCTGTTTCAAGTGGAGACGTATGCCAGTCGTAACAAACGTGGGGACGACCCACACCCGAGATAAGGTCTCAAGCCAGGCATATAATAAACAAATAATAGTGTTAAACACGAATATCTTTGGCATGATATGTGCCCAACGGTTTTTCATCCAGATCTTTAACGCTATAAGCAAAGTTACACAATTTCTCCTTAATTACCGCAGGGATGAATTTAGGGGACAATGGTGCCGGAAATCTGGTCGAAGCGCTACCTTGGTCGAAAGATCTTATAAATACTGGCTGATCGGGATAAAAGTTCTGACTGATGCTTAGTGGTTTATTATTTTTGAATATTTTGTGGTTAATGGCATCCAATGATCTCATGCGTATAAATTCATCATATTTAGTCATTCTCTTGGCGATAAATTTCTATTTACTAGGTTTAAAATTTGAAGACCACTGTCCAACAATGGTACATGGCTTCTTATTGTCTACTGGGAAAGACGAATGGAATTTGGCTAGAGAACGCAAGTTCGGATGACAGTTGTGGACACGGATGACAGTTGTGGAGTAATGCCAAATTGATTCCAAAAGTCCATTCCGAGATACAGAGCTTGATCTAAGGAAGGTACCAGGTATATGCGCATGTAATGAGTTTGAGAATTATATAGTATGGGAGCATAAATATAACCCATCACACGCTGAAGTTGACCACTAGCAGTGTATATGGTAGATGGAAAACTATGTATTTTTAACTGGTTATCTGTCAACAACCTTTCAGACCCCACAACCCAACACACTCACACTCGCACCGCTGTCTAACAGACCTCGGTATGGAACATCATTAAAACGGATATCAGCATAGAGCCGTTTATCACGTGTTTCAGAACCGTGAATTGAGGAGACAACGAAGGATCTCAAGACCCGACGTGCCCTCCAATATTTTTTTGAACGTAGTAAGCGTGTTGAGCTGAATTTCCTACAATACATATGTTCGTCGTCGTTGTTCGTCTTATTCGTTGTATTTGTGTACAAAAAAAACATAAATATCAATAAAGATTTTACAATAATAAAAAAAAAAAAATGATGAACGATGTGCACAAATACAACGAATGGGACGAACAGCGATGCGAAGTGCAAAAGTAGAGGGGGAAAAATTTGACTGATTTTTTTTTTGTTTGATAAAAAATAAATAAAATAGATAGTCTAGTTTTGAATTTTAAATAATTAAGTCTAGTATGCGTATATCTATAAATGCATATTTGTTTGTGAATCAAATATTTAAAATTTAAATAAAGAAACTGAATAGTAATATAAGAAATAATAAAATATATTCATCTATAATAAATCAATTTTTATGTAATCCATGCAATTATTTGATGGTGTTTTTTTTTTTTTTTTCATCTGCTGGTTTTTTTTGATGATTGCATATTTAATAAAAGTAAAAATATGTTTCTTTTCGGCGTTTCGTGGTGGTGCACCGATTTGGTGAAAACCCCACTCAGAGCAAATTATTGTCAAGTAATTTTTTTTCTCCGTTGTTTTGAGTAATTGCGTTTGGAATTTCCGCTGTTTTTTTTATCTTCGCTTCGGCTCGGTTGTCCGTTTTTGGGTGTGGTTCGACCCCATAACGGTTCATTTCATTCAGATATTTTTTGTGTTATTTTCTTAATTTTCTTAAAACAGTGAATAGTGAAAGTGAAATTTAACATTAACGTAGAATCAGTTTTAACGTAATCTATCTTGCCTAATTTTCATTTTTTTTTCTTTTACCGTAACAAAAATTTTCTTTGAATTTTCTTGTTGTTGTGTGCTACGCCGCACCATGTGCGTGTAAACAAAATAATTGATCGAGTGATGTGAGGTGTGGTCGTGTGAAGGGTCAGTCTTGTTATATTCCTCAAAAATGGAAGATATCTTTGATCACAATGATACATAAGCCAGGGAAAAAAGAAACGCAAATCTCATCATATCGTCCAATAAGCATGCTGCCCACAATCTCAAAGCTATTTGAAAAAATGTTACTAATGAAATTGAAACCAATATTAGAAGAACGGCGCGTTATTCCAGACCATCAATTTGGGTTCCGAAACCAACATGGTACTACAGAGCAAGTACACAGGATTGTAAATGCAATCAAAATCACCTTCGAGGAAAAGAAATATTGTGCTGCTGCCTTTTTGGATATCGCCCAAGCTTTTGATAAAGTTTGGCACGATGGACTAATTTACAAAATTAAGGAGCTTCTACCGAAAAAATTTCACTCAGTTCTGGGAAACTATCTTCTTCAAAGGCAATACATGGTCAAACAAAACAGTGCAACTACTTGCTTAAATGATATTAATGCAGGTGTCCCGCAAGGTAGCGTTCTAGGACCAATATTATACTTATTGTACACAGCTGATATACCTGTAACCAACAAAGTGATAATATCAACATTTGCCGATGACACTGCCATCCTGGTGTCTCACACTCATCCTGAAATTGCCTCAAAGGAATTACAGAATCATTTAAACAAGGTCGCGGACTGGCTAAAGGCATGGCGAATAAAAGTGAACGAAAACAAATCAACTCACGTCACATTCACGCTAAACAAACGCACCTGCCCACCAGTGAAATTAAACGATAAAAATATTCCTCAACAAACGAAGGTAAAATACTTAGGTTTGCATCTGGATAGAAGGTTAACGTGGAAAAATCATATTGAAACAAAGCGCAACCAAATAAAAATTACATTTTCCAAAATGTATTGGCTGATGGGAAGAAAATCTCAGTTGTCATTAGCCAATAAAGTTTTACTGTACAAATCAATAATCAAACCCATATGGACTTATGGTATTCAGTTATGGGGATCCACCAGCGCTTCAAACAGAGAACTCCTGCAACGAACCCAAGCGAAAATACTTCGCAGTATCACCAATGCTCCTTGGTACATTCGAAATAGTAATATACATCACGACCTTGGGATTAAAACCGTTAAAGAAACAATTAAAGAATTCAGTTCGAAATATTATTCAAAACTAGAAGCACATCCCAACGAATTGGCCAGGGAGATACTAAAACAGCCGCGATTTAGACGTCTGAGAAGAACAGATCCACTCGAACTAATGAACCTGTGAACCTGTAAATTTAATTCGATATATACATATAAGTGTAGTCTAAATTAATTAAATTGTGAGCCCTAACAATAAGTATTAACATTGGTTAAGACTTTTAAAATATGTAATAATTTTTAGCTTAAGATTTGATTACTTCTTGTTAGTTTCTTATGTTGAAAGATTCAAGAATAAAGCCATTGGCAACATTTAAAAAAAAAAAAAAAAAAAAAAATGAGCTTACTGCAATGTTAACCCTATTACTACCACGCTATTTTAGTAACATAAACTACCTAGCTATGACAATGAGACACACTGTCAAATTGCTCATTTAATATGGCGAATTCATTTATTTTATTTTAATATTGTACATTTACAAATAATTCAAGAACAACATTTAGGATTATACATTTTTGATTATTTTTCAAAACTAAATAGTGACTCAGAGACACAGCTCGGTAGGAATAGGGTTAAAGTAACTAAAAATAGATAATACAGAAATCATTCATCTTCAAAATAGATAATACAGAAAACGCCCTCATTATTTTTTATAGGTACACTGTTACTATTTGGATAGTAAACTTGGGACACATTTTTAGACATAATTAGTACTGCCACACAGGATTCATAGATGTTTTTGTTCAAGATATTTAGAAGAGTTTTGTTATTCTTTTTTATAAAATTTGGCGTTTATTATTCAAAACTTTGAAGCAGAAAAACACCCTTTTTACTATTGGTTCGTATGGAAATCAGTGAAAAGTTAAACCACTAAAAAAGCTTCTAAAAAATACGTCTTTATGATTATGGTTCTATACTCTAGAAGGCTATGCCTATACTCTAGAAGGTTCTGCTCTAAAGGTGCGTCACGCAAATTATGTTTGTTTGTGATTATTAATAATTTGTCATAAAAAAAAAACCTAACAAAAACAAACCAACTATCGAGTACTTTGGTGACTTGAATCGGGTGGACTCTTTAATACTAAATATATCTTTCCTGCCTTTTCTTCGGTGTTGTACATGCAAAGGATGTACGGAGAGCTCAGTGTCCCGTTGTGTAATCTCATTTTGCAGTTTAATTTGAAACTTTATAAGAAACTTGCCATAAAACGAAAAGGTTGCTTTGATAATTTTAAGCACATATGATTTTTGAATTCAAAGTGAGTCACGCTTAAAACAAAAAAGTTTATATTTCAAAATTCTTATTTTAATCTAATTACGACTGTTAAATATAAATTAACGACGTAAATCGAAAATAATCATTAACCATCGAGAACTCGGATGGACTGGTAAGTACAACGGATTAGTGATATTATTCACGGCCATTTTTTTACCGAATTTTAATTGAACCACTTACATCTAAACTAACAATCGGTGGTCAATTCGCTTTATTTGCATTTTTTTTATGGAAATATGGTCAGATAGTTTATACAAAAATAAACAATTAATTTAGTTTTGTCATCTTCTTATAGTTATATTTTTTTGTATTTGAAAATTTAGTGAGTTAGTGTGTTTTAGAAATTTGACAAAAGAGTAACATCCGAAACGATCGAAATTTAAATTTTCAAATAAAAATAAATATCACCATAAGAATATTACAAACCAAAATACAGTGAAATTCACTTATAACGTCCTAGAATATAACGACATTTCGCTATTAATGTCGGAAATTTGATCTGATTTGTACTTTTACTCGTATAACTAAAATTCGTATATTATGACATTCGGTTATAACAACGGATTCTCAATGTCGATATAAGCAAATTTCACTGTAATTGTGTTTTGTTATTTAAAATCAATTATAGTGATATTAGTGAAAGAATAAACAAGAAAAATGTTAAATAAGTTAATTTTTCTTTATTTCTTTTTCAATAGTAAAAAAGTCTATTCATATTGGTTTATTTCTATTTAGATTTTCGATATAATTCAGTTTGTCTGGTGCGATTCTGGAACAGGAATTTGAAATATTCTGGAAAACGGGGGGTTCGAAGGCTACAGTCCCCATCCTGTAGATACAACAATTATTACTTTTAAAAATACTAGCTGTTTGTTGTACTATCAGAGCAAGTGATAAAACTGATTCTTTATCTGTAAGGTTGAGGAAGCAATTATTATAAATATTTCCATTCTAATTTTAAAATTAAATCTCCATTTTCCAGAATATTTTAAAATTATTTTCCTTTTCCAGAATTTATTCCCTTCTTTTAAAAGGTGATTAATCCAATGACAGCAATTAATTTGAACATTAAATTCAGAACAATTCACTTTAAATTGGAAGTAAAGTCAATTGGTTTTATTTCCATTTAAAAAAAAAAATAAATTAACTTTGGGTCCACACTAAATGGAAATAAAGCCAAGTGACTTTATTTCCATTGACTATATTACACGGCACAATATTTTGTTACTAATAACAATCAATTTTAACCAAAAATTAAATCATTTATTGGAAGAAAAAATTATGTCAAATTAAGAAAATGTATTACAAATTCGCCAGTAAAATTATAATTTTAAATTAAACGTATATATATATATATATATATATATATATATATATATATATATATATATATATATATAAATATATATATATATATATATATATATATATATATATATATATATATATATATATATATATATATATATATATATATATATATATATATATATATATATATATATAAAAATATTTCGTTCAAAAAGTTATTTCATTGCAGAATATTATCAAAAGAAGTTCTGTATAGTATAACTATCTCTGTATTCATTTGTAGTTTTTTGTAATTAATTTTCGATTTTGAACGAAAAACAATATTATCTGTTGTTTCTCTTGGTTTTATTTATTTATTTAATTTTAATTCATTGATCACTTGACCACCCAAATATGAATGTATTTATTATTAAGCGTATGGATAAATACGAGTATGTGAATTTTTTGTCTTAGAGAACTACTACTGTATATAAAATAACGCGATCCCAAGTATTGTTAATAAATACCATTTTGGGAATTTTAATGGAATGTGTTTAATTCGAATTCGAATTTTTGTAAAATAAAAAAGAATTGGATAGATGGCATGAATTGTGATAGTGGCAAATGATATTTGATTCGAAGTGCCAATTACGAAATACACTGTACATACGTTTCTTATCATATAATGTGTGTTATATTAATATTCGTTGAAAATTTTCTCAAGCCCATCATCTACTATAATATGTCTACATTATGGGCCGTGGTGATTAAAAAAAAACATAAATTATTGTAATCATAATTTAATCCCTATGTATTTAAGATTTTGTATATCAATAATTTGCAACCATCCAACATAAAAAAATCTAATACAAATCCATTGAAAAGTTGAAGAAGAAGAAGAAGAAAAATGCTATAATCACACCTAAATTAGACAAAACGCAAAATCAAAAATCAGACCAGAACAAAATCTGCAAATAATGATTATAATTATTTATACGAAATAACAGCCACAAGACTATAGTTTGAGAGATGCTTAAAATTATAATTTTTGAATTTTCGATGTTAATTTTTGATTGGATTAAAATTTATCGTAACGAATTGATTGACGTAAGATGAAATTCTTCAATTTATTCTTATGTTGTATCATAATTCTATTATTTTCATTTTATTTTATGTATATTGTATGATTATTTTCGTAAAATGGACGCGTTCCATTGTGCATAGTGAATAAAAATTAAATAAAACGTACAAATATTATTTGTGTTGTTATTTTATTCTAATTAGATAAACTAATATGTACTTAATTCCAATATTTCGCCAGACATAAGATCATAATAATTTAAAATAATATGTATTGGCCGTTTGACCCTTATTAAAAATATATTATGTACATATACTATGCGATAAAGAGTTAAGAGTAACGTATTTAATTAAAACTAATTACGCGTAATTCAACTAAAATTAGATGAGTGATCTAATGCATTACGTAAATAATTTGGAAATATCTTCATGTTCAATAATCAACACAATATATAAGTAATGTTATTGATTGTAAACTAATTGAAAAGAAAATGTACATTGTCACTTTTTATGTATTAACTAAACATCATTGGATGAGACGGACGGACCGTGGTTTTTTGTTTTAAAACCGTGCTTTACATAATTGTAGCTGCAACATTCTAGGTAGTACAGAGCTCGTAGGCTAACCCATCTGCCTACGAGTACCTACTTTTCTTGTTGAGTTACCTACATTATTTAATAAATAGACGTTACCCTGAAATTTTACAAAAATTTAGGAGTATCATTAAGAACTCTTCAAATTTTATTTGAAGCTGTCATATTTTGAATTACAAATTTAAAAAGTAAACCTTCAAGTATTTCATTTAGCCGTTAGATTAAATGAAAGCAAACTGCTGTTCCGCAATTTTAAATTAAATCTATTAATAGGTAATTATCTGTTTAATTTGTAGAATGGTGTTCTAAGTCGAGTCCAACAATCGAAGAAGACTATAAATTGCTAAGGTTTCCACTAAAAGCAGCGACTGTAAAAACTGATCAATTTTCAAGGATGTATATTTTATTGTCTTAGCTTCTTGCTTTATATGGCGGTAAGTATGCCATTTTTTCATGATGAGGCACGTACACCATAGCCATTCCCTCAATCGTTTTTCTTTAAAAAAAAAACAAAAGAAATGTTTTCACTTGATATGTATTGAATAGTAAGGACTCCAGACAATTCCCACATATTCCACTTTTCATTTTATGTACGGAAAATGCAACATAAATTATTGATTGATTGATTCAGAGTGTACGGCCAAGCCTAAGCAAGTTTCCCGGAACAGCTCGAGTTCATCGTACATCTCTTTAAACATAACAAAGCCGAAGGATAGGAAATGAACTGGGATGTAGAACCTATAAAATATGTAATGTTCATGATGAAAAAACCCATAACGGAAAATGAGATCAAAAAGTTATTGAGCTTAAAATGGAATCTAAACTTTGACGCTTTCTACATTTTTGTTTGTCTTGCCGTTAGAACCAATTACTGCAAACGAACACTACTCTCCGAAGCCTCATCAACTACGAAATGGGGTATGCAGTATGTGGATGTTCTTTTCTTCGCCAGCGAACTAAAGGGTGCCGAAACATTCATCGTTGGTGAAGCAGACTGTGCGTCTCTGGACCCTAGGGACTTTGTCCCCTCGGGATTTTTTATCGTCGGGATTTTGTACCCTCGGGATTATGTATCCTCGGGATTTTATACCTTCGGGATTTTGTACCTCGCGATTTTGTACTTTCGGGATTTTGTCTTTCGGGATTATGTCCCGCGGGATTTTGTCCCTCGGGAATA
Organism: Tipula vernalis; assembly: GCA_958295665.1. Lineage (NCBI taxonomy): Eukaryota > Metazoa > Arthropoda > Insecta > Diptera > Tipulidae > Tipula > Tipula vernalis. The sequence continues at coordinate 212,774,622 of OY282559.1, read as the reverse complement.
TGTCACCAACCGAAAAAGATTTGTAAAATGTTTTTAGTCGTTCTATCAATTTGGGTGTGAATATTGTTCTAAAAATTTAAATCTAATGATGACTTCATAGTGCTTTTGGAAAGTATAATTTATTTATGAAATATTTTTTAATCTGTTTTAATTAGTAAAAATTCTTGAAATATTTCTAATTAACTTTAGTTTAAGCAAAATATGTCATGATTAAATTTAGTTTCAATGCAATTTCAATGATTTATTGATGAGGAAAAGGATTTGTGAGTCTCGGTGGGAGCCGTTGTAACATGCCGCTGTGTATCATATCGTACCATATGTCAATTGGATATAAGCCGTTTTCAAACATGTTGTTTTGTCATTTTCTGTCTTTTTGTCATTTGTCAACGACCGAAATTTAAAATGTTCAATTTGATGCAACAGAATTGATACGACAGAGTGAGAATCTCTTTTCAAAAAATGGTTTGTTTGCTCTTTGCCCCGAGGCTGATCATTTTGAATTATTGCAAATTGATATTAACTTAGTAACTAATGGCACAATAAGCCTAGTGGAAGATTGGAAGTGTCATCGAAAGACTTCTTCTCAGATCAAAGACAAATCATGTTTAAATTGCAAATGTTGCCGGTAGCTTTACAAACTTTCGGAGTGCGCAAAAGAACTATTTTAGAAGAAAATATGTATATACATCTTTTTAATCATAAATAACTTGAAATCCTTCTCGTTTATTATTTAAAAAATATAACAAAAAAAATTCTGTGCGCTGTTTCAGACAACAAAATCGGCAGATAGAAACAGCGGGTAAAAAATACAGCGATTAATTTTCTTGCGTTCTGCATTCCGGCCATATAGATTTCTGTTTATTTCGGTGTACTGTTACTAGTAAAGCAAGAAAATATTCAAGTTTATCAGAGCTTTCAATACCGGTGAACGGTATTGAAGGCTCTATACACAAAACTTATACCCAAAACTTTTGTCTATTGATGAAACTAATATGATATTTCCAATCAAATTAAGTTTAATTAAGCCCGGCAATTATTCCAAAATTCGTACGTTTTATGTCATAATACGAACGAATTTCGGTTTTCGCTCATTTTGAAATAATTTATGGGCTTAATTAAAGTTAATTTGAATGAATTTTAAAATAAATCAAGTAATATTTTTCGTCATTAATGCTTGGTGCGAATTGAGTTTCCCCTTAAAGCGCAGTGTATTTTAGCTAGAAAAGTATAACACATACGAGTATAAATGAATTATCGCTAAACGATTCATTGCAAACAATCCATCGCTTAATAGTTTTTCACTTAAAATTGTGGCATTTGAGCAGTTGTAGCCGCTGCTTTTAGTCTTATATTGGTTATATGTTTTGCATTTAGTATAATTTCGATTTTGAATATGTTAATTTAATTGAAATTTGCCTTAAAATTTTAAATAAAAATTACAACTTGATCGCAAAACGAGAAGCTATAAGGGTCTCGCGTCTCTAGTGAGGCTTTTCCAACCTAGTTGTAACGTATTGGTGAACGATGTAAATGGTCAGCCTAAGTTATAATTCTACACACAATCATTTTTATATTTGCTGAGGTAAGTTGCTAATAATTAATTTAATTTTTGGTCACCAAACATCTAAGAAAATCTTGTATTTTGTTTTGTTACAATCCGATAATTCAGCCTGGGAATTCTAGAATAGCACAAGGGTCAGCAAAGTTAAAATTATGGGACATTAACTAAGATTTACTTTATTAACACACTTAGAACATTCGTATTATCGACAAAGAATTATCATTTGTTCTTTAAAACCCACTCTTAGCCTCAGAAAGAAAGCTCAAAAATGTATGCAAATTATAAAATTTAATTTTTAAAGTCAGTGCTCCGTTCGAGGAACGTTCCGCGCATTACGTGATTTTTTCCTCGCCGTAACCGTCCTACCGAGTAGACTATTCGATGTTTGATGGCCAAATTGGAGTCAACCGGTTCGGTAAATAATCATCCAACGCAAGGTCTGCTGAAAACATCGCTGCTGTGCGTGAGAATGCACGGGAAAACCCAAGACAGTCAATTTATAAGACATTATGTCGTTTTTTGTGTAACTTATTCCACTTTTATTAATTATAAAACTAAAACAATTTATTATTAAAACAAAAAAACATGAATATATATATATATATATATATATATATATATATATATATATATATATATATATATATATATATATATATATATATATATATATATATATATATATATATATATATATATATATATATATATATATATATATATATATATATATATATATATATATATATATATATATATATATATATATATATATATATATATATATATATATATATATATATATATACAGGGTGGCTGAGACCAAGTGTTACCAAATGAAAACGCTGTAATTTTTTTAATTTTGATTATTTTTTATTGAAATTTCGTGGAATATGTTGAAAACATATTACATTTTATGAAAAACATGTTACTGCTCGATATGACCTCCTTTGGCTTTGATTATTTGATTCAGTCTTCCATAGAAAGCATTGCATGCTGACCGAACGTGGGCTTGCGGAATTTTATTCCATTCTCGAACAAGAGCTGACTTCAGTGCATCAACACTTTCGTATTTTTTAGTGGACACCTTACTCTCCAAAATGGACCATATGGAGAAATCCATGGGATTCAAGTCTGGTGAATATGGTGGCCATTCTTTCGACGAAATCAGCCGCGGAACGCAATTTTGTAAAAATTGCTGTGTTGCTCGAGCTTTGTGTGACGGTGCCGAGTCCTGTTGGAATGTCCAACGGTTCGTACCAAAGTGTTTACGTGCCTAAGGTAGCAAAGCATCGTTTAGGATCTTTTGGCGGTACATCTCTTGGTTTACCTTGACTCCATGTTCGATGAAAACCAGAGGAGTGCGTCCATCTGCAGTAACTGCAGCCCAAACCATAACATAAGCTGGTGATTGCTTGCGCATGGCAACTCTTGTGTCCAAATTATCGTTGGACTTGTCCTCTAACCAAACACGATCATTTTGTTTATTCACATGCTGTTGAATGGTGAAAATTTTCTCATCAGAAAAGACAATTTTTGGAATCTCATCACGTTCGGCCAAGGCCTTCAATGCTCGTGTTCTTTCAAGCCTAACTTTTTTTTGTGCCTCCGTAAGATCTTGAACTTTTTGTATCTTGTAGGGCTTCAAGTGTAGTTCATTTTTCAATATGGTTTGAATGCTGTATCGTGAAACATGTAGACGTGCGGCTAATTGATTGGCACTTTGACGAGGATTTCGTTGGATTCGTTTCTTCACCTTTCGTATCATTTCTTTTGATGTTGCTGTCTTTTTAGGACCGCCTCTGTTGCGTTTAGCGATGCTACCAGTTTCGTTGTATCGAGTTATGGTTCGATACACAAACATTTTATTCACATTCAAATGCTGGAGCTGACGAACTATTGCTGTTTGTGAATTTCCACCCAAATACAGTGCAATTACACTATTACGTTTGAATTCCATTACGATTTTTTTATTAAGATATTAATTTAGAACAATTATTTATTGACCACATATAAACAACTAACCAAACTTCAATCTGTCAAAAAATTAATGCGCGAAAATGACAACTACACAAATGACAGCAGAGTGAAGTTAGTAACATTTGGTCTCAGCCACCCATATATATATATATATATATATATATATATATATATATATATATATATATATATATATATATATATATATATATATATATATATATATATATATATATATATATATATATATATATATATATATATATATATATATATATATATATATATATATATATATATATATATATATATATATATATATATATGTTATATATACATATATATATATACATTCATGTAATTTTGTTTTAATAATAAATTGTTTTTATTGTTTTAATTTTATAATTAACAGTCAATTTCCCGCTGTTCACAAGAACTTGGCTTTCTACGACTTCAACTTGGCGAATTTTGTAAATGACAATGAACAACACCGTATGTTCGCTGATTTGGCTCCAGAGCAATAGGAATTTGCCCAAATTACGTCGAAAAAATCATCTTTAGCGTCGGGGCCTATTTTTGGATGAATGGATATGTGAAAAAGCAAAATTGTGGGATTTGAGGCAATAGCAATCCAGACAAGATACACCAACACCAGAAGCATCCCGAGAAAGCCACAGTTTGGTGCGGATTTTGGTATGGTAGCATTGCCATAACCGTCAACGGCGAGCGCTACAGATCGATGATAAGCAAATTCTTGTCGCATAAACTGGATGATATGGATACCGATGACATGTGGTTCCATCAGGACGTCGCTACGTACCACAAAGGCATGCCACGATGGACATTCTGCACCAGTGATTTGACGGCATTGTTATCTCGCGTGGTGGCAAGATGAACTGGCCAACGAGATCGTGCGATTTAACGCCGTCACGTTTCTTCCTTTAAGGTTATGTATGCGTATAAACCGCAAACAATTGAGGTCAAAGTCAACATAACGAACGCCATTCAGCATAATGCAGCTTTAGAAATGAAGCAAAACGGAAAGTACCATCTCTTAAAAATAAACTCTAAAAAACAACACAAAAAGCAACTAAAAGTAAAAATTTAATCCTACAAAAATCGACAGACAAATACTATTTCACCGTCGGGTATGGGTTATATGGTACACCATTTAAGGGGATATATTGTAAATGTAAAATATTGTATATATTTCCAATAACCAATGCTTGTTTTTACTTCCGCATTTAGTCTCTAAAATAATTTTTGTATTGTATGAACTCCAGCCATGTCAGGGCAATCGACAGATATTCTAATTTTCTTGTGTTTCGTTAGCACTTATACACTTAATCAAGTTTAAAATACAGTTAAATTCAATGAATATAAGAACAAGAAAAACATGTGCAAGAAACTCAATTTATTTAAACAAAAATTTGCTTATGGGGGAAATGGTACACTGTCATATATGTAATCCCCAATTTGTAAATGCTACGTCTCCTTTTGACCAACTCCCGACATTTATATGCATACAAAATACACAGTAGCTCAATTGGCTTCGGTACAATAACATTCCAGAAACACTCCTGTCTGCTCGTTTTGGAATAAGAGGCGACGATATTCTTTATTTGTTTGCTGAAACAATCACACACAAACAATATAAAAAAACAAATATTGACACAAATAATTGTCTTTTTTTACTTTTTAATTAACAAAAAAGGTCTAGTGAGTAATGAAAGATAACCTAATGCAGAGATGCAAATAAAGCATTCGTCTGTAGGAGGAAAGACAACTGCGCCATATCACCCTCGGCGCAATAACTTCCGACTTTACCCATAATAAAGAGATTTTTTCAAATAACTGAATTAAAATTTCAAATCTTCAGAACCCTTAGCAGAAATTGGTTGAAAAATATGGCAATATTAAAGGGGGGAGTTTCATTTACGTAGTATATTTTTTACGGTTATAAAAATTAACTTCTACCATTGCATACACAATAATTAGTCTGAACTCCGCTGCTCTTGTTCAACAACCGCAAAAGTTCCGATAATGGCCTATTTAAAAAAAAAGCTTATTTGATGGCCAATCAAGAATTTATTACACTTAGGAGTCAAGACGCATTTACACGAATCACTTTGGATAATCATCACGGATGAATCATCCAAAATGACCCATATAAAAGCATCTTTCATCAAGAATAATTGCCGAAGATAGACAGTGAAATAAGTTGAACACGTTCTAGATTTTATTCACTATCGATGAATCATCTGCGATAATCATCCAAAGTGACTCGTGTAAATACACCTTTAGCGACGTATTGTTGGAAAATCTTTCTTGGCGTACAGCCTATTCGAAATTGTTATTGGAATTAGATAACCCTTGTTTAAGTATGCTTTAAAAGTAGTATACATTAGAAAAAACTACACAAAACCGCTTTCTAAAACGGATGATTGATGATGAACGCGATTTACTTTAACCACAGAATTTAAATGTTTTGGTAATAACTTTATGCAAAGTGATTATCAAGAGCTATTCGACTATACGAAGTTGGTATTGTATGAAAGTCCGTAAAATATTACAAGTATTTAGTAGATAGTAACTGTAGGTTCACAAACCAAATTTCCGTTCATACGTTACTTATAAACCAGTTTATTTACTCTCGTTTTAATTAACTTTATTGTTATATACATAGACAAAATTTTGGTCGAACAAACGTTCTTGTTTGTTCGAACATACGAATTTGGTTTTTGCGTTAAAAGCCAAAGTAACGCATCCACAATATTATGTTAAAGTTGAGAACAAGCTATTGGAAATATTTCCAATTAGCTCTGGAGTCCGGTCAGGTTTATGCTTATGCAGATGTTGGGGCGGTTGGGCTGAAAGGCAAAACAGTGAAAGAGTTATCCGATCCACTAGTACAATTTTCGGGTTCCTTTGGTCTCAAAATTAATAAACCTAAAACAAAATATTTGATATCTGTTTTCAGTTACCTTGACGGTAACTACACGTTTGAGGGGTGACAAGATTTAGATAATTAGGATCTCTTGTCACTGCTTTGTATCCTCTACGTCCTTTGGCTAGAATCCAAACATCTTACAAGGTGTTATGGTGTTAATCAGACCCGTTGTCATTGCTGTTGTCAATGGTATGAGAGTTGGATCCTGTTAGATTAACGTCTTATTTATGATGAGTACTGACAAAGAAATTCTCTTTTAAATCTTTTAAAAAGAGATATAAACAAAATTCAAAAATATTTAAAAATTATAAAAACTTCTAAAGAATTACTATTTTTTTTTTTTTTTGCTAACTTCAGGATATTATTGACTCAGATGAGAAAAAATTGGGTGCATATCAAATATTTCATGTTTGTAGTTCATATTGAAATCCAGTTTTATATTTAGGTCGGCTATTCAATAAATTTGGATCGACATAAATAATGTTCGTTTTTGTTCATGTACACTTTCAATATGAATTTTGGCAAACCAACTGGTCATTGCCGCTGTGTTTTCCATTTGGTTTTTATAAGACTTAATCAAGGTACGCCGACATTTCCAATTCAAAACCCTTTGTCTTAAGGCATTGCCCCATGCAAATGGAAAAACGGCATTTAAAACCGTCAAACCCAATTTTTGGCAAAGTTGCTTCACTTTGCAATATCAAAATTATTAACAAATAGTTCAAATCTATAAGTTCCACATTATTCTAAGAAAATTTCATTAAAATTCATTCAAAAAACCCTAATTTTATGTTTTGCCGGCCGGCAAGCAAAAATCCATCGGTCGAAATATAAAATTGGGGTTTTTTGAATGAAATTAAATCACTTTTAATAAAATTTGCTACGAATATGTGGAACTTATAAATTCGAACCATTTGAAAATCAAAAAAATTGGTCAATATGTAATTGGATTTGACGGTTTGAAATGCCGGTTTGCCGTTGGTACATGGGGCAATGCCTTAATACTATAAAGTGAGTCGATCGATAAGATTAAGATCAATTCATCTAACCTTTAACACTTTAATAAAATATAAACCAATCAAATTTAATTATTTATAGAGCGAGAAGCTTTTATCGTGATCGATTTATTATCTCAAAAAGAAGGTATAGATTTTGTACAAAAGAAACAGTGGCGATAGTTGGAATATTTATTATTTTTCAATTTTCCCAATAAATAAATTAAAAATTATTTTTAATTTACTATGCTCAATTCTTATATTTTTAGCAAGTAAATAAACTGTTATTATTATTTTGAAGAAGATTATTTATGATTTATTTTGTTTTTTCTTAAGGAATCGATAATAAATTCAATACATCTATATAATATACGTTATGAAGCGATCGTGTTTATTATTCTATTACATTTGTACGTATAAACAAAAAGATTTACTCGCTCGCGAGATCATGGAAATGATCATTTTCATGTGAAGTTACAAATATATATTTTTTTACATACATATATCCATAAAGTTCAAAGAAAATGCTTATTAAATATAAAAAATATATATTTTATTATAAAACAAAAATAATAAAGCGAAAAAATTAAATATTTAATATATTTAATAATAATTTCTTAAGATAAATGTATAGAGATTGTCTTAGTTATTAAATTTATTTTGTTTTATTTCTGTTATTATTTTCACCATACTGGCAATGTGCATAGACGCAGTGCTTTATGTGTAATTTTAAATTATTTACAGTCAAATTGAAAAATTTGTTATTTTCCTTTTTTTTTCTTATGTACGGTGGTGTGTACCGACAAATATGGTGATTACAATTTTATATTTTTATTTAATAAGTATTCGTATATATTTTAGAAGAAAGTTTTAGTGAACTGAACTCTAAATATTGTTGAGCCTATTAAAATATACATAATAAAATCTAATTAAAAAATTAATAAAGTACATAGATAAAAATTGGGCCGTCCCCTAACTAAATGGTGACAGAAAGTTCAAATACAAAAATAAAAACGCATATCTAAGAAATGGTAAGAGATTTTGAATTCATTTTTATTTTAAATAGTTAAAATGTTAATCAAGTTTCGAACGGGCCTATTATTATGAAATTTTCTATGATTATTTGTTTTAGTAGGCTTACAAGTTCGAAGCCTGATTAATTCTCGTACAATTTACGGAAAATATTAACTTCAAATAAGTTAAAACTAAAAATAAGGAGTACATGAGCCTATGATCCTATCTATCAATGGGGGTTTTAATAAATGCTTACCGAATTAATTTGCTCAAAAAAATTGCACAGAATCTATTTATTTAAAAAAAAAAAATAAAAAAAAAACGAAAAGTCATAAATCGAGATGCTTTCGTAAATAGAGAGTATTTATTTTTGGAAAAAAATCGCAACAAAAATATGGAAATACGTGACAATCTAATAATACATACACTGTATCAAAAAATTGTCCGTACAGCACTCGGTTAAGAAAACATTGGTAAAAATAATAATTACAAATCAAACAAATAATTCAGGTTTTATTTTTAAAAACTCAAATTACATTTAAGAACCTGAAAATAATAATAATCTTAATATAAATTAATTTACCTTCACGTTTGATATGATTTACTATTTAAATCGCCTAAAACCATATCAAATAATTGTCCGTACAGGCAAAGAAGTTGAGGAAATTTTGTAAAACAGGTAGGTCTAATATTTGGTGTTACAACCTATTCATGCAATGACACTTCGCAACCTTCTTTTTATAGAGAAAGCCAAGTTCTTAGTTAATTCTGGGGAATTTTTGGCCCATTCCTTCCCAATGACCTGTTTTAATTGTTCTTTATCGCTAATTTGTTGTTCAAGGATCTTTTGCTCCAAATAATGGCATAAATGAGGATGAGGAAGTGTTGACTTTACATAGTAAATAACTATTCGTTGATCAGCTTTGACGAATGCTTTGGGTCATTGTCATGTACGGAGCGAAAATCTTGCCCATGTCCCACTTTCTCAGCACATATAGTATTAACAAATTATCCTTCAAAATATCCAAATAATTAAACCGGTTCATTATGGTTTCAATGAAGGTCAAACGTCCTACATCCCTTCAGCTAAAAGCTCCTCAAACCATTATACTTCCACCACAATGTTTTACTCAAGTTCAGTGTTAGGGTTTTCGCCCCACCATAACTCGCCCGTTTGAACCACGAACGTTAAATTTACTTTCGTTCGAGGTAATAAAATTTTCCCAGAACAATTCGAGCTCACTTACATATATATCTCAATGCATGCGGCAAATATATTTTTTTGCGTGTCGCACATCGACGATACTTTTGTTTATGCAAAATATTGTATATTGTCTGAGGTTTTATTGCTACTTTTTCGCGTTGATAAACTTTAGCAGCGATCGTTGGAGTACTAAGCTTTCGATTCTGTTTTATTTCCTTCTCTATTAGATGTATTTGACGTTTGTTCAGCTTTCGGTTGCGACCACTCATAGCAACCATCTCTAGCGATTTTGTTTTTTGGGAGTTCTGGATGATATATTGAATCGAAGATCGCAGGCGATTAGTTATTTTGGATATTTCCTATAAACTTTTACCTTCACTCTCCAATTTAATGATCAATTTTTTAATTTCTGACACATTTTTAATTAACTGAACAATATTTCATTCGCCATGAAAAAAGTACGACTAATTAACTATTACGCAAAAAAATTGCGTAGTTTACCGTTAGTTGAAAATAGGAGTACAACAAATAATAAATTGTTAATGTGCTAGTGTTAATTTTCACAAAAGTGCAAGTGTACGGACAATTATTTGAGATCGTTTAAGGATGTTTAAATATTAAATCATATCAGTTCAGGTTGTTAATTCTAATTTGAGTTTAAAAAAAATAAAAACTGAATTTTTTGTCTGATTTGAAATTGTTTTTTTTTATCAATATTTATTTAACCGAGTACGGACAATTTCTTGAGACAGTGTATATCTATTAAAAATATCGCAGCATAAATATTTCGCCGACAAAAAAATTGACGATGAAATATAAAGTCTCATATTTCTCGCATACAACTCTCATCGCAAACAAAAATTCTAACGCTTTTAGGTTGTGATGTCAGCAATAATTTAAGCTGTAATTCGGATTTTCTAATTTGGGATGACGATACAGATTATTACAGTTTGTTGAATATTTACAGTTTAATATATTATTTTATTTCATATTAGATTCTGCTAAAATCTTTTTTATTTTGTCAAATTTTAAATTATGACTACGACGGATTTACTTACGCTGCGTTGATCCTTGCGATTTAATTTTCCTTCGAAGAAAACGCTTTCGAGATTTCTGTCAAGCGTTTATTTTGTCTACTATATTTTTACTGCGATGTTTTTGTTGCGATATTTTGTTTTCGAAAATGAGGTAGGGGAGCCGTTTAGTTTTAGCATTACGTTATAGAGAAAATTTGTAAAAGGAGATTTCGTAAGTCGAGGGGTGGGTATACTAGTATACCTACGTGTTATTTGCAAAACACACTAAAATGGTCTTAGTATTGGCCATAATTTTAGGCTCGGTTGGTAATTGTTAATAATTAAAAAATATTGTGGTTTAAAAGTGTGGTTCAAATTACTGAAGTTTTAACGCAATTCTTCACCAGTACTGGTTGTAATATACAAAAATATATTGAGTTATTAAGGTTTTTTGTATTTCTTTGCATAGATTAAAGATTGTGCTATATCCATAGTGATTATTTTATGCCTATATAATTATCTTAAATTTAATATTGAATATAGTAAATTTACTCATTTTTCTTGTATGAAATTAAACCAAAATAGTACTTGGTTCAAAAATATTAAAGCTCTTGTATAAGTTCTAATAAAATAACAAAAACGTAAATTATTTGTGTTTGCCTACAATTCATTTAACTTAAAAATATCTGTTGACAGACAATTGCAGATTAAAAGATTAACTTATTTTCACAATATTTGAAAATTTTCATTTCACTTTAAAATTAGTAAACTTTTCTTGCCAAATACCTAGAAATTTTAAAATGATTTAAAAAATGTGAATATGTTATATTGCATAAAATAAATAGTATCAATGTTTTCATAATATAATCATTAATAGATAAGTATCCCCGCTCAACTCAGATAAGTTGATCAGTAGTAGGGTTTCCAATTATCCTACATTGATAATTATCGAATAAATAAAAATCAAGCTATTCGAATAATTCGGATATCCTGTAAAGAATCCTAATTAAGTTTAAAGAAAAATAAGGAACTGAACCAACTCCATTATTTCATTGCATTTTTTCACAATCTGTAACACATGTATTAGAAAAAATCGCCACTCCCAATTGTTGCTATAGCGAAAATTAATTTAATAATATTTTCACTTCCGTTTTCCGCACTTCCAGTTATTTTTGTTGTATCAATTCCTCTAACCTCTTAATCGTCATAATGAATTCACTCATACGAGATGTAAACTCTCAAACATTTCTACTGCCATCTCAACAGCAGTGCCTTTCACAAAGTATACCTAAAATATGTATTGAAACGCGCAATATATTTTCTGTTCCTAAAGTGTTATTAGAATCTTTAAATGTTACGTAATTTTTGCTTTAATTTAAATTAATTATACAATTAATTCTTGAGGGAAAATTCCCGATGTTTCGAAACGATGAATTTCCCGATGTTTCGATGAAACGAAAATTCCGGTAAGAATGAACATACATCGCTTAAAGAAAAACGAACACATATCGTCATGCCAGTGCTTACTTGGTTTAATCGACTGTTTTTGCGTATTGAGAAAAATCAATATGAAGTTAATTCTGCGATTTTACCTGAACCTATAAGCTTTTTTCATAGAATTATTTGATTTTAAGCATAAAAGCTAAAGCGATAAGTTCTAATTTAAACTTTATGCAGCAGACTGCCCATTTGAAAAATTGGAAAATATAAATTCATTTTCGTGGCAAATTAGTGTATGTCCACCAAGTGAAAATACTTCGTAGACCTACACCGAAATGCAGGACTTACCCCAAAAACTAGTTTTGATTTTTAGCATGGAAAATTGTTCAATATCCACCTTCGAGGACGGTTAATTTAAGTTTCCGAGAAGTTCCTTATCTCAAAACCAACGATTTCTAAAATAAATTGAATTATTAATTGTACTTAAAGTCATTCATTTATTAAATTTATTAGAAAGTAATAAAAATTAATTCAATGCATAAAAAAAATTAAATTAAACTCCAACTAAATAATATAACGAAAGTTTACTTAAAGAAAATTGAATAAAACCGTACACCTACTTCTGGCCTTAATCCGCACATCGATTTTCAACAAGAACCTTATAAACAAATCTCTAATTAATTATGTCGGGCAGAGCCAACACATTGTTAGCACTAAGTCTTTCACGTGTTTTCGTGGCTTTTCATTAACTTCCTACGAAATTTCAACAAACAAGATTCAGTGTACACAAAAAGTTTTAATAAATTTCAATTCTATTAAAATGCTTTTCGAATTTCCTGGATCTAGGAGTACCCAGGATCAGAAAATGTTTGGTCTTTTCGATGAACTTGAGGATTTTTTTTTTAAAACTGAGGAATGGCTACTTAGTGCTTTCAATCATTTTTATTTTGCGGTACGCAAGAATCAGATCAAAGGATTAACTTAGTTACTGTAGGATTGTCTTTAACGACATTTTCTAATATTTTGACTAAAGCCAAGGCCCTGATATCCCCCGTGTCAAATACTGTAATACGTCACGTTATTTTTATTACAATGTCCAGTTAGATTATAAATGCTAAATTTTCGTTTAGAAAAAAAAAACTGGATATGTTGGCTTTTGGTAGAGAAAAAACGTTTTGCAGGTCGTAATAAATAACTGTTTTGGTATATTCCTATATTTTCCTATCACTATCGCACACTGATTTAGCTAGGCTATGTGAAAGTCGATGTGAATCGAACAATTGTTTCTCGACATCGGTTGGACTATTTAAATCTTGAAATTCTACTCAACGATCACATTATCTTTTTTAGGTCTGTAGAATGAATAATTTTACTGGGTTTTCCGTCGAATTAATGTAAAACTTATACATTTTATTCAAATTTAGTTCGGCTTCGAGGTGCTGTTTAGATGTGTTGGCACAACGATAATGAGAATCAATTACCTAAATAAATGAATAAGTAAATTATAAAATAACCAAATTATAAAGCAAAATACCGTAAATTGTTTTATATGTTCGCGAACACCATTTAGCTAATCTTCTAGGAGTTTATATGTTCTATGATTGCCCTCCCTGGTTTCTTATTTAGACAAGCCAACGCTATGTAAGTACTTACTTCGGTAATAGTAGTAAATCCGATTTCGCGAAACATCAAGGGTGTTTAAAAAAAAGTTTGCATACTCTGAGAAACACACATTTCGTCGTGATATTTCACTTTTGGTTCGTATCCTTGCTTTAGAACTTTGTTTCGTAAATGTTCCGTAGAAGTTGAGAAGTTAAGAAGAAGTACGCGCTTACTTTAAAATATTAAATATTTTACATCTTAGCAAGCTGTGATATATGGTACATTGTTTAATCGGTTTAGTATTTATTTAGTATTTAGTTTACTCATTTATGCTGTTGCTGAGTCTGGTCATTCGGGGTTTGTAGAATACAAAAACTATAAAAGTACTAATTAAGCAGATTGGATAACATTTTCATGATGCGCGCAAAGAACAAACCGCAGGGAGATGCGGCACCGCCTTTCCACCCGTTAAAATATTACGGTAACACTTCTTAAATACCTATTATTAGACATGACAACCGTTTTATTTCATTTAGTTCAAATTAGTCAATGGTGACACGCGATGCCCCTCTGATTTCATCGCCGGGCTGGCACACCCATCATTTAGAATAATCTAAAGAGAGAATCCTCACCAAGATCGCCGGGTATGAGTAATGGAGCAGATTTGGGTGATTAACTTAACAGAACTGCACCTTACTCATGCGCACCGGTGTAATGTTATACCGAAGGGTTGTCGTTTGGTTTTTTCTTGATTATAACAATTTATCAAATTATAAAATTAATAAATTTAATTTTTACTTTTCCCATTATAACGAAGTTATATTGGGTAAGCATTGTAATCGCTGGAAAAAAATATTGTTCCACATCATATTTCTCGACGAATTAGATTACCAGGGCCCACAAAACATCGATTACAAAAATGTGGTGTCCGTCCTTCCAGTCATACATTTTTATTATTATGTTGATGATAAATTTGACTATTCATCGTCTACCTGTTCACAAAATTTGAAGTCGATTGAAGCATTGCCTGAGGATCATTTTAACAAAAAGGAGCAATATAAATTTGTTGATCTATTTCTCGAGGTAAGTCGAACTTTTCGAAGAAATATTTTTCTACACTTAATATACATCTTCCAAATTCCAACAATTGTTACCTAGGTGTCTTTACAACAAAATTAATAGATAATCGTTTAATATGGAATTTAAATTTCGAAATCTACCTAAAATACTATCCGGATAAATTGAATTTATCCGAATAATTGATTTCAACGAAATATCGGAAATAACTAAGAAAAATAATCATAAATAAAATGTTGAAAATAATTATAAAAATTAATTAAATTAGCTATAGTGCACGCTACAAGCTATGTGAGGCGAGAAGCGAGCTTGTTTTAGCCTATCGCGCGCCCTGTGGAAGGCTCCATATATAGGGCGGCATTTACCATTTTGCCACTCCTAGGCCAATTGAAAATTTGCTGGCCCTCCCCTTATTTACTTGTTATTACACAAATACACACATCCTTATTCACCGTATACTAATGAAACTTAAAATTAAATTAAAGCGATACGTACGAGGATAGAATTAAATATTAACTACTTTCTTTAACGAAAAAGTGAATTATTTTTCAAAATAGTCTAATAGGATCATATAGGACATTCCACACGCTTTCTTTTAGGATGTTTACCATTTTATCAATCTCTCTAATCTTCACTCGACGATAGAACAACGAGATATTTTGGATTTTTTCACGATTTCCTCAGTAGTGACCTCAACGGGACGTCCTGAGCATGGAACATTACTCGTACTGCCTCGAAAACCACTTATAACCGTGAAACGTGAGGGAGCAGAGTCGTCATAATACTTTTTAACTTTTCCTCGGTTTGCTTAATAGTTTTTCCATGCAATTATTTTTATTAGACTATAATCAACGAAATTCGCTATTTTTCGCTAGCTTCCAAAACAAATCTTTCATTCAAAATATCATATCGGTTTGAAATTTAGGGTACGTCCCTAGAAAAGATTGTATTATTTACAAATTAAACCAAATGTAATCGAAACTCTATCTCTTACAAAATATCCGACTTTTCACTCTATCCACGCACACATTTTTTTTTTTTTTTTTTTATATTTAAAATAAATTTTATTTATTTATCTTATGTAATTACAATCTAGTCTCCTGGACTAATGATCAATTTGTTTCTGACTTAATTTACTAACTTCAATTAATCTATGGATTCTTCCCATTGGCGTTCCATAGTGTTTGGTAAATTGAAGTAAACCACATCTTTGTTGTGGATTTTAGATCAGCATAATGCTGCTTAAACTGACAATCACACCAGCTCAAAAGGTTTGGTTCTTTTAAGTCTGCGAACTAAATTCGTGATGCTTAGGAGCTGAGTTGCCTCAATGTTCACATGTTGGCGGAGCCTTTCTTCGTGTCTCCGTGCTTTTTCCTGGATTTCATTTAAGATGAAGTTCATTTTAAGGTCCCTATGGAGGTCATTGTTCCTGACATACCAAGGTGCATCAACGATGTTCCTTAATACCATATTCTGAAATCTTTGGATGATATTTACGTTGCTCTGTTTGGTACAACCCCAAAGCTGAATACCATAAGTCCAAATCGGTTTCAATATTTGCTTATAAAGTAGGAGCTTATTGTATGTTGATAAAGAAGAGTTCCTTCCCATCAGCCAATACATTTTTCTGTATTTAAGTCTTAATTCTTCACTTTTCTTCTTAACGTGTGCTTTCCATCGTAGTTTAGCATCCAGGGTCATGCCGAGATACTTAGCTGTGTTCGCATGCGGTATTATTTCCCGATTTATGGTAATCGGAATATGTTCGATTCGTCTGTTTGTAAAGTTGATGTGAACTGATTTAGCTTCATTTAGTTTTATTCTCCATCTTTTTGTCCATTTATATATTTGAGTTATAGCTGATTGTAACTTCTGTGTTGATTCTTCGTTGCTTTTTCCAACAGCTAAGATCGCCGTATCATCTGCAAAAGTTGCTACCGTGTTGTTTTCTAATGTAGGAAGATCATAAGTGTATAGTAGATATAAAACCGGCCGTAATACACTGCCCTGTGGAACTCCTGCATTGATTTCTTTCAATTCAGAAAATGTATCATCTAACTTAATCCTGAAGAACCTATCTTTCAAGTATGATTCCAGTCTCTTAGCAAATTGCATTGGTAGAAGATTCCTTAACTTGTGGTTAAGTCCTTCATGCCACACTCTATCAAACGCTTGTGCAACGTCTAGAAATACTGTTGAACAGACTTTTTTCTCCTCTAATGCTTTCTCAATTATACTGGTTATTCTGTGTACTTGATCAATTGTTGAGTGTTGGTTGCGAAAACCGAACTGATGATTTGGGATCAAGTTTCTACTCTCGATTATTGGATTTAATCTTTTTACCAGAAGCTTCTCAAAGAGTTTGGACATAACTGGCAAATCCACGCACACATGTTTACAGAAATATTACTTATGTTTGTTTATTACAATATAAATAGTTAATTAGGTCGACTTTATGGTTACCGTCATTCATTGTTCCATTCGTTCAGTGATTTTTTGAGCGAATTGTTTTCCTCAAATATTACCGATTTGTTCCTTCGATGTTTCTTCGTATTTTTATTCAGCAACTATTAACTCGCCTCGGACATGAAAACGATCATGACCAAATAATTGGTCGTGGATTTACAAAAAACATTCTTAATGCTGCAAAAATTTTTGAATTGGATATTTGAATTTTGGAATTTTGGTTACCTTTTATGTTTTGTTCTTTAATTTTTAGGCAATAATTTAAATATATTAACAAAATTCTTCTGTCTGAACACTGTCAAATGATTGTTGTAAATATATTCGTTGTAAAAGAATTTAGTAGGTTTGTTTGTAGTAATCATAAATTTACATAAATATATAACAGAAAATAAAGTATTGGACAAAACTAAAGCCTGGTCCTTGCTCATACTTCGTTAAATAAAATTAGAAAATAATTTCATTTTATTTATTTGTATAATATTTGAATAGTACTAAAAGCAGCTTTAACATAAAAACAAAGATTTGAGCAATCAATTAAAAAAAAAATACATTCAAATTAGGCACAATGTGTCGAATTTCGAAGCGACTAAATCTCATTTACAAAATAGATTTTACTTCAATCGTCAGGTATGTCTCAAGCTATTAAATATATTAAAAAGCATTTACAAGTGTTACGGTTTTATTTGTATAACTAAGGATTAATTTTTTTTTAAATTGTACGATAATAACAATTATTTCGTTTGTATGCTAAAGCTGACTTAAACCACTTTTAAAATTTTTCAAAAGTAAATAAAATGGGAATTCAATTTCTTATTTTGTTTAACAAAAAACTAATAGAACCCATTTCTTGCTTTAGTTTTGTCTGATACTGTATATACTCTATAATAAGGCATTATATTACCTAGAATAATATCCATATTGTAAATGCATTAGCCACCCGAATCTATCAATCAATTATTCATTTAAGATCATTCTTAAAAGCAAGAGGAATGGGAATTAAAATTTGTGATAGATGCAATCCAAACACCTGGGTAGTACGGCTTCGTGATAAACGATTTAAAAACCGGTAGCATTTTCTTAAGGAAGAAGGCATAGAATAGTAATTTGGTAATTCTAATGAAAGAAATTGCTCCAATATGATAATTTGAAACATATACATAAGTATTTATTAATAACCGAATAACCGGGGTACTCGGGTAACCCGGGTATTAAAATAAGTCACTACCCGGGTACTTTGAAACTCGAATAGTTTGGATACCACAAATCCGTAATATTTCATATTATCGCCGAGAGTATTTTTCGAATATCTTTGACGTTTTTTTTGGTAAAAGGCACCCTCTGAAAATATCTCCTTAAAATTGGGAAACTTTATTAAGACTAAAAATTACTCTATTTTCGATAAACATACAATCTTTCTACATTAGACAACACCGGCCGGTTTTTTAAAGAAAGCTTAAAGGACATTTTAGAGGGCTTGGTAAAATCAACCCCATGTCAATATTCACTAACCATCCGAGTGTGAACCACAACAGTACCGTTGCCAAACATTCATTACACAGTTACTTCCGATGGATTAAGTTAATCCACAACCATCCACTTTGAAGCACTATGCTATAGTCCATAAGTCTAACTGTCTGTAAATTAGTGTTGGCTTTGAGTATCACAATATTTGAATATTTGTTTATAAAGCCTTAATGAATTTTTTTCAACATTAAATTTTTAACATACGATACAGTGCACAACGCCGAAATCTCTCAATCCTTGTTGATTATGAACCATCCGAAGTAACGGAATCAGTTTACTACACTCTATTGTTAATGAGCTTAATTTTGCGTATGTTATTTCATTTATTTATTTATTTATTTATTTATTTAATCACGAAGGTTTTCTTCATGTTATACACTAGATTTTGAGCGTATAAGCTCATTTATAATGTAGTGTACAGCAAATGATGAACCACATAATTAACAAACTATGTATAATATTAAAAAACAAAAATTTATGGTTTTTAGCCAGGACCACAACACCTCACAAATGCTGGATGTTCCTCCGTTTAGATTCTGCTTGAATACTTTTTCTACTCGCCGTCAAAGGTCCTCGGCAAGGACATCATCGATTTAACGAATTCACAGCGACAAAACTCACAAATTTGAAATAAAAATTGTGCAAAAATTCAATAAATTTACTATTTCTATTTATTTTTTTTATTTCAGTTTTTGTTAAATGCTAAATTGTTAATTAATAAATTTCGGTGGCCTAAAATATATTTTACGATTAGAAGAGAACGTAGGCTCTTACTTAACTTAGCTTTGGAACTTTCTGTGTTACACTAAAACTACTTTTAAATTTCAGAAGTGAGTTTTTTAACTTGCGACGGCTTATCCGTATAAAATAGAAATTTACAAGAAATTGCGCTATAACGACTTATCCGAATAAAACAGAAATTTACAAGAAAAGGCTTTTTTTAACTGGAGAAAAGAGGTATCAATCAACTTTACCGAAAAAGGTTATATACACTAGAACCAGACGAATATTCTTAAAAAGTCTTAATACGCAAACTTGAAAATAGAACAAAAAGTTTAATCGAACAACACATAATTTAAATAATGTGCTAAACACCAAAGATCACTAAAATCAACAATTTCGACGGTCGTGGTTTTACTAATTTAAACTTAAAGTTTTAAACATAAATTGTTTAGCTCTAAAACAGTTTTAGTAAGATTTGGCCCAAAAAAAAAAATTCAATTTTCATTGCGTATCTTTACACTTAGTTTGTGGCGTATCAATTTTAAACTTGACCAGCTTCTATGATATCTCCCAAATATTAGTTATAATTCGGTAAATCCGAGACAACATTCAATTTGAATAACTATTAGTTTTATTATTAAAATGGAAACACTAATAACTAGTGCGCTGATATTAGAGAGTCAATAGTCACATAAGAGTTATGATAAATTCCTCCGAAAAACTGCGCAAAATCAAAAAAACACAAATATACAGTACAGACACAGTATAAAATTTTTGCCGTTAATGTTTGAGAATAAAGCTTTATTCAACAATATATACCAAAATCGTAAAAGTTGGAATAAACGTATGTACCTCATATTACACAAAAAATTTGATCGAACATTACAATCTCTCCAGTTAACCATTTGAAAACACTCTAAGTAAAAAAATTATTAATGTAGTCTTGCTCCGTAGTTTGCATTGCGTCTTAAACGTGCTAATAATAACACTGCTAAATATTTCGATCAGAAATCAATCAGTTTACTGACGATCTTCAAAACATATTTCTCGATAATTCCAACATAACTGTTTGTTTGTATGGTACCTACATGTCTTTTATTTCGAATAAGTTGCTAGACTTGAAAACACAAGTCAAAAAATTGACTAGGGTCAGTTTCTCTCGAATATAGCAGATTTTCACACAAATATTAGCAATTCAATGATACCGAACGTAAAAATGTGCAAACAAGAAAGTCAACACCTATATGTTTATAAAGTTGTGAAATATGTAAACAAAAAATGTACATTTCTCTTCACCTAAATAATATTGTCACATGTTTTCGCACTGAACTTTAATCTTATGTCAAACAGAAGAAAACAAACACCTATTTATTAATATTCTACATAAAGACATACCGGTAGTATGGAAATCCTTGAGGAACATGTAAATCCATTGGCATACCATGATGCCCATGGTGGTGTGAATGAGTAGCATGATGTGCATGCCCAGCAAATCCCGGATGTTCACCACCATGGCCCATAGCCGCATGATGTCCAAGTACGGCTGCCCACGGTGAAGTAGCAAAACCACCCCCAGGATGATCCATTTTTTATTTCAAAACCACACAATTATTCACAAAACACAATTTTATATTTTTGATTTATTTATTTATTTTTTTTTTTTTTTCAAAACTTTTTCTAAAGGAACATAAAGAACATTGAATATTGACACAATCAAACACAATCAGTTTTTAACGGTCTCGTAAATAAAAATACTATAATCTACAACATTAATACTCGGAGAAAACACGCGCATTTCAACAACGAATGCTAATCGGACGTAACTTATTTTTCACATTTTTATTTTTTATGAGAGACTAAATTGAAAATCACTGTAATCACCCGAAAATTTTAACACTTTTCTGCCGTATGATAAAGTTCGTAATATAAGGAGAACAAAAAAACAAAAAATCGCGCACTAATTTTTATTTTTATTTTTAATCACGCGTTTTTATCGATACAAGTTAAACATCGCTCGTCTTATTAGTTTGGACACTTAAGAAATACTATCAGAAACAAAACAAAAACAAAATAATGTGTTCATTGAAAAACCAAAAATCGCAAGAAAATGAAACTAAGAAAAATATGTAAAGAAATCAACCAACCAAATGAAAGATAATATATAAGAATCAACAACACACCACAACAAAAAACTTGATTTCCAACAAAACAAAAACCAACAATCCGCAACCAAATATTGGTGTATGCTCGCTTGTTTTTTGTAACTTGATATGATTTCAGTGTGTGTATCGATAACGAGATGATGATGATTGCTAATAATGACTCTTAATGATTGATATATGATATATGATGACTGAATACAATATAAAATAATATCTAAAAAAAAAATCTTAACTTTGAATGCATTGTGTCAAAAATATTATCAACAAAAAACGCTTTCCTAATTTCTCAAAGCTTTTTCCAGTAAACTCTGCCGACGAAGTGTTCAAAGAGAAAATTTTACAAAAAACTGGAAAAAATTTACATTTTTTAGTAAAAAAAAATAAATAAAACAACAACAGAAAAAAGTTGGAAAATTTTTATTCAAGCACCGCCCCCTTTATTAGTGGCTTTCGTATTTAATAAGTTCATGTATTTCAGAAAGGTAGGTGGAGCTTTTATTATTTGGTACAGTAGAGTATCTTTAATGTTGTCTTCATTTTAATAATTCCATACGTGTTAGAGAGATATAGATTTAGAGATACACAGCGATGAGAAGAAATTGAGAAACATGCACAAAACAGATACATATTTATAGTTATAGCGAGGAAACTCTTTTCGGATGGATTTGGTAACGTAAACATGAAAAATAAGGGGAAACTTTTTTATTTACCGAATATAATTTATTTCGATTTTCCATGACTTTCGCCGGGAGGTCTTTATATTTTACCACGCTTATTTTTATACTTATGTTGGTTTTTTGGGAAATTTTTATTTTTTCGTAATTTCCTCATACTTTGTGGTATTGTTTTGCTATGTTTTTGAATGATAAAGATATATAGTATTGTTGAACAGAAAAAAATAAGAAGCAACAAGTAAATGAAGATAACATTTTATTGTTTTTAGACAGTCTTTTCGTTTTATTTTTTTTTTTTTGTCTTTAATATAATATTTGATGTTGTTTTTGTAAAACAGTAGAAACGTGACACAAAAAAGTTATATACTTACTGACTCGGAGATCAATTTTATGTTTGTGTACTTTCGGTTTTTGCTGTTATGCAAATTTAGTGTGTTAATCGAAGATGCATTATTACTGTACTTACATGTATTAAAATAATATATCTACAAATGACAGCTGCAATATGAAATACATTGGATATCATTACCTATTTGTAAATATGTGTACGCACAATCGTAAATAGAGTGGTCACATCGCTTTATGTAATTCACACATTTCTTTTGTTTGTTTGTGATCCATTTTACGAGAAAAAATGTTGACACGTTGGACATATAAATTTGAATGTGGTGATAACTTTCATCTTCGTATATAAATACATATAAGTAGGTACTCGTACAAGTGGATTATTAACTTTTTTCTTGCTTCGTACGTTGACAATATGAGTTGTATTGCATTAGGTCTAAATATTGGCCTGTTACATATGTATATTCAAGTGTAAATCTGGAGCTGGATATGTTAATTGTCAAGTATAAATTTGGATCTGAGTATGTTATGTCTATCGTAAAATTGAATACTAACATTTTGCATCATTTTAGCAAGATGCTAAAATGCAAAATATGATATAACTGCTCTCTTCACTAACGGATAAAACCATTTGTATTATAAAATGATTTCTTGCTTCTTAACACAATTACCACTAAATTTTCTACTTCGTTGGCCAATTTTTGGATAGACCGATGTGGGGTTCCTTAATGCGAGGTTTTTTCTCGTGGCTGACTCTATCTATCTTGCATTCTCTATTGGGCCTCTCTCCATTTTATTATCACAGATGTAAGGCGAATTTTATTAATGCATCGGTTTGAATAACCTAATAATTAGCAGAAAAACTAACAAGTTTACATAAATCTCGGATTGCTATGACTCGTTGAAATTAAGGTTGTAATCTTTGCCCCAACAACTCATAGTAGTTCGATGATTTTGTTTTCAAGATTTTTTTTTGGGGATTTTGGGCTTTCGAGATTTTTTAAGTCATTTTAATTATCGAAATTTATCCGCGTCTAGGTTATATTATTTTAATATGTATGTTATGTATATCCAGTATGTTTCCCTTCAATGTCTTTAATAAAAAAAATTAAATAAACGTTTATTGTAAATTTATTATAAAATACCTAAGTATTTAAGTATTTCCTGATATTGTAATTAGAGTTTCTTCTCGAAAAATCTTCTTACTTTTGACTCTCAAAACCTGGACAATTATAATTTTAAAATTTTCAAGATTCTCATTTTTCAAGATTTTTGGGTCGAGAGTCTCGAGAAATATAAAATTAAATTAAAATTTTTAAGTAAACTTCTTATTTCCGGAGATAGTAGGTGTGTACTTTTCCTTTTACAACATGTGATGTTTTGGGCTAGAATGCTTTTTTAAAAAGTATATTTTCTATTGCAATCAATAGTTCCGTTTGCTGACATCATCACTAAGGTAGAATGGTTGATGACTTTCCAGAATTTGCGATTATCATGAAAATCACAAGCCCTTACAATCTTCAATTTGTTCACTTCCTTTCAAAATTTCTGAGTTTTTTTTTTGTGGAAGGACCGCAAGTTCTGAAAAGCTTTCAGGTTTCTAGAAATTAATTAATATTGTTATATTATTTTACTCAATACTTACAACTACTTGTTCTTTCTTCGTTTTTTGTTTCTTCGCTATTTTTTCGTAGATTAGAAGGGAGGAGAGAGATTTCATTCCATTTTCATCATATAAATTTGTATTAACCATAGCAAATGTTGCTTAACGTTGCTGTGGTAATTATTGCAAAATAATAAAATAAATATGACGTAATAATAAATAAATATGGACGGATACTTGATAATATTTTATGAAGATATTAGTTGGCAGCAAAAAAAAATTTCGCCTTAGAAAATATTTAATTAACACTTCTTGAGTTCATATAATTTTGTCCTTGTTAACAGTTGGTACAAAACACGCTAAAGAATTATTTTTTCGTGATTCGACTGTATTCAAACTATTCAGGGTTATTTCCTGACCCAATGAAAACATTATGTCTAGACGGTCTCTAAACAGGCTAATCGGGACAGTCAACTAACTTCGAAGCTACTTTGATTGTTGAACTAGGTAGCGCTTAAGTATTATGTTGAGCATTCGCAAAATTATTCATAATGATGTTTATGAATTGATTGAAGGTACCGACTAATCCTCTAGGTAGAAGGCTAACACCTAATACAATCAATACAAGAATCGCAATTCAGGTATACGTTGTCTGATTATGACCACACCGGTGGAACTTACGCTTATGGTTCTACGTTTTAATAATGGAACTAAATCAGGAATCAAAGCTATATAAATATAGCACAATATGCTCCACAACTTTGGTTTATTTGAGAAAAATCCTTTTCGAGTTTTAAAAGTAAATTTTATAATAAAAACATCTTAGTTATTTTTTGAATGTAGTTTAATTGAAAATATTTGTTTTTCCTTATAGTAACAATGATTATTTATATACAATGATTTAAATCCATTTTTTGCATTTACGTAAATCTAATCCAATTTTTAGTTAAAATACTTGACTCTAGAATTTGCGTCATAAGAAACACATCAAAATAGCAATTAAACCTACTATTCTTGAACGGGGTCAGGAAGTCTTTCATCCTCAAAGATTCCTTATATAGTAGTCTGGGTATGGGTAGTAGTCCGGGTAACTTGATTGCTCAATGCCGCGGTGTTCCAACGAGTGATACGCTGGAAGCGATGATTGTAGGCGAAATTTTAATTCAGTAACTACCAGGAAGTACCGAATTCCCTGCATTTGATTCCCACGTGGCTTTGTGAATAAGCTTATATGGGAAGTACTACATGGGCTGAAAAGTTTCCTGTACTGATAATAAAACGTAACATTTTTGGCAAATTTTTTATTTAATCTTCAATGTAACCTCCTGATAGCTCAATACACTTCATTCAACGATTTTTCAAAATTTTTTGTTTCCCAACATTGTTGTGAAGTGGTTACTCGTTCGCGTTTTTAATGAATAGTGAGCGAAAACGACACCCAAGATGTTTCCTATACGTTGAAATGATTACGATGTCAACAATCTCACTAAACTTCACTTTACGATCACTCAATATAATATCATGGACTTTTCAATCATTTTTGTTGTTGAGATTCTTTTTGGGTTCATCATCAAAAATACTTGTGCAACCACGTTTAAATTCACCAACCTAAAACGGAGGGACAAAGACTTGCCCAAAGTTAGATCGATATCATTTTTGAAATCGTTTGCTGATAAGCCTTTCAAGTAAATATGAACCAGGAATTTGAAATCTTTCTTACTCGTTCATCACAAACTGCAGAATACGTCAATTTTATTACTTGTGAAATGCAAAATAAATGACAAATTGATTTGAAAATGCAACTGGCGACTAATAAAAATTATATTTTCGAAATGTAATAATGAAAACTTATAACAGCGCTATCTATATGTCAATACTGGAAACTTTACAGCCCATGTAGCATGTGCTGGCAACCACCAGGTACATAAAAAATCCTTAGTTTTTGCTACAATTTTTTCGTGATCTATTCTTTCATATTGTGACGGTGACACCTAGATTGTAATAGAACAAGTTAAATTAATAGCTCAAAGTTTTACTGTACTAAAACGAAATTTTCCATGATAAAATTGTTCTAAATGTTTCTACACTATTCTTACTGGAAAAGTCATGATCTTTCTAGAAGTTTGGTTTGTGTATATAAAAAGGCGAATGCTTAAAAAATGATTTAAAAAGTGTTTTAGTGCGAAATAAAAAGTAAAAGTGTACAGTAAAATTGTGTGAAAATTATAAAAAGGGATTTTGTGAATTATCGTGAATAAATTGTTTTGTAATAATTCTTGTGTGAAATAAATAAATTCTTTGTTGATAAATTAAATTGATTTTGTTTTATTCACAACCCAGTGATACGAACCTTGATTGACAAGGCGAAAATGTAACAATTGGTGACAGCGGTGGTAATGTGAATAATAAGATAAAGAAAATGATTTTTAACGAATTAAAAGTTCCAGAATTAAAAAAGGAACTTGAGAAACGGGATTTGGCCACTGATGGTAGTAAAGCAGCTTTGCAAGCGCGACTACATGATGCCTTGGAGAAAGAAGGGTTAGACGAGGATTATCATGAGTTTGAAAATGAAATAATGGTTGTGGAAAGCGCATAGCAGAAAACAGAGGACAAACAACCGTTGGTTGAAAGGACACAGGACTTTCTGGAAATTTCGATTTGTCACAATTAATGGCTGCTACGAAGCAGATGATGGAACAACAAAATCAGTCTAACCAAGAAATTAAACACGAAATGAAACAACAGTTGGGCGAGATTAAGCAGTCAAATCGTGAAATTATCCAAGGCCACAAGAAAATGGTCGAGAAAATTCTAGAATTGTCTACTAACATAAACGGCGAAGTGCAGAAGCTGCAAACGGAGATTCAACAGGTTGACCAGAAATTAGAAACGGAACTGCAACTTGTCGACACGGAGGTTCAACAGGTTGAAGAAAAATTACAAGCGAAGGTTCAACGTCTCGAGAAAGAATTAACTAATGTCAAGGCAAGTGGATCCGATCAACGATGCAAGTGGTTCAGACCGTTCACTCGATTAAGTTAAAACCACCAACATTCGACGGAACAACATCTTTCGGTATTTTCAAATTTCAATTTGAAACGGCAGCCAATCAAAACCACTGGAATGATGAACATCTTGTTGCAGCTCTTATAGTGGCCTTTAAAGGTGAAGCAGCATAGGCTTTACAAACCATTCCTGAAAAGGATCGCGACAGCTATCTTGAAATTATGAATGGCAAATGGAGATTGAGAGTGCAATGATAAAAAGGAAAAAGATTGTGAACATAAGGATCGGCGAAACTCTTTTCCCACAAGAAGTTCTGTTCGCCGACATTGTGGACGAGGTTATTTTGGGAACGGACTTGAGGATGAATGGCTTCGTATTGAATTTTGGACGAGGAATATTGAGTAACAATCAGCCATTGTGAGGAGCTGCCATTGAAATCTGAAACAATTGTTGAGGAAATCAATGAACATCAGGTTAAACTGATATTGGGTAGGAAGTGTCGGGTTGTGCGAAGAGGAGTACTAGTGTCCAGTGACTGGATGAGGGATCGTTATGGCAAACAAGCCAACGGCGGAAGATTTGACAAAAAAGTGGTGCATTTGGAGAGGCTGGTCCTGTACAGAGGAGGTGATTTGGATCCTGGTCGGGACGAATAGGCTTAGGTGAGCGGTAGTGTGACGGTGACACCTAGATTGTAATAGAACAAGTTAAAGTAATAGCTCAATCTTTTACTGTACTAAAATGGAATTTTCCATGATAAAATTGTTCTAAATGTTTCTAAAGTCATAAACTTTCTAGAAGTTTGGTTTGTGTATATAAAAAGGCGAACGAGATCGGATTGGATGATTTGTATTTGGTAAGCGATAGTGTAAAGATTAAAAAGGAATTAAAAAGTGATTTAAAAAGTGTTTTAGTGCGAAATAAACAGGAAAAGTATACAGTAAAATTGTGTGAAAATTATAAAAAGTGATTTTGTGAATTATCGTTAGTAAATTGTGTTGTAATAATTCCTGTGTGAAATAAATAAATTCTTTGTTGATAAATTGAATTGATTTTGTTTTATTCACAATCCAGTGATACGAACCTTGATTGATAAGGCAAAAACATAACAATATTCTTACATTGAATTATCAAAAACAAAGATGTATCAGTCGATTTTGTCGTATTTTTTAATAAGGGCGCAGATTTTGTGGTTTGGCGTCTATTGGAGGGGGACCAAAGTTGAGTAGATTAATCTACTAGCTCCGTAACCTTCCAGTAGGGTGCGCATCACGTAAGCTTTTCTAGTCATCTGTTAGGCAGCTGCGTGATGGGTACAATTGTGTACGGGGTAACATGTTCACAATTCGCAAGTGTACGTTCTGCCTCCTCGTGGCAACCACTGATAACTAAGGCCATTTGGCATAGGCTAAAGTACGACGATAAATGAGGAAACCTTGACAAAAACCCTAATCTACGGTGGAACAGCATATGCCGATGGATGAATAGCTGATAGGTTAATCAGTACAAAATATGTGGACTCTGGATACCAGGCACAGGACGGATGGATACCAGCAACTCGTAAGAGTAAAATCAAACGGAAGACGGGGCAGAGGTAGGAAAATACGGGAGTGGGACAGCCCTCTCGAAGTATTTGGGCTCCAATGCTACCATCTTTATAGCGGAACTACATGCTGTAGTAAACACTAGGAGGGAGAGCAATAAGCCCAGATAGTATGTATCACATACCGGCTGACAGTAATTATTATCAAGATCATTAAGAACTTTAATATCGACTTGACGGATAATTAAGCAGGGTCCAGCACAATAGATCTTTTAGGTCGCAGTGCGAGGTGGCTGATCGCCCACATGGCCCTCCAATAATAATAATAATAATAAGGGCGCAGATTTGCGATTAAAACACCAGAATAATGCCGAATCGTCGATAAGTCTTCGAAACTATCTTTTGTATGCTAAGCACATCTCGACAATCTCAAATATCAGTCCTGGAATAATCTCAGAGTATTAAAAAAATCGAACTTTCTATAAAACTGTAAAATCAAGCTAATCTACGCTCAACATCATTATATAATTTTGAACAATCTCAAATAATCAAGAATAACCTCGAAAATCTTTAAAGTGAAATAATCTCTAACAAGTGCGAATAATCTTCAATGAACTCGAAAATAATCAAGAAAGTATCGAGCAAAATATCTTGAACACACAACTCAAAACAGTTCTTGAAAGCATCGAAAACTTCGAATAATGTGCTTATTCGTGGAAGCCATAACCTAGGAAAACCCGAATTATCTGAAAAATCTTCAATGAACCATAGCTACAAGACTTGAATATATGATATTTTCATAACTGTTTTATTTTCATTTTTTTATTCTTGACTTATTAATTTACATATGGTATTAAACTTCCGGTAAACTCCATTTCATCATCATCATTTATAATGGAGTGTACCAAAAAACGTGAATTAGTTAAAAATAACCAAAGAAAATCATCATTTCATAACGAATTTGATGGTACAGTTTTATTAACATATTAAAAAGTTGGTATAATTGTGTATATTTGTGATATTTCTGATTATAATTGATTTTTGAACAATAAAGATTTAAAGAAACAAAATTTATTGTTTTTGAATATTGTTTATCGTTTCGCACAATTGGGTCGGTTTTTCCGTACAATGCAAGTATCCAGTGCACCAGATTTAGGCTCCCATAATGGGCCGCAGAAATTCCGAAAGAATTTTTTTAATACATTTTTTCAAATCGCCACTTAAACATTTATTTATTATTTCATTTAGAATTCATATTAGTTCGATAATTTCTCACTATTTTCTAATTTCTGTCTGAGGTATCTTAAATTTCTTTACTGAATTCAGAATAAATTTTGATTGATTGATTGATCAGGGTGTACGACTAAGCCTAAGCAAGACTCCCGGATGACGCCGAGCCGAAAAATTAATTTCACTTATATTTTCACAATAAAACGTAATTTAATTCCATTAAATTCAGTTAAACCCAAAACTTAATTTACTTCACCATTAATTGTTTATTTAAAATAAGCCGTTAACACCCTTAAATAAAATAAATTCAATTCAGCATCTTTTATTTTATTTTTTTTATTTATTTATAATATTTTATAAATAATTTAGTATTAAAAGGAAAAGCACACATGGAAATAAAGCAATCGAAACAAAAAAAAAAAAATAATGAAGTTGCTTCCATTAGGCATAAAAACCTCTTAAATTTTTTCAAACAATTTCCACCTCATGCTTACACATTCTATTTTGAGCAGTAGCTCATTTACAATAAAATGTACAGCACGAGGTGAAATAAT
This sequence comes from Tipula vernalis, assembly GCA_958295665.1. Taxonomy (NCBI): domain Eukaryota; kingdom Metazoa; phylum Arthropoda; class Insecta; order Diptera; family Tipulidae; genus Tipula; species Tipula vernalis. The sequence goes on along the minus strand of OY282559.1, from coordinate 212,743,947 downwards.
ATTAAAAAATTAACAAAAAATAACATAGTTAATAAAAATAAATTAAAAAAACTACTTATTGCTAGAGATATATAAAACATTGTTTTATATATCTCTAGTATTGCCCATCAATCACGCCACTCCAAAAATTTTGACCTAAATAATTTTGTAGATCCTAATATCTTAATTTCCAATGGAATTGAATTCCAAAGGGAAACTCCCCTAACATAAAATGACGTGTTTAGCGACCTACAACAATTTTTATCCGGAATTAGCCGGAAATTAGAGGAATTAAAATTAAAATTTTCTTCAAAATGTTTGGTATTTCGGAACAAGTCCGAACTTTCCCATATAGCCTCGGATTTTTATGAAAATTGGCCCAATGAAAACAGACTTATTCATGATTATTTTGTTATACATTTTTTTCTCGGAAGTGATTAGTACATCAGATATTTAGATTTTAAAAATTACAATTTATTACATGGGAATATGCGATGGTGTACATAGTTATTATGTTTTGAAATTTTGATTATTTTAATAATATTAGTAATATCTTGTGCCGAAAAGCTTATTTAAAAAATATTGGTTTCATCGCAATGAAAAGTAGGGAAGAATTCTTCAAAAAAAATTTATAAAAATGGGGAATTTCTAGTAACATATTCCGGAAAAAAAGGAAACATTATTTAAAAATATTTTGGAAAATGGGGCATTTGCCGCACTTAGTAGCAGGGAGTCGAAACGGAGCGGAGTTGGAGCGATTACTGTAGAAGTGAAAATGAGCGAGGATCATTAAAAAAAAAATATTTTTTCGCTCATTATCGTGGTAGTTATTATATAACCTAAAATTTTAAAAATTATATTTACATAAATTCTGGCTCTGGTCGCGGCTTTAGTGTTAATTCTTTAAGTTAGGCAAGTATAGTGATGGTATTTGTTGCCTTACCACTACGGAGAGGCACGTCACCGGCTAGCTCTGTTCGGTGAGGTCATTTTTGGTTGTGAGACATTTTCTCTCGGTAAGCCAACATATATCTTTGGAGAATCACGGCCCTTCCCTCTTACTTCACAACGACTGAAATTACCCCTTTTAACCGCTCATTATTTGTATATACCGATTAGTGCAAGAATAGGAAAGCATATAGCCAGCCAGGACTGGGATTTTGCACAAAAGGCGAGAAGCGAGTTTTCGTTTAATTTCTCGCCTTTTAATTTTGTCCGACAGTTTTTTTTTCGATTTTGCACAAATACACAAAATAAAAGGCGAGAAAATTGAGCAACTTTCATTTAGTTGTCAAAAATATATTTTATTGACAAGTTTATTTAGATTTGTGTCGTTGATACAAATGAATTTGTAAAAAATCATGCTATTTAAAATACATAAATAATTAATTTTATGTATTAAAATATAAAAGTTGGTTCAACATTTAATTTCGGGTTATCCGATGTCCTATTTCAAGTGTGATATTTTTTGTCGCTAACTCTGGAAATGTTATGGTGTTTGTTAAATTATCAATTATACGATCGTTTCGTCTTGTTTCCTTCTGTGATATTCGGCGGTGTTATTTTCTGTAGTTATTATAATAATCGAGAGGGAAATTTCCCTAATATGCACATAAATTAACAAAATACAGTCACAAATTTTCCTTCTGCAATAAAATAAAATAAAATAGGTATTAAAATTTGATAGCCATCAAATTAAAATATTATATTTTATTTTTGCTATTATACCATGAAAACATCGGTTTTACACCGGATAGCAAAATAGTAGTATACTATTTTGCTAATATACTATCTACGGGGTAAAATCGGTATATGATGTGTAAAATTATGCTAAAACATCAACTTAAAATTCGTTTTCCTACTTCTCGCCAAGCATTACACATGGTCGAGAGCGAGTGTATATTCGCCTAGTGCAAAATCGCTTTTTCTCGGTTTTAGCTAAAAGTCGCTCAAAAAAGGCGACTCGCTGTGTGCAAAATCCCAGTCCAGATACAATAAAATTTTGTGAGAAACAATATGATTCGAATATTAAGAATTTATATAATGCAAAAAAATTTAGTTTACAGGGATACCTTATATTTAATTATTACTCTGCACTCCCAGGGCACAGCACGATGAGATCCACCAGCACTCCAAAATTTATTGTGATATCCTGGTTGATATCCTCCACCTGGAATAACCTGCCACCACACACGAAACTCCTTCCTTTGTCCTAGCTTACTCAGTAAACCAAATTCACTCCATCATCCGAATTACGAAACATTAACACCGGAACAGTTTGTTTTTATTTACAAATTTTTATTTTTGGAGGTTTATTATTTCCAAATGTACAATATATTTACTATATACATATATGGTATTTACATTAATTATTGGGTATAGCTATTTTACACTAGATAATTTATAGGCTATACTACCCGGAACATGGGTTTTGAGTAATTGGTTTATAGTTTGTTATATATTTTCATGTATAGATACTTATATCCAATTACCTAAAATCACTATATTCACGACTTTCACGGTGTTTGTTTTTATTGTTTATTATATAGGTATATTTTTTTGACTATAAAAACGAATTGACTATACAAACGAATTTATTTTTAATTGTACAAATTCTAAAATTTTTGTGTTTCAAGTTCTTCACTCACAGACTTTTTCTCCAGCTCCCTTTTTTCGGTTTTTTTCCAAAAAAATCCAATATTCATCCGATTTCCATTTTCCAACCTGAACTACTTAAAATTTTTTTTTTTCTCTTGTGCATCAGAATTTTTCCTTTGAACCGTTCAATAAATTTAACCTACTGTAGATTTGTTCTGCGGTCCCAGTAACATGCATTTCCGAACAATCATTTCTTACTTCATTTCATATGAAAGAGTAGTAAAAAATACCATCTGGGCTTTACTGTGTCATTGGAGCGGAGCGGATAAAGGAGCGGAGCGGACAAATGTTGGCCGGAGCTGAGCGAGGCGGAGCAATTTTGCATCCAGTCGGAGTGAGAGCGGAGCTAGACCGCTATTTCTTTCGCTCCAAATCCCTGCTTTCTGTAATATATTCTGGAAAAGAGCCTGGATATATTCTGGAAAAAACAGGGGTAAATTCTTTAAAAATATTTTGTAAAAGTGCGACCCTAGAATAAAAAGGTTCTAAGTGACATTTAAAAAAAATTGAGTTATACGTGTACACCTACAAATTTTAACCCAATCTTTCGATTAGTGTTGTCAGATTTACAAAAAAAATGCCCATTTTAAAGATAGACTTGTTAAAAGGTTGTAACTCCAAAGAATTTTTTGAATAAATCATAAAAAATAGTTTTAACTTCATCAAAATTGTTACATAGCACCTTTTTACTTAAAAAATATGTTTTATCTATGTATATGATACAACGTTTTTACTCTCTTTGCTCAGTTAGAACTTTTTTATTCTCAGTATTATTCATAAAATTAAATGAAATGTCAAATTTTTGCGGTTAAATAATAGTTTTGTTCCATAATTTGTCGTGCGATGTAGTGATTATTCTTGTGAAACAAATTCTTAAAGTATTTTAAATTCTGTAAGTATATATAGCTATACTTTTGTATTTTTTTGATTGGCTTTTATGGCAACTAATTCTATTTTATATTAAATTCAGAAAATCAATGTCGCAAAATTACATATTTGAGCAGGTACACAGCGGTTGAATGCGAATAAATTCTGGAATTTGAGCAGCCTTTAACTAAAAGTGTTAGTTATTTCTATTCTTAGATCACAAAGTGCGGATGTAGTTCAGACAAATATACAAAATGAGACAACAGTAACTATCGATGCCAACAGCAATCTTACGGAGATCGGCATTCCTTATGGAATATACCCTAATTCAGCCAACAACGAATTGTTAATGGTTTGACAATTCGAATAATTTAATAATTTTATACGTAATTAAATCCTTTATTTTTACAAAAGACTCCAACAAAAAAACGCCGGCATAAACTTGATAATTGGCAAGTAATCCAACGTAATAAGGAATACCAAGCAGGCCTGGAATTTGTGAATAATAAAGGAAAGTAAAGCCTGAATTCCATTACGAATAAAAGTTTGTCAGTCAAAATAAAGGGAGATAAAAATATAAAATCGGTGGTTGTGTGAAAGGAACACAAAACGAAGTCAGTCAAGATTTTACTTACATCAAATGTGTGTTTGTATTAGTGGATCGCCATAATTATGGTCAAAAATTATCAAAATCGAAGTCATTTTATGGTTATCCAACTAATATATGCCCGATTTAGATGAAGAAAAATGTTTGCCTTGCAAAAAATGTTTGCCTCGCATAGAGCTGCACGCAATAAAAAAATAACCATTAGTTAAAATGAGAAAGGACTATGTAAACCAAAATGGCGATGCTATAATGTTTTGGCGGCTTATACATAATTGGATGTTATATTTTTTGAATTTATCAGTAGTGTGACAAAAATAAAATTTATAACTATAAATAAAATTGTCAGTGACAAAAATTCAACTTAATAAATAAAATTGGGAAAACTGCTTTTGATTTGAATTTTTCTGCTATAACATTTGACTTCTGGTTATCGTATAGGTTTTCATAATATACTATTATTGTGTTTGTATTTGTTTGTTACTATAAAATATCAAAAAATATAGTCGGGTCGAGTATATTTTATAGTATCATATTTATTTTTAATGTTGTTATAGTAACAATTGGTAAAAAAAATAAAAAAAAAAGCTAACATAATTTTGCATGTTTATGTTTTGTTCTTGTCATTCAAACGAAAATTGTAATATACTAATCTCTTCTTTTTTTGCAAGGCAAACATTTTTCTTCATCTAAATCGGGCAATATGCACACAAATTTTGTGTACGAACGCAAATTTTTTTCCGCACACTAAGTTAATTAAAAGTTTGTTATTTTTATGGAAAGTGTCATAATTTTTTTTGGTGGTTGCTTCTAAAATAGCTGTGATAATAAAAAAATATAGTTTGTGTACAGTTAAATTGCGATAAATTGGGATCAATTGTGATAATATCGCTAAATGCTATTATTGGCAATTTAATAAAGTAATCGTTTTTTTTTTAAATAATTTATTGGTGATGAAAAAGCCAAATTAAAACTCCAAGTGATAACCAAAAATTTAATATTTTTATTTTTTATTTTTTTCTGTCGCTGTCAAAATTTATCAAGATATTTGTGCTATAAAAAAAAATAAAAAAAACATGCTTTATCTTTGTCACTCCAATGGATTTTTTTTGTTGTTGTCTTCTTTCGACTTGAAGTCAGTTCAGTCAATTATTCACAGTGGAATTCAGGCTTTAGACCGCAAAAAAAGATAAAAAATCTGAATAACTGTTTGTCAATTTGTAAGGTTGTGCCACACTAATTTCTATAAGCTAGACCAAGGAGGCAAATATAGCTTCATTTCGATGACGGTAGAACGGACCGATACTAAACGGAAATGTAACTGTAATAAAATATCCCGCCGCAAATTTCCGTTCTTTTTATTTCTTTATAATTAACGACAACCGGATACCAATCGCAAAGCAAATTGCTAGCGTACCTAAATTGTATTTAGGTACGCTAGCGATTTCGCAGAAACTAATATATAATGTATATGAGAAAATGAATGTCCCCGGTTTCAGCGAGTAAGAAAAGCACAAACAGCTCAAGGGCGATAGATCCTGCAACCGTCGATTTTATTATTCATTAAACTAGCAGCTTCGCACTACTGCAGAGAAGAGACTCGCAAAAAATATTTCGATGCAAACTTAAATGTATGCAAAATGGTTGATTTATCGGCATGCCTATCAACAACAAAAAAGTTATATTGTGCCCACCATGGGACGCACGGGCAACGACATTGCATCGGACTTTTATAAAATCTTAGAACGTATTTGTGACGAAAACGATATAACTAATTTAATAACTTGGAGTGACTCTTGTGTGCCACAGAATAAAAATTCTTTCATGGCATATGCCATTCAACATTTCATATCACTTCCCCATTATAGAATTTATCAAAATGAGATTTTCAATACCGGGTCATTCTTGTATTCAGGAAATCGACAATGTGCATAGTTATATTGAAAAAGTATTATCAAAGAATGAATTTTTGTCACCTATTGGGCTAAATGGTCTACTAAAGACCATTAATAGAAATAGACCGTATCAAATCTTACAAATGGAACCAACCGATTTTTTTAATTTCGATTTATGCGCAAAAAATCTCAACTATAAAGTAGTGTCATTTAGTGCATTAAAAATTTTACGCTTCTGTCGTAATTCATTAGAAATCATATGCAGCTTACTGTATTCTTCAGAAAGCTTTAAAGAAGTATCAATAAGGCAACCGACGAAAACGGCCAGAAATTACGGTCGTCAACCAAAAGCAGTGGTAGCATAAACTACAAATCTGACCGTTGGTCTTAACCATAAATTAATACCAAACAATAATAAAAACAATACACAAAAAATGTATATAACAACAAGACCTGGATTATTACCAAACCAGACCTAGATTATTACCAAATCATCCTAGGAACTATAAATTAAGGTTTACTTAGAACCAACTTTGCAAAATTTACAGACTAAGTGAAATCGACTGCGTTATTATAATTTAAGTTAATTTTAAAGTGGAATATTATTATAAATATATTTAGGTTTATATCACACACATTAATCTGATATGTAAATGTCTGTGATTACTTAAATTAATTTACAAATTTTGTTCTTGATTCTTGAACCGATACTTTGCTCTTGAACCGATCACTTACAACTCTTTTAAATAAATGTTGGCTATACAAATATACTAAAGGTTCTAACTGCAATCACATTTTTCCTTTTATTCAGCCTAATATGGAATTTTTTTGGAAATAGAACATTTGTTGTTTGATACATTATTAATACATAAACAAAAAACTAGAAAATATCCCCTACGAGGAAATATAGCCTAATGAAACTTTGGTTGTCATTTTCTCGCAAATACAAATACTGAAATTAGAACCTTTTTAATCTAAGGTCGCGTCCTTTAAGGAGGAATTTACTGGGATTAAATCTGCTTTCCTAGACAACCTCGGGTTTTTATGAAAATTGGACCAATGAAATTAGACTTCCACGTGAAAAAAATTCTGCTGTACAATAATAGATGTTACTAACGCAAATAAAATGTTGTATATATCAAAAACACACAAAAACAATAATATTACTGACGGATTTTTAAAATGTAAATATCTCAAGTACTCAATTTTCACGTAAAAAAAAAAATGTGTACCAAAATAATAAGGAAAGTGGAATTAAGCAAATATGTTTTCCAAATTTTATTCAAAATATTCTTAACTAATTCTCATAAAAAGAAGAGAAAGTTTCGGCAATTTCAACATTTGACTCGACTTTATTTCACTTTACTTTTATACAATTCAATATTTGCTTTTACTTTAATTATCTACATCTCTCCGCTTGCCACTGCTGGGGTTCTATGACAACAGATTTATTTCACTTGTTTCACGATTTAAAGTAAACCAAAAACGGTTCCCTGCTTTACCATCGGTCGTGTTTATATACCAGTTTGGTGCAGCTCTCGAAATTTCCTTTATTGCGTGTCATAAATCATCTTCATTCTTGTGTATTCCGTTTATGACCCGTAATTATCTGGAAATAGCGTTCATGGCTTGTCATAATCATCATCATGCATTATTGTTGTTGGGCCGTCTCAATATATTTGTGTTGTTCATTTTATACATCAATCACTAAACCACGCCTCCCTTTTTACGCTATATCTCGGACGTTCTTGTTTTTACTAGATCATTATGCATTTGTGCGTTGGTGTACAAACATGTTTCGATGTCCTCAATAAATAATTGTAATAATAACATGGGCTACGACGAGCATCGAACCATCGACCTTTATGTTCGTACTCGTGCCAACTCATGTTATGCAAAATACCTATGTGCATATACATACATAAATAAGACTGCACTTCTGTTTCTTACTTTCGTTACTTTTTACTCGGCAATACTCGTTTCTATATTTTTCAAAACCAGTCGATTAGTTCAACCATGTAGGGAAACATATTGACAGACTACTGCAAAATTCCATACTTAAATTTCTTCACCTAATTCTAACGTGGTATGCTGTAACTTAATAGCGGTACAAACTTCCACAGTTAAAAAGATGTCAGAAACGTATGGAGGTAGTCAAAAAGACAGACACTTTCACGAGATGACGGAAAACCAGTCCCCGAAACCATGGCCAAAAGATTTTTGTTTTTTAAAAAACGAAAGCGACACAATTTTTTACGATATGGACATTTACGTAAGAATATTCATACTAGGTTAATGGGCTCTTTGTTCAAAAATGAGGATTCGAAAAGTACCACAAAGTTTACGAAAATGTACTAAAAGATCGGCGTAAAACAAATTTCCCAAATGCATATTCATGATATCTTAATAACAATAAATCTCGATAACTACAACACGATTAACGACAATAACAAAAACGTATAGAACTTAATATCGTCATCAAAATGATTATTTTTTTATGACTACATTTTTATTAAGAAAATATATTTTTTTACAAAATTCACGACAAATAAAATTATAAAGCATATATTTATTTAATATACAGTAGAAAGTGGAAAGAACATGTTTTGGTGGCCCTTTTACTTATGGGTATATTGTTATCGTTAACATGGACTACTGCATGATTAAGAAATCAGAATAAAATTAAGACAAAACTAAAAAAAATGTTTTGTTACTTAGTCAGGAAGAATTTTAAAATATATGGCTTTTATCTGCAGAAATATATTTACCTATACACAAATAGTTCAAAGGTTATGTGATGTTAAGTAAACAGGAATTACAACAAAAAAAAATCATTTCAAGTAAATATTGGTTGAAGGGGAATTATTTAACAAAACAACAACATTGTAGTTAACTCGATGTTTGTAATATTGCTTGAATTTTTAATATTAATTTTTATTTAAATCTTATTTAATCAGTATACAAAAATTCGAATTAGAGATAGAAATTAACATTGATCGGAGTTTTGGTAAAATGTGTGGGACCAGCAGGCAAACTTGAAGTTTAAAGTATGAATCATATATAAAGAGAATCCAGGTCGGGAATCTAGGTGTAAAACTCGCCAATTTAAATTTGTCGCTAATTAAAAACGGGTCTGTCCGAATCATACCCAAAGTTGACCACTTTTGTAAATGCTTACAAATAGAAATGATTGAAAGTACACTCCGTCTCATTATTTAAGAACAATTATTTTTTTTAATATCCGATTTATTTTCTCCAATATTTCGTACATCTTTTTTTGTCTCACTTGTTTAAGAACTCCTGAGAAATCTAATTACTACGACCATAAAAGCAAAAGAAAATGCCATAGAGCTTGATTAATTCATGACGTTTGCCAAATATGCCTACAGAAAAGTATTTGATTATCGAAGAAAAATCCTCCAAATTGGTAGCAAAACAAAAATTGGAAGAGCTCGCATATTTGGGAATAACTGAAAAATTGAAAAACTCGTGTAACTGTACTGTGCCACATCGGAAACAGACGTTCGATTCTTAAAGAAGTACCCCAATCGTTGGTGAGAGACACAGACGAATGATAGTTGAAATAGAATATCATTTATTTCTACTAAGCGAAATAGTGTTCATATTCAGTTTAAGTAAAAGAGATACAAACTCGCTTCTCGCTTTTTGTGCAAAATCCCAGTCCTGTTATAATGATAACTGTAATGTGTGGTATAAATATACATTACTCAGTTCTATAATTTACAACTACAGATTTACATTTTATTATATATTATATTATATTAATTTTTATATATTTTATATTATATTTTTTATTATACTTAATATAGTAGTTGGATTAGTAATTGCAGAAAATACCACCAAAATATAATTGTATGAATGTGACAGCTCTATATATTAATGGTCAACCGCGGAAATGTTGTAAATACAAAATAGGGCCAAACCGAGTTATGTACGGATATGTGTACCTTAGTAAGCGATTCTGTCACTGGAATGGTAATAATAAGGTTTTCCCAGATGTTAGAAGTACATTTGATTCCAATTCTACCAGCACAAAAAATTGTTGAGATATGCTAACTCATTAGAGCATTTAAAGCTAAAATTTAAATTCCTATTTTCGACTGCACAGATGTGGTATGAATGTCGAAGGGCCTAAGGTCGAAGGGCCGAATGTGTCGAAGGGCCGAAAGTCTCGAAGGGCCGAATGTCGAAGGGCCGAATGTGTCGAAGGGCCGAAAGTCTCGAAGGGCCGAATGTCGAAGGGCCGAATGGGTCGAAGGACCGAATGGGTCGATGGGCCGAATTTTGTTTTCTTTTGTTTTTAGAAATATAATTTTTTAAATTTGTTGTTTTAAGGAATATTTTGTACATTTTTTTATCAAATACAAATTAATTTCTTATAAATTTATGTATTTTAATATATTTAATCTTTGGAAATCATTTTTCATTACTGATCTCTATCTTAACTAAACAAAAATCAAAAAATCGGATGGTAAGTTGAATCGTCTGTAGGTAACATCCAATTTGGTCGGGCCGACCGTCGGTACAATTTGTCTTTTAGAACAAAAAATCATAATTATCGGTCGGCTTTCTTTCAATCTCACTATACGAAAATGTATTATTTTCCTCTAAACGACGAACACATAAAAAACAAAGTGATTGAAAGATTTTTCAAGGGTGGATCTACAAAAAAGAGTTGTATTGATGTGTCCATTTACATAATCATAAATTACAACATTAAGTGTTTTGGTTATTCTATATGCCTATTTCCATCATGAATAAATTTATCTAGAAAAAGAAAAGATAAGAAAAATATCTAGAAAAGGTAGAAAAGCTGAAACAGATCATGGTAAATCGACAGCCTAAAGGGGAAACGTCTTTCCTTAAAGGCCTTGCAAATAATACAGCTCTTCATTGATTTATAGCACTAATCCATTAAATTTAGTTTAATTTTTATTATATTTTTCAGACATATCTCAAGAAGAAACTTCTGAAATTATAATTTTAAATAAAATTTGTGTATAAATTAATTATTAAAATTTGCTTTTCATACATACACGTACATTTTTTTCTCTATTCTGCGGAAAATAAATTGAAGAAAAATGACATCGACTAATTTAACTTAGAATTGTAAAGGCTAACGGCTTCGGTAACTCTCATGGGCACGCGGGAGGTCGCTGCGCTCCCCCCCCCCCGCTTAGCCCTTCAAAGGGCTTTAGCTTTGAACTACGGGGGACGTAGGAGCCGGGATCAGCAGACATGTCGCACTGCGTGCCGCACGTAGGAACGGATTATATAGAATAAAAAGATTACCAAAATATGTACATAATGTTGTTGATTATATGAATGGACACATTAATAAAACTCTTTTTTGTAGATCCATCCTTGAAAAATCTTTCCATCCCTTTGTTTGTTATGTGTTCGTCGTGTAGAGAAAAATAATACATTTTCGTATAGTGAGATTGAAAGGAAGCCGACCGATAATTAGGATTCTTTGTTCCAAAAGATAAATTCTACCACTTACCTTTTTTTCTAAAACAATAGTAATAAAATATATAATGTTCTAGAAAATAACATCCTTCGTAAATGAAAGAATATTATCATCAGTTTAAAAAACAGGAGTAACTTGAATTTTTACGACATTTTATAACAAAATTCTTTTTTCTTATTTAAAATCTATTTATACATTTGGTATACATATTTAAAAAATATTAACTTCGCCTTTTGTTATTATATACGAGCGCTTATACTACAAAAGTAATACATATGTGTAAGCCCACATATACTATATATTCCATTTATATTGATATAATAAGACTTGGTTTTGCTGAAATACCTATTATGTACAAATATTTTTTCACTTGATCAAAAGGAATGCAAAATATAAATAAAAATTAATGCAATATTTTTGTCGATAGAATATCCAAAGATTAAATATTTATAATAAAATGAGGGTGTCATAGATGAACACATCTATGACACCCTCTTGAGAGTGCGGAATTCATGGGCCGAACCACCTTTTATGTCAGCACTATAGGCTGGCATGAAGCAATGCAATGTGCAGGTGGTTTAAAACAAAAACGTGTCTATAGCCGTACGTCCTCGATTTGGCTACTGCGTAAGGTAGGACGTAAAAAGGAACTGCGAAAGAGTTGGGAGTGCCTTTGAGCCCCAGAAAAAATTTCAGAAATAGAAACAAACAAACGTATTTACGCGTCTATGATACAAAACCGTCATAATACTAATTTTGGCAAAAAGCATATGTCGCTAAAAAAAAGCGATTCAACTGATTCGTTAACCTTGATTTTCAATTTCACATGAAAATTTAATTCGCGGGGTAAAACTATAAATGGCCGCAATAATGTTCTGAACTCATCGATCAAAAAAGATATAGGTTTGACGGAAGATGTTTTTAACACGTCGGTTTCTAGCTTTGTTCGAGACATTCGTCATAAAACATTCTTTCATTTCTTTGAATATTCGTTATAAAAAGTTGTCTTTCACATTATTGTCCAACTTCTGTTTCTGTCCAAATTAATTTTATTCAAAAATAGCTTGAAAAAATTAATAAAAAAAAAAAAGTTTAAGCTAAATAACCAAAAAAAGCATTTTATTAAAAAAAAAAATAATAAAAAATCCATGTCTACGACACTATAGGATAGGAGTATTTACAGTTACCAGGTGTGTAAATATGAAACCGGAATTTTTTAGCAAAAAAGTAAATATTCATCGTATGATAATTGTGAAGAGTATTTTATTCAAAGTATTGTCCATTATTAGTTATACATTTTTTCCATCTTTCTGGCAATGCACGCCAAAAAAACTGTTCTTCTTTTGAGGCAAACCAGTTATCAAGCCAGTTTCGTACATTTTCGTAGGAAGTGGAGTGCTCCTCAGCAAGCCCGTGCCCCGTCGATGCAGACAAGTGATAATCGGACGGAGCCAAGTCTCGCGATTTTTTTTATTTATTTTTATTTTAAAAAAGTAAAAATTTATTCGGAACCATAAGCTCCATACAGTTTTGACTAATAATAACAAAAAATACAATTTTCTCAAAATATTAAATTATTAAAAGCACAAATAAATTATTCAACTGAAATAATTTTTTTTTTCAATGATTGTCTGATTTCCACTTTCGTCATGTTAAAGTCGCAAAATATGCAAAGTTCGTTATAAAGTTTCGATATAGAATTCAAAGGCTCGTCGCTTCCATAATTCGTTCGGTGAAAATCAATTTTCAAGAGTGTGCGAGTACGTAGGTTTTTAATAGGAGCATACAATTTTAGGTTCATTAACAAGTACGCACTCAAAATATTTCCACCGTTAAGTAAATCGGAAATAAAAATAGCTTCAGCATGCTGACGACAAATTTCAAGTGGCTCAATTTTCAAAGATTTACATCTATCTACAAATGAAGGTAGATTCCTAACATTTTCCCACCAAGGTAATCGACGGTCAAACTTCCCAGTTTTATATGCATAAAAAATGAGAAAAGATTTTTGTATTGATTCAATTCTGTTTATGTGATCATTATAACGTGGAGACCATATGCATGATGCATATTCGAACTGTGAGCGTACAATAGATTGATACATGCAAACAAAAACTCTAGGGTTAGGTTAGGTTAGGTTGGAGTGGCTGCTTACGCACACTTAAACCGGTGACGGTCCATTGTGATACTACAGGATGTATCCCCTTTTTTTAATTTTTTTTTTTCAGGTATTGGAACCATTTCGAGCTACTTATGTGGCGTAAGACGTCCCGCACTTTAATGTTTTCGAGATCCGAGAGGCAGTCCATCCTGAACTTACCTAAGTGTTTGTGCCTTCTGAGAGCCAATGCTGGACACGAGCAAAGGAAGTGGACCAACGTCTCTTCCTCCTCTTCGTCCAAGCAGCTTCTGCAGAAGTCATTAGCCTCCAGACCCAGCCTTCTTGCATGTTCTCCAAAAAGGCAGTGTCCCGTGAGAATTCCTACGGCCGTTCTTAATTCACGTCTGCGTAAGGATATTAATGCCCTAGTGCGCCCCAAGTCCAGCTTTGGCCAAACTTGTCTTGCAACTCTACAGGTGAGGGTATTAGACCACCTTTACCCCGCTGAGGATAGCGCCTGCTTCCCAAGTGCTTGTCTCAGCGCTGTGATAGGCCTCCCCAGACTTGCCCTTTCCGGTTGCAGCTGGAGAGTCGTACCATGCCTAGCAAGTTCATCTGCCCTGCAGTTCCCCATGACGCCCGAGTTACCTGGGACCCAGACTACCTGGATGTTGAAATGCTCACCCATCTCATTTAGAGATGAGTGACAACTCAACGCCACCCGTTACGCCAGACACCGATTCTAACGACCGGATCGCCGCTTGACTGTCCACATAGATTGTGATATCGTCTGAGGATAACACATTATGCTTCAACCACGTCATGACCTCCTCAATCGCTACGACTTCAGCTTGGTACACGCTGCAGTAATCAGGGAGACGAATAGAAATATTTACATTTAATTTGTCACAGAATACTCCAGCTCCTACTTTGCCGTCTAGCTTGGAGCCATCTGTGAAGAATTGCAACGCTTCGGTTTCCGATAACGGTCTATTCCTCCAGGATTCCCTTGAAGGGAAGGAGGTCCGAAATCGCACAAACAAAAACTCTAGGATTATTAAACTCTTTCATACTACGTTTTAAAAATCCCAACATAGAATTGGCTTTGGCACGCATCATGTCAAAATGACGATTAAATGATAATGTAGAAGTGAATATAATTCCAAGATCCCTTATTTCGTTAACATGATTCAAAGTGTTATTTGCAATGTTGTAATTATAAATAAGATGCGAAGATGAACGTGTAAACGTCACCATTTTGCACTTAGCTACATTCAAATGTAATAAATTATTCTTACACCAAGAGCTTACCCCATCAATATTCATTTGTAATTTAACTGCATCAGATAGACTACGAATAGGAGAAAATATTTTTAGGTCATCAGCATATATTAGACATTGGGAAAATTGTATGCTTTTTGTGATACCATTTACAAATAATATAAAAATAAGTGGACCAAGATGTGAGCCCTGAGGTACTCCAGAATAAACATAAATTGGTTTAGAAAAACTGTTGTTAATTGCTACAGACTGTACCCGCCCAGTGAGATACGACTCAAGCCATTTGATTAAATTATCATTAATTCCGAAGGATTTTAATTTTTGCAAAACAATAAAGTGATTGATTGAGTCAAACGCCTTACTGAAGTCGGTGTAAATGACATCCAGTTGAGCATTACTCTCAATCATCTCCGTGGCATGTTTCGTAAACTCCACTAAATTTGACACAGTAGAACGCCCACGGAAAAAACCATGTTGTTCATCTACAATAAACGACTTTAGTCCAAAAAACATATAATCACACACAATTGACTCAAATAATTTAGGAATGGCTAACAATAACGAAATACCCCTGTAGTTAGAAACATCACTCCTATTACTAGATTTAAATATTGGTACAATATGAGACGATTTCCAGGCAACCGGAAAAACACCTTTTAAAAGTGAATCATTAAATAAAATTGACAAAGGCAGAGCCATTTCATTACTAAAATTGTTAAGAAAGTATGAAGGAATACCATCTGGGCCACATCCCATCCTTAAACAAATGGAGGGATTTAACGATATCCTCCGGAGATATGTGAGGTGTGTACAAACAAGAGTTGGTACAACTACCTTCTGCACTAACATATTTGTCATTATCAATATCAGTCCGACTATATATATTTTGAAAAAATGAAGCAAATAAGTCAGCAATATCCCCAGAATTATTACTAGTAACATCATTGAACCGCATAGTTGAAGAAAATCTAAAAGTTTTGCTTTTGAAGTCAACGAAATTCCAAAATGATTTTGGATTTGAAGTCATATTATTTTGAGCCTTAATAATAAAATTTTTATAAGCAATATAATGCAAATCGTCAAAATGTTTCGATAAAATTAAAAATGCTAATCTGTCGTCAGCGTTTCCGGATAACTTCCATCTTCGATATAATTTTTTCTTACGATTACGTAGGTTTATTAGATCGTTGTTAAACCACGGAGGATTATTACGATTAACTTTTTTATTAGAAACCTACAAACCTGTCGAAGCCAATGAATAAAATGGCATAGAAAATTTGCACGTCGCGGTCAATATCCACCAACGAAAAACACGAATCCCACTCTACTAATTTGAAATAAGAAATCAGACCATCATTATCAGCACGCCTAAAATCATATGATTTAATAGAATTACAATTATTAGTATTAAAATTAGACACCAAAAACTCTGATACGTTTAAATTGATTTCCATAGATTTGTGGTTGACATCGTTGATGATATACGGAACTGGTGCCAACTTTATCATAAATAGAAACGTTATTTATCTGAACGAGACCAAATGACAAAATGGAATCAATACATATTGATTCAGCCTCCGACTTGACATTGTACGGAATGACACAGTTTACATCGTCATCTACCAGCCATTCAATCTTTGGCAAGTTGAAATCGCCAACTATCAGCACATTGTCAACTAAGTTGAGTTTATAAATTATATTATACAAACAATTTGTATTTGTCGTATAAACTTCAGATGAAGACCTCGGTGGAATGTAAAGGCCAATAATGAAAATATTTTTCTTAAACATATTTAACTTGATGCATAAAAGTTCAATTGTTGGATCACTGTCAACTGCCACACTTACAATTGATGAATGAACTGCCATCAATATACCTCCTCCACTTGATTTGACACTAGATATTGCGGAGCGATCACACATGTACACAATATAGTCTGTCGGAAAATACTCAGAACTATATATATTCGGATTTAAATTGGTCTCTACAATCACGTAAACGGGATACATAGAAGCGACGACAAAGCGATAGAACTCAGCGGATTTAGAGGCAATACCGCGAACATTTTGAAAATATATACTAAAATTGTTTCTTAAATCAATATTATTATGTGTTGATATGTTTGTGCTTAAGGCACTCGTTGAGGGAGCCGCCGACCTCCCCGAAAATTTCTTCTATTTTGATTGAAGTTGAATTCCTTGATAAGTACATGTTCCGGCCATAAATCAGCATTCATAATAATCTCAAAGGATTCAAGTGGCACACTTACTTTATACGAAATATAAGGCGCTCCTACTCCATTCTGCGAATCCGTACACAAGTAGCATCCGAAATTTGAAGATTATTTTTCACAACCTCAGTGAATTCACTGTCAGTAATGGTAGGTTTAAGTCTCGACACAAAAGTCCATTTACGTGGTGGAATAGCTTCAATAGATGTTATATTACTACCAGTACCAATTAAGACATCAGGTTTAAGCTTTTTGTTTTGGAAAGCCACATTATTATTATAAATCAACGAATGTTTAAATTACCGGTGAAACATTTTTGCACATGTTTATATTTGAGGTTTTAGTTTTAGTTTGATTCATACAATCATTATTAGTCATCATCGTCGGTAATAAATTGGTAGCCCGTTCAGACTGAATCTGAGCTACGGTACCATCATTATCATAAAATTTATTATTAATAATTATATGACTACCGCTGCACCCACCGCTATTGGTTAACTGTTGAATAGATTGAGAAACAGCCACACTTACATTCGTGATGTTATTAGCTTTAATATTACTGGTTTTATTTATAGTATTGGAAGTACCGCTATTATGACGATTTTTAATATTGGATAATTTTGAACTCATGGAAATTAGATCACTTTGGAGGTTATGAATGTTTGTGTTAATAACATTGAAAGAATCTGTCATCTTTGAGGGCTACGCGGGGTGGAGTGAAGCGACCTCCAGCGTGCCCGTGAGAGTTACCGAAGCCGTTAGCCTCTACAATTCTATTTATATTTTTGGTTATTTTCGTTTCATAACCGAAATCCCATGCCACATCCCGTTATATAGATCAATCCCTGTGAGTGTCACCACAGCGTTTGATAAAACAAAGTTTCTGATCTACGTCAGTTACCATGAATATAACGCTTTAAATCACCCTTCCCGCTATCGCATAGATATCGAGCTTATAAATTTACGTAGCTAAGAGCCCTATTGTGTCCATGCCATATCCCGTTATATAGATCAATCCCTGTGAATTTCGCCACAGCGTTTGATAAATCAAATTTTCTGACCTGCGCCATCATTTAGCTTGAATATAACGCTTTAAATCACCCTTCTCGTCATCGCATAGATATTGGGCTTATAAATTTACGTAGCTAAGGGTCCTATTGTGCCCATGCCATATCCCGTTATATAGATCAATCCCTGTGAGTTTCACCACAGCGTTTGATAAATCAAAGTTTCTGACCAACGTCAGTTACCTTGAATATAACATTTTAAACCACCCTTCTCGAAATCACATGGGTTGAAATTTTACTATGAAATATGATACCATGTGATTTAGTTCTGGTGTTTTAGTTATTCCTGTTATATTAATTACATTCAATATAATTATTACCTCTTTTGTTTTGTATACATATAGTATATAATGGATGAAATACAATATGTACTGTTTAAACAATTCACTTGAGTGTTTCAACAATTTTATATTAATTTTTAATATTTATGTTTTAAATTATAATGCCTAAATTATAATGAATTATTGAACAAAAGTTTTTCGGGCTGAATTTTCGTTTTATGTACTAATTTTCAATTTTTCGGGCTGGAAGCTAAGACTCTTTAGATTTATAGCAAATTCACATTCTGAAAAGACCTTTTTCGGGCTGAAAGGTTTTTTCGGGCTAACTTCACATACATCTTTAAGATCACCAAAGATATTTTTAATCAATTCATATACACTTGTAAAAAATATGCACGCTTTCTACTGTCAGTGTCAACTCCATATCCAATAAAGTGCTGCTGTAACTGTATAATATAACTGTCGAATGTTTCTTTATGTTCATCGAAACTACGAAATTGCGGGACTGCATTCAAACTTTGTGCGGTTCTTGTTTTTTATCTAGCACATTATCCATGCACTCAGCATGTTCTTGATCCATTTTTGTAAATGTAAAGTTGGTTTTAATGAAACAAATATTAATTATTGAATTACAATTAGGTTTTTTTGATTTTATTAAATGTCATAATTATGCTGGTCCCAATTCAACTGACTTGAAAAAATAGCAAGAAGAGGAACATTCATTAAATACAGTAAGCAATTATGTAATAACAAAATAAGAATAACCGGTTATTGTATACAGTGGTATTTGTGTTGTACATCATGTGCTGTAGATGAAGGTGAGTTTATGTTGTAAAATATCAGCTCATGATTCTACAATTTACAAATATGATATTTTGTCTTAGTGATTATTTCATTAATTATATATCACTAATCACTACCCTTATACTTGAGGTTGAAATACTCGTATACCTAAAGGTGAAAGCCAAACAAATTTTATTGCTGAGACGCAATAATGCAAAATTTAGGGAAATAGACATGCCCCTAATTGGAATACAACAACAAATTACAACTGCATAAATTTTCTATTTAACTTCTTTCCCATCCACTTACCCTCCCACCGGTTTCCTAAACTTGAAACAGCAACGACAATAAGTGTATGGTATTACACACATTTACACCAAACGTAATAAAAGAATTAAACTTAAGATTTGTCTTACAAACAAAAGGGAAATAACATGCATACTGAAAAACTGTTCTAATTGTCTTTTTATATATTTTTCATCAACATTTCATACCAGACAACCATGGAGGGCATACAGAGAAAAAAGATCATGACTTTTTACGACTTTAATTATGTTAAAATTGACTATAAAAGTCCTAAAGAATTTTTTCTGTATTCTTCGTTTTCCTTAATATAGTATACCATATAGCACAGTTGCGCTTGACGGAAAAGTGTAGGGAAGTTTTCCGTACTTGTCGCGGTGAAAATTATACACAATTTTTTTGTTTGTTTTGAAGATAATTTGTAAACTGTTGTAATGAGATTTTCCTTTTTTATTTTATTATTTCGGATTAAAAATTGTAATAAAACTAAGTTTTATTCGTATTTTGTTTTATTTATTCTTGTTGACTAATTATAAGTTTGATTATCTGCGTATGGCGAGAGTATGAGTATATATTGTGTGTGTGTGTGTGTGCGTGTGTGTTTGTGTGTGTGTGTGTGTGTATAATGGTTAGAGATTATCTAGGCACTAAAATAATCATCCACAACGAGATTATCATTTAATAAAGTTGAAATACCTCATAATCCTTCTCCAAATTCACATCCAAATGTATCCTAAATCCGCTTTATTGCGTGATTTTCCATTTTTTTAACCTAATTTTATTTTTGAAATAAATAAAAAACTCAAATAAAAATAAATAAATAAATTTTAATGAAAAATTACGACCGATCGTAAAAAATAAATACTGATGCTGATATGATATGGCGGTAAGTATGTTATCTTATTTATAATATAAGGATAATAATGTTTTATAGAAAAGTTGGTTTCGTTTTTCATTTCGACTTTGTTTTTATTTTTAAAAGTGGAAAAACGCGCACAGAACCAAAAAACGACATTAACTAAACCCACTCTTGATAAGTTATAAATAAATTTCCAAATGTAAAAGACATTACATGTTGCGACTGAGTGTGCTTGTTTTGTTTTTTTTTATTGTTTGGTCATTTTATTACCATTGACGAATAAATAAAACATAAATTAAATAAATAAGAAATGATTTGGCGTACTGTATTGGATATGCTTTGCGTACAGAAATTAAAACAAACGACACACAATAAGGAAACTGTTGTTCAAAACGAGTTTGCAAAATGGATTGGTTTTGTCGCCGTACATTTTGTGTACAGAAAGAAGGCAACATTTTTTTTAACAACATTTAGATTCATTAATATTCCTTTATCGAAATTGATTTTAATTATTTATTTAAATTCAGCCAAAGTGTTTAAAAAACAAATAAAAGTGTTAATAAAAAATTTTAAGAATCATTTTATGGATTTTTCTTATTTTTAAATTAATTTTAAATTTAGCGGATATTTTTTTATAAGGTTATCTTGCCTTTTAATAACATATTAAGATTATTGATGCGTGCCCACAAAAAGTGTGATAGTTTTTTGTACATTTTGTCTGTTAGGGTTTAATATGATCAGCAAATACTCAATAATTTATGTCAACAAGTACTTTCTGTTTATTCGGAACTTCTTTGAAAAACTTTTTCAATTTTCTAAATTTTCCGTAAGTCGTACAATTCATAATAAAAATATGACGCTGCTCTTTATTATAAAAACTACCGAGTACTTATTGGTGTAAATAATATATTCAGTAATTCTAATTGTAACAAAAGAAAACACAAGCGAAGAATATTGGTAAACTGCACAAGTTTTAAAATAATATACATATATGTAAATCTAATCGAATTTTGCAAAATAGTCTTGGATTGCGGCCGGAAACTGCACATATATGCACGTTTCGAATTTTATGCCTCGCTGTTGCGAGAGCTTATTGATATAAGCTGTACTGATAATAAAAGAGATTCACTATTTTCGTCACATTGATCGGAACACCCATATCAAAATTTGAAAAAAGTTACTCCGTTAATTATTAGAACAAAAATATACTATTCGGTAATTTAGATGACTCTTTGAAAAACAGATGGTTCTGTCTAATATTTAGTAATGCTAGCGTTGGTACTACGAAAACTTTTTTTATAATTGTTTCATATATTTTGGCATATGGAAAACAAAAAAAATCAAATTTAGTTGAATTTATGAATACTAGCTAGATAGCCCTAAAATTATAAACATTAAGTATTCGTATTCTGTTATTTGATTAATACCGCTGTTCTCATTTAAGCACAAGATAAAAAGAATGCGCCTTAAATGTTATTAACTCTGTGGCGTGTGTGTCCCTACGGCATAAGCCAATCATACCTGAATTCTCACTAAATCATAATAAAATTGAAATTCCAAATTATTTCCCACATTGTACATTTTATTGTTAGAAATACTTAGAAATGTGCAAGGTACATTTTAATAGCAACGGAATATCTCAGTTGCCGCAAACTAAATGTAGTTAGCGCTGTGGAAAATAAAAGTACGTTAGAAAATATCATTGCGTAAAGTTATGTCACACAACCAATATTAATAAAAAAGAAAAACCAATGTTGTATCTCCTGTATAGAAAATAAAACTAAATAAACTTAAATTAACGGCAACGGCAAGTTTCCTCCATCATTGCGAAACGTGTTCAGTGGCCTATAAATATCCGCACGTTAATTAACATGCCTTAGGCACCCGCGAACAAACTACACCTCGTGTAACAGAGTGTCGATAGACACGTGTTTACCCTGTACCCAACTTCCATGTTAATCGGGACGTTATATGGGATACTTAGTACAACTATGCACTGCTATGATATGGCATTGCTCATATAACTGTAATATGAACATAAAGACATTCTAGAACGATCGTTCAAGAGAAATGAGTCAAAAATTAAAAATAACGGTTGGTCGAAGCGATGAAAGTTGATGTACAATATATTGTACAAGGCGTTCAGGATTGAGGGTTAATACATTCTACAAACCTCGCGACTACACGTAAAGATTTTTCACCATTTTAAAACTAATTTTAATTAAAAATAAAATCTTTATTAGAAGTTTGAATAACGTGAAACTCGAAAACTTTATTTCTGAATTATTTTATTTAACATGAAAACACTAGTTTCGAGCAGATCTGCCCGAAACTAGTTGTTTCTTTGTTAAATAAAATAATTAATTAGAAACCAAGTTTTACACTCGCACAAAGTTTTAATTTTTAATTAAAATTTATTATTAATTTAATAAAAACTTAATTTAATTGATCCTCATTTAATGGACTTCGTATTCTAGGGGACACAATTTTTCCAAATTTTTTAAATAATTTATCGTTTTTCAATGAAATGAATGAAGTTCCGGAATATGGCAAATTATGGAAGAATCTGGCTATTTCTTAACCAGTTACGATAAAATTCGACATATACGATGAAAATGGTATTGTAAAAAGGTAGCAGGGACAGCAGAGACGCAACGATTTCAACAACAACGTCAAGCAACACTACCTACAGTTAGTACAAATTTGGGTGACCGCATGGGAACATGATGATGGAACGAAATCTCGCCCCACCTCACAACCACCGATGGAAAAAATGGTGGAGGGAATAATAATAGTTGTTTACAGCTTTTCAGAAAAAAAGAGTCTGCGGCACCAGGAAATTTGTGTTGTCATTATGTCTTCTTACAGGTTGGAGCAGTAGATGAACTTTAAATTGTATTGTCTTGTGTTAAATAAATTACTAAAAACTATATTACTAACAAATTTACTAACTATCAACTACTTAGGTGTCTGGAATCGGGTTGAGTCTTTGTTGCTAACATTGTTTTCCCATCCCTCGATCTTGTTATATCTAAAAAAGGTGTACGACGGCGGCCTGGCCAGGGGCGCGGATTTCACAACTATATTAGACTTATGTGGTTATCGATGTGGCGCCTTTCTTTACGGAGTGAAATATTGCTATGTTTGGGCTTCATGAAGAATGGTGTCGTGTTGTGTAACATGGGTATAGTGGTGTTGTGGTATTTGCATTTATATACGGGAGACTTGCTTAATGCTTGATCGTACATCGCAATCAATCAACCAATCAATCTGGAGGTATAATTTCTGTTATAGTAAAGGACCTATAGTGGATTTAACTTCGATTTTCTAGTCTCGTTTTTGAGATAAACTTGATTTCCAGTCTCAAACGAATTACTAAGAACAATTCTTGTATTGCTTTGATTTTTGCTTACATAGCAAAAGATTATCATGAGCTATTTTATGGGATTGCTTCAGTTTATATTTAAGATCAAAGAAATAATCATCATAATTATATAGAAGATGGACATTTTTAGAAATTGAATCAGGAATGTTTGGTTTATAATCAAAAACTAATTCAAATGGCATAAATTCAGTGGATGTATGCGAAGGGGTATTATATGATAATGTAGCATATTGTGCTCATGAATCCCAATCAAGTGGATAATTTCAACATAGTTCCGAGATACTCAACTAAGGTTTTATGGATACGCTCAAGTGGCCCATTAGATTGCGGATGATACGCACTTGTATTAATTTTTGATTTTTTAGCATTTTGCAAATCTATTTAAACAATTTTTTACAACAGAATATACAAATAAAATGGTGAATGAACGACTCAGCGACAGTTTCGGATTCCTGATAGTGAAGGGAATTGCGAGGGAAAATTTCGTTAAATCGCATTGCATCGTCAGAAAGTATTTATTATACCGATGAGAAGATGGTAATAGAGCAACGATATCTAGAAATATTTTTTCAAACGTTTTGGAAGATGTACTTTTGATTTTCATTGGAACATTTCTATTTTGAAAACTTTCATTTTTCTGACAAAATGAACAGTTTTTAACATAATTTTCAATTTTTGCAAACATTTTTGGAAAATAGAAAAATTTCTTAATCTTTTGAAGGTTCTATAAACGCCTTGATGCATTCCTAGAGGTCCGTCGTGATACTCTTTAATAATTGTATTAATATCGTCATCATTTGTTAAAGAAATAATCTCCTTTTGTTGCTGATTAGTAATTGGAATGTTATTATTAGTAACTGGTAAAATAGAATTATCAGAATTCATTGATCAAGAATTGGATAAATTTGAATTGTTAGGATTTGGAGAAGAATTTGGTAATGATATAGAATTATTAAGATCCGAATTTTGACTATTTTGAACAGATATATTGTTTTTCAAAAGTGCATTTGACAACTTAAACTTTGAACGAGTTATAATTTTGCATTCAGGAATATCTGTCACAATTCGGCTTAATGAATCCGCGTTACTATTTAATTTGCCTGATTTATGAACGATTCTGTAATCGTATTCATCAAATTTTACTATCCATCTGTAAAGTATCGATGAAGGATTTTTAATGTTGCAAAGCATATTAATGGTTTATGATCGCTTACAAGTTTAAAAAACATATTCCATAGATATAAGGACGAAAATGTTTTGTAGCCCAAATTATCGCAAGAAGTTGCTTCTCTATTGTGGCATAATTTTTCTCATCACGATTCAAAACACGACTGGCGTATGCGATTGGTAAGTCAGCACCATTTGTCTCCTGATTGATTGATTTGATTGTGAGTGTATGGCCAAGCATTATAGCAGGATCTCCCGGACTCCTAGGCATACACCGTACACCCGTATACATATAACAAAACCGAAGGATAGGACAGGATTATTAGTAGGGACAGACTCGACCCGGTTACAGAGACCAATGCGATCGATAGCTAGTAAATTATTAGTGTTATATATAGTAAATAAGTTAGCACAAGACAGCACAATCTAACTACATTATTAGATGATCATTTCTCTGTAATCCAGGGCCGGATACTCAGGACTTCCTAAATCTAAATCAGGACTTATAAAATTATTAATGTTGTAATGTCCCCCTGTCATTAATTTACCTGATAAAATATTTAAGGAAAATTTAAAACTACTAAGATAAGATCAAAAACGGCACTTATTTTATTTTTCATGGTCCTTCTACATTTAACATATTTCTAATTAATTAATTATTACATACTGCAACAAGAATTAATATAAACCTTAATCACCATTTTAAACATTAAATTTTACTTAAAATTAATCATAAATTTCCTACCGATCAAGAAAAAGAGAATAAATAATTAAAAATTCAATTATTTTATAAAATGTATAATAAATAATTTAAAAATGATAATGTTACAGCATCACAACAGTCTAAAATCATCAATAATTCAGTTAGGTACAATAAGTATATCAAGAATCAACAAATAAAATTAATATACAAATTTCCAGGCAACTCCTCTGAAAATTAATTTTAATTAATAAATCACCATAATACCAAACAAAAATTTAATTCTGAAATTCAGGATTAATTTTAATCCTGAATTTCAGAATTAAATTTTAAACCCTCTGGAACTATGTTATATTCTGAAATTTGAATTATTTATTAGCAAATTAAGGAAGAGAAACCTTTAAATATTCTTTAAACTAAATTAATTAATATATATTAATGAGCAAAACACAATATATTACATACGAGTATTACAAAAAATTAACATTTTATGAAATTGCATATGTAGACTTTCCCAATTCTAAGCTAAAAAATTCTAAAAGAGTGTTAACAATTTTTAAATTGCTGGGTAACGATTTAAATTCACAGCGCTTGTTTCATTAGTTACCGTTATCCTGTTGATAGTTAATTAATTGTTTACCTACTGCAACTAGATTTAAAAATAAAAAGTTGAAAAAATATATTTAACCATAAAATTAAATTTAAACTAATCGGCTATTTCCTATAGATCTATATAATATAAACATTGATCATGTTACGACTTAAAAAAGTCTAGAATATCAATAATTTAGTTAAGTACTACATGTACCTATGTATGATATTTACTAATAAAACTCAAATAGAATTTCCCAGATATCACTGAAAACTAAATTGCTTTACTACTTAATTAATAGAAATTAACTTATATAAATTAGTTAGTGATAAATAAAATAAAATAGATATCACAAGACAATACAATTTCTACGCTACATAACTGCTGGATGCTTGGAGTTTCTGGATGCTGAGCATATGAAATTAACTATAACATATATCAAATTAAGTTAATCAATTGTGACGACGCGTTCTTGCATCGTCCCGGCTCATAGTGCAATACAGGTGCATAGCCCTTTGAACGTGAAACTGAACGAAGAGAGAGGGGAGACGAAATCTTGATTATTGATTTTTATTTTGGTAATCGATGATTGATTTTTTGAGGGGGTTAATTTTTGAATTTTGTGGCGAGGAGTCGATTTTTCAAATTGGAAAGAAGGAAATTATAAAATTATAAACATTAAAATTAATAATTAAAATTGTAAAGATGGAAATTATAAACCTTAAAATTAATAATTAAAATTGTAAAGACGGAAATTATAAACCTTAAAATTAATAATTAACATTGTAAAGTTAAATTAAATAAACAGAAAAATAAATTATAATTTTTAATAAATAGTTGAATCCACTTGAATTGCTTGTTTGTGTTTCAATTATAAAACATGGGATAACATGCCAACCAATCGGCAACCATAACAGTGGTGATAGCGGTGAAACAGTTTTTTTTGTTTAAAATTTTGTACAATATCTGTCAAGTTTTAAATAGCAACACTTAGTTAGTGGATGTGTTGTAGTGACGTAACAGAATTACGTACATAAATATTAAAGTTCGTACCTAAAACTTTAAATCTGCGGGAGTGGTTAGTCAACCATACGAGTGGTACATTAAAAAGAAGAATGTACATCCATTTAAATTTATAAATTTAAATATGTGTAATAAAACAAAGCAAACGAAAAAAAATTTATGAAATAGAATAAACCTTATACAGTTATTAATAAAGCTAAGTGATAAAAGTGATATTGCCATTCATAAATGGTCGATGAATGTTCTGCACACCATAATCACCAGTTCTGGTCAACTTTTAAATTTATTGTCGTGATTGGGGGTTTCGTCTTAAAGTACGAGTATCTTTGAACCAGAATAATTTATGTATATAACTGCCTCCTGAATTATTACGTAAATTACATGTAATAGTGAAATATTGGATTTGCTACGATATACCGGTAATCAGCCGCATAATCAACTTGGATGAAAGTACACAAATTCATCATTTACAGCTTTTACGGTCAAAATCAGTAATCAATACAATGAGGGTCAAGTAGATGTTGAACAACATCAATAAATTTAGAAAAAAAAATAAATACGTAAGAAATTTTATCATATTTTATTTACTAAAAAGTTTATTTTGAACAATTTAATAATTTTTAAAAATAAAAATTAAAATTAAAATTTTACCTATTTACATACTCACACAGTTAAATGTAGTTATAAAACAAAAAAATATTTACTAAATCTTAGTTATAAAATTTAATTTAAACTTTGTAACATGTAAAATTGAAAACGAAACCAAAAAGAAAAAAATAATAATAATAATTTTAATAATAATTTTTGTATATTTCCATAGTTTTGTTTTGGTTTTCAATTTATTTAACGTAGGATTTCCCTTTAAATTGTTTTAAATATTCTGATTTCCTTTCAATCCCATAGAAAAATTGCCTTCTTATATATAACTCTTTCTGATTAAATTTTTATTTTCTTCTCATAAGTTTGAATTTTTTTTTGTTATTATTATATTTTGCATGCTTAATAATATCTTTTTTTTATTAAATAACGTTTGGTTTCAGCTCTCTTTCTCTCTTCGTCCATTTTCCATTTTCTACACCAATATATTTTTTTTTGTTTTTTTTTTTTGCAAATCAACAATAAGATCCTTTATGGTTTTTTTTAATATTTATTCATTCCGTAATTTTTTTTTACTTCCTAAATTCTTAAATTGATAATAATGGAGGGCTAGAGGTCCCTAGGTGATGCTGAACATGGGGTGATATTCGGAGAACACAAGCTTCCAATGTTTTCTTGATAATCGAATGCCGTACTACAGTCCGTTCCGGCTAGTACAGCTGAGTTTTTTTTTTGTTATTAATTTGTTTTGCTCATATCCTTTATGACGCGGTTATACAAGCTTCCGCCATGCTTGGGAAATTACCACGCCCAAACCCTGAAGCCTAGCCAGCTAGATACCGCGTCTCAAGCCTCTGGCGGGAGAATTCTGCCAACGGAATCCTGGTAAGAATTTGGAGTTAAAATGGTCGGTGTCACTACGAACCAAATATTGAGGCATTGCCAAACCCAGATGTACCAGGGTTGCGTTACACAATATAAGTACAATCAAATTATTAGAACTTAGTAGTTACAATTCCATGTACAACCGCACAAAAATAAAAACCTGCACTTAATCAATAATTCAAAAATTTGATTTCTTTATTAATAAATAAATATAAATATATCTATAAAATTTTGACTCAGTTCACTTATTACCCTGCCGAATCAAGCATGCAAAGTAAATAAAATAATAAATCAATGCAATGAAAATGAAACATTACTTTCTTAAAAATTTATCAATGTGCCATATACGTAATTATGACGATTATGTGTGAAACCCGCAGGCCTAGCCTTCCAAAATGTTTTTACATAATTCCACTTTGTGGACATAAGTGAACACATCATTTTGTTAAAAATCAAATCTTAACTTAACTTAAACCAACATTCCCAAATTTGCATTTTATTTATATATTTAGTCAATTTATAATTTATAATATTAATTAAATTAATTTCAAATCAATTTGATGCAGTTTGTAATACCTGTAAAAATTATTAATCATACCTAAATAAACCATTCTAAATGAAATGTATAAGACGGCTCCCAATTTCAATTCGACTCAAACCCATTCGAGCATACAAAGTATAAGAATCCTATTTGAGTCGAATATACAAAATCTCATTGTGCTCGTATATTTCATGTTTTCAATAATGCCATAGCTGTTTCATGAGTACAGAGAAACACAAAGAGATAAACAACACCAGCATACAAGTAACAAAATCTTATATACTAAAACCACCAACACACATTGATAAGTAATAATTTCAACCATCTTTCATGTGCGTAGCAGGAGACCTTACAGCACATACAAACATACCTGATCTATGTATCAAGATACAGGAAAATATTTGCAACAACTATAACAAAACCCACGAGTTAAAATCTATTACTATACTATCCAATTATTAGACTTTAGTAATTAAAAATTGAAATTGAATTTTATGTACAATCTCACAAAAAAATCAAATCATGCACTTAAGCAAGTAATCAATGGTTTTAATTTCTCTATCTACAAATATAAAAACATTGCCTGACTAAAGAAAAACATTTCCCGGTGGATTGCATTTTCCAAGATTACACTTTGATTATTTTCACTACACTTTAATTATTTTTACACTAAAATTAAATTGGATATACATTTAACATTTAAAATTAAAATGTATAAATGTACATATGTATATAAAGTACATACATATTACTATATAAATAAAAAACAAAAATAAAATTAAATTAAATTTTTGAAGAGGCTAGAAAAAACACGTCTATCCTTAACATATTTGTTGTTTACTCGTGGACTAATATCACCAATAAAAAGATTTTATATAATAAAACACAATATTTCGGTTTTGTCACTTTCTTTAACGTGATATTTATTTTATTTGTAAATGAAATTACGATCATTTCGGATGTTACTCCTTTATCAAATTTCTAACAAACATTCATTCAGAATGTTTGTTAGAAATTTGATAAAGGAGTAATATCCGAAACGATCGTAATTTCATTTACAAATAAAATAAATATCACGTTAAAGAAAGTGACAAAACCGAAATATTGTGTTTTATTATATGAAAAACGTCTATCCTCTTTGACGAAATCTCGTCCACCTCCGGTAAGTCAGCACCATTTGTCTCCTGAGACAAAACTGAGCCTATCGCAATGTCGCTTGCATCACAGGTCAGTATGAACTCACTCTCGGCACATACAATAATGGAAAATTCCATGGAGATTTCGAATCTTCTACTATACCATCAGCTTTCTTGTCAGAAATTTGTTTATTGACTTCGCTTTTTACAGCTTCTGGTAGTCGATATGGCTTACAAAATATTGGATTAGAATTTGGTATTGTGTTAATTTGACGAGAAGTTGCGTCTGTGATGAACAACTTATCTTCATCAAGAATAAATATATCATTGAACGAACGACATATTGGTAAAATTGGTTTTTTCCCTCTATATTTAAGTGAGTTAGATCAATTTTGGATTCAAGTAATGATAAACGATTTTGGATATTGGGATTTGTACAATTTAAATGAAACACATTAAAATTTCCAAAAAGTTTAATCTCAATATTTAGATCGGAATCTAATTCAACAGCGTACTCGTTCGAATTTACTAGGCTAACAAGTGCAGAGTTACCTTCAATTTTTAACACATAATTTGCAATCAATACTCCAGGGAGTGCTTCTTTGGAGTAACAAATTTGTTCTGAGTTATTAGGTGATGATCATTTTATTTTAACATAAGTATCTGTGGAAGCTGGAATTGTTAATTTTGTTGGAAGTTTCGAAAGACTATAAATGATTGTGGAATTATTAATTAATAATTCAATGCTTTTCGATTCAAACTCTAATTTACAGATATACGTATGCGTTTAAAAAAATCTTTGGCTAATACACCAGAATATTGTATTGGGAACAATTCGAAATAACCTGAATCTAATGTAGTTAAACCAATTGTAACATTTACTTCGGTCCCTTTGCAGTAATATTACTGATTGTGAGATTGGGACTGTATTTCAAATTTTCTTAAATTTGTGATCAATAAATGGTTTATTCATCGTTAATCATGGAGTTTTTGTATTTTCCATTGAGATCCTAATCGGTTATATAGGTTTACAATCGAAAACGCCAATATACAGACATACACAATTATTTTTTTTGTTTTGGAATACCGAAATTTTTACTTTAATGGTTCCGTTGAAATTTCGGTTGTAAATGTTTTTCTTGGTGGAAAAAAAATTTTTTTGGGAGAGATTTTTAAGAAAATAAAATTTGAAAATGATAAAGTGAAAAAAAAAACAAATAGACAGAGTATAAGTAAAAGTGCATTAAAAAGGGAAAAGAACCCAAAAATAGACAACTTATAATTATAAGTGACCATTATATCAAAAATACAAAACAAAACTCTTGTTGATGTAACCTTGCGTATTAAATTATAAATTTCATCATTGTGTTTTAAAATCAAATTTAAAATCAAAACTAAACAGAGGAAAAAAAACTAAAATAAATCATTTTGTGAATTTGTGATTGTGTTTCACTTAATTATTTTCGAGTCAAATAAAACTAGTCCGTGTTAGTGGTTTCTGAAATTTAGGTTTAAAGTGAAGCGGAAGTGAAACGGTTTTGACCTAGATGAATAATTAGAAGTTGAATATAAAATTTCTAAATTGCCTCCTATTCTAACGCTTTAGTAATCGCTTCTTTCAAAGTTGGGAATCTACATGCTTTTACTGACAACTAAATCAGATCATGTAATCCTTCTTGGAATGATCTAAGGGCCATTTTATTATTTATTTTCTTGATATCTTTGACCAACCCAGTACCCGGTTCTGACAGTCATTCCTCATACAACTAGAAAAGAAAAGTCTCAACGCGATTCGAGAAGTTTTTCACTTCTTCAAATCGTTGCTGTTTCACAGAATTTAATTCTACCTGAATTGATTCGAGAGAACGCTTCGAACTATATTGAGGCTTAAGTGCTGCTTTAAGATCTTTCCATTTTTGGAACTCTTCAAATTTTAAAATTTCGTACGCTTTTCCCACAAACTTAACTTTAAGTAAATTCAAAATTTTATTTATTTCAGTATTTTAATTTTTAATGTTTCATGTACCATGCCACTACAAGATAAAAATCTATGTAGATTTTTGATGATCCAACGAATTCTGGAATTATTTTTAATGCCAAGTTAATATTTAACCAGTCACATTAACTTTTTCTCTCAACAATACTATCGCACGATTACGAAGCTTACGCAATAATGTACTAAACTAGTAAACTGTTTATACATATTTTGATATTTTTGTACGGTGATAAAGAGAAAAATAAAATAGAAATAAAATTATTGAAAATTTGCATACCTTAAACTTAAAAAATTGTATAGTTGTACAGGTTGCTTCGAGTTCTGCTTCCAATTTATTATTTTATTGCTGTATAATATGATGACTTATAGTGCCGTAATTACAGAATTGTTGATGATAATAAATTAAAAACGGCGATTTTGACACCAGTGACAGAACGTGAAGGGAGGCTAGTAAAGTTTGAAAACGCTGAGTTGGAGCACAAATTAGGTAACTATACATATTGAAACCACATCGTGTATACGATAATTCATGTGAAGTAAATTAAAATACGAAAACAAAATCATACTCTCTTAATAAGTATGTAGCTACTCTCTTAACATATTTTTGAGTGGTATGTAATTAGTACTAAATCTTCTTTAGGAGAGAACAGGGGCCCTATTCTCGAATTCCACATCCATTTTCCACATGTGGACATCTGTAAAAATTCATCAAAACGTTCGGAAATTGTAATTCGTATATAAAACACATGTGGCTTGGACATTTTCCTATATAGGGAATTTCTTCCACCTGGGGGCCTATTCTCGAATTCCACATCCATTTTCCACATGTGGACATCTGTCAAAACTCATAAAAATTGAATTTTTTCGGTACTAAGGGAATATTTCCGAATGGGTATAAGCATGTAGAAAAATTCCCCATATAGGAAAATGTCAATGCCGCATGTGTTTTATATACGAATTACAATTTTCGAACCAATTTTTGACAACTTTGACAGATGTCCACATGTGGAAAATGGATGTGAAATTCGAGAATAGGCCCCCTGCTATTCGGAAATATTCCCTTGGTACCGAAAAAAATTTTATGAATTTTGACAGATGTCCACATGTGGAAAATGAATGTGGAATTCGAGAATAGGGCCCCAGAATAGCAAATTTTTTTAAAACCAAAAAATAAAAGTGAAAATTAGAATGAAAATAATCGATCGTGGTAGTATTTCATGTACCAGTGGCCCTATTCTCGCTATTCCCTGGGAATTGGGAATTGATCTATTTTGACAGTATTCTTGCAGTTGGGAATAATTTTTTCCAGAGATTATAATTCCATTTTATGTAAGTTTTGACGTGAGAAAATAATTCCATTTTATGTAAGTTTTGACGTTTATTTTTTCCTAAATTTTTTTTGGGGATTATAAGAAACTGGTTGTTTTGTGTGTTTCGATTATTTTATTTACAACGTAGTATCGGTAAAGTTTTTATTCTCTATGTATAAAATAAAATTTTTAAATAAGGCGGCTGCAAAATTCGAAATAGTTTTTTTCTCATTGGAAATTATTCTCAATTACGCCAGAATACTCTTTTGGGAATTGGGGAATAAAAAATTGGTAATTATTGAAGTTTGGAAACATAGCAATGTTTTTCCCAATTCCCAGGGAATAGCCAGAATAGGGCCACAGGTGAGTAAATATGAAACCGGAATTTTTTAGTAAAAAATGGAGGTGTGGCCAACACATGACTTTCTTTTAAGAACAGAGAATTTTGAGAAATTTAATTTTTTTTTATAACTTTTTTTTTTAAATTTTTTTTTTTTTAATGTTTTATTTTTTATTTTTATTTGTTTTTAATTTTTGGAAACATTTTGTATTAAGTAGTTTTTTGTAAACCCTATACTTTTTAAGATATTTGCAAAATAAATTTTCTGAACCAAGGGAGGGGCCACTTCTGGTTAGCCGATTTGGAGTAAAATTCACTGGGACCCCCCAAATTTATCAAAAAAGCTCAGATCTGAAGTTTCAGTTCGATTGGTTAAACCAGCTGGGCTGTAGAGAGGACACAGACAGACTGACAGACTGCCAGACTGACAGACAGACAGACAGACACCATTTCGAAACCCACTTTTTCGGACTCAGGGGATCTCAAAACAAATAAATCTCTAAAAATTCTCAAGGTCCAAAATTTTCATGATTACTATACTTTATTTTACTAGAGTAAAAGAAAGTAATATTTTACTAGAGTAAAAGAAAGTAAAAGTACACGTTCATCGTATGATAATGGTTAAGAGTATTTTATTCAAAGCATTGGCAACGCGTGGATGCCACGCCAAAAAACTGTTCTTCGTTTTAGGCAAATCAGTTATCATAAGTCATAATCGAACGGAGCCAAGCCTGGCGAGTGAGCCGCATGTTTAATGCGCATGTAAGCAAACCATTTTTGTGAAATAAATGATAATATATAGCAGTTAAAATGTTGACAATATATAAGATAATATGTAGCAATTATTAAATTTATTTACCCTGCTATAAAAATGACAATATTAATTTTTTTTTTTTTTTAATGTTTTTAACATAATATTACTTTCTTTTACTCTAGTAAAATAAAGTATAGTACATAATCATGAAAATTTTGGACCTTGAGATTTTTAGAGATTTATTTGTTTTGAGGTCCCCTGAGTCCGAAAAAGTGGGTTTCGAAATGGTGTCTGTCTGTCTGTGTCCTCTCTACAGCACAGATGGTTTAACCAATCGAACTGAAACTTCAGATTTAAGCTTTTTTGATAAATTGGGAGGTCCCAGTGAATTTCACTCCAAATCGGCTAACCGGAAGTGGCCACTCCCTTGGTCCAGAAAATTTATTTTGCAAATATCTTAAAAAGTATAAGGTTTACAAAAAACTACTTAATACAAAATGTTTCCAAAAATTAAAAACAAATAAAAATAAAAAATTAAAAATTAAAAAAAAAATTTAAAAATTTAAAAATTAAAAAAAAAATTTAAAAAAAAGTTATGAAAAAAAATAAAATTTCTCAAAATTCTATGTTCGTAAAAGAAAGTCGTGTGTCGGCCACACCTCAATTTTTTTGTTGTAAATGCATTTAGAATAATTTTTGTCTCCTTTGTTATTAGTAGGCTTAGGATTTTTAGGTTCTAAAAAATAAAAAATATGTTCCTAAAACATGTAACTAAAATTGCAAAATGTGTGGTAAAATGTGTGTTTAAAATGAAAAATATGTGGTTATATTTTGAAAAGAAAACCAAAACTAGACCTTACCTTAAGAGGATTTCAATTCACTCATTAACAAAAAAAATTATCAAGTTTTTGGCTACAAAGTTGGATAAACTAGCTCTCCTGGACTACAAAATGCTGGAAAAGTATTCCAAAAATGGTTCCAAAATTTAGACTGAAAAGAACCGTGACGGTTGAGGCTAAACGATTCACGCTGTTAAAGCTAATTTTGATCTAAGAAAAACTAAATTACGCTCATATTTTGCTCAAATCAAATTGTAATTTAAACACAATTTTCGATTAAAGTTACCAACCATCAAGATTATATTCAATAATAGTTTAGAATTCATATTCTTTTATAAATCGTGCTGATACTAAATAATTTTATTGTTTCGTATTGCAAATTTTACTAATTGCAATTAAAATTTAGTTTTGAATATCAAACTTACACTTTTCGAATCATTTTAAAATGAAAGCTGAAATTATTAATTTTGTATTTTAAATTTCACTCAAAATTTTAACTCAATTCCTCCTTCAAGATTTTTTCAAATCAAGTTTGGAATACTACTTTTATTCAAAATACTATATCACAAAATTTCTATCTAATTACAACCAAAATATTGGAATTCAAAAACAAGTTTTTCTTAGAATTTTGCCCTCACTAAACATACAATTTTGCTCAAACCGATTTTATACTTCTAACCTAATCTTCTATTTTACTCTTGCTAGTCCAATTCGAAATACAAACTCAACTTTAAATTAAAAACAAAATTACAGTTATGTCTGTCCTCAAGTCGAAATTACTATTCAACTTCAATTTCTACTCAACATTTTTTTAAATTACGGCTAATTTTTCAAATATTTCGTTACTTACTCAGATTTCTGTTCAAAATTCTGATACAAATTTAACAAATCTTTTGATTCAAACTAGAGTTTTAAATTCGACTTTAACTCAGCATTTCTAATAACACTCAAATAAATTCTCAATAAATTTCTTAAATGCACTTGCATTATAGCTGAAGTCTAGGTTGGAATTTTTACTTAATTTGTAAACAAAATATCACAAAACTTTTAGCTTAATCGCACCCATAATTTGCTTTAATTAAATTTGGAAATTAACGTCGTTTTTTAAACTGCATCCAAATTTTTGCTCAAACTCTCGATTGAATTGAAATTGAATTTTTAGTCGAAACTTTCTTCAAATCTTCTTTTACCGCGTTCTAAATAAAAATGTTGCTCGAATAATTAACTAAATTTTTAAAATTCACTCAAACTCTTATTAAAGATAGCCAGAACTCTATTTCTAATGTAAGTTCCTACTTAAGATTTTATTCAATTACGGTTTAAAATTGATATGCTCCTATTATAAAACAAAATTCTTTCAGATTTTTTGTTGGATTCCTGATTTTCTAGTTGAACTAAAAAATTTGTTGAAATCGTGTGTAGAATTTAAGCTCATACACATAAATGACATTAAATATTTTGATAAAATTGTTTTTGAAAATATGTTTCCCAAATGCAAAATAAAGAAGACAATTTTCACTCCTCGTTCTCTTAATCAATTTCCTCTCTGTCGAATGCAGTTGACCTATTAAGACTAGATGTATGTTCAAAATTCCATTTATCATTTTCTTCAACTTCGAAAACTGCTTGGAACTAAATTTCTGACCAAAAATCTTAATTTTTTTCGTATGCATTTTGATTTTAAACTTAGTTACTAGAGTGAATACCATTCACTTATTAAAACGAAAATTACAATAATCCATTAGCAGAATACCTAAATATTTGTTCAAACTTTGTTAAAATTATAAATTTCACTCAAGTTTTTATTTCAATTTAATTCAATGAGCGTGATCAAAATTACAATTAACAAACATTCAAGTACAGTTTGGAAGTTTAACTCAATTTCGGATTAAAATGTCCCCCACAGTTCAAATCCAGATGGAATTATAATTTAATTTTATTCTGGATGCTTCCAAGGATTTATTCGAATCCATAAAAACTATTTTCTTTTCCAGTCTAATATTTGATCCAATTCAAATTGGTTTCAAAATATGTATGTATTTTGGTTTTCCCTTGACATATCTATTCTTTGCTCCACCTAATTTGGTCTCATTTCTTTGTTTTCTAATTGAAAATCCACTCAGCAAATCTATTGTGCAATGTAAGCTTACAATTTATATTTCTCTCAAAATTTTATGAAATGAAAATTCGAGTTGTAACTCAATTCCTATATATAATTTTACCAAAGATCTTATTTGGTTTGGAATGCCAAAACCATTAAATTCCTAATTTAAATTTCTCTCAAAATTTCCGATACAAATTCTAAACTAACTTCTAAGGAAATTTTGTTGGTTGTTTGAGACCAAATCTCGTATTGCAACTCAATTCTTACCTAATTGCAATTAAAATTATGTCCCAATTAAAAACGATGAATGAAAACAATTTATATTTATTATTTACCATGTTATCACCTCCAAGAGCAATATGTACCATAAAGAGAGATTCTTATTTTATTTTAATTTACAACAACTAATTGTTGCTCGTCAACACCAACACATACACACATAACATCCATAAAAGACAATTACGTAATATCCATGATAGCTATAGAGGATAATGAAGATCAGTGGTATCACAACTAAAACAAATTGCAGCAGCTATTGCTTATATGTTCGTCCGTATCTTCAATCTCAGCCTTGAAAGTAGCATTTTCCCAGCTTGCTTAAAAATTGCTTCAGTGGTACCGTTGTTCAAAAGCGGTAATAAATCAAAGTTAACCAATTATAGGCCCATATCATTACTGTCAGTTTTTTCAAAAATATTTGAAATATGTATTAAAACGAGACTGCTACTTTTTCTAAACGAGAGATCGATTTTCTCAAATAAACAATATGAATTTAGAGAAGGACGCAGCACTGAAACTGCCTTCCGGTCTTATCTTCTGAACAGAAAGCAAACTGTAAATATTTGCGCAAAATATTTCAGTTTTAGAATGAACCACTGCGGCGTTCCTCAGGGTTCAGTTCTGAGCCTCATATTATTTTTAGTATATATAAATTCATTATTTTTTTTTTACACTTGAAAGGATACATGATTGGTTTTGCCGATGACATTGCTCTTACTTATAGAGGATCATTAAACCAGGTAATTGCCTATAAAATCAATTACGACCATTTAATTTTAAGAAAATAGTTGGATTTGCCTTTTATGGTTCTAAGCACAAAATCAAAAGTAATGTTTTTTAAATTATATGGTCATATAGAGAAAAATTTTGAAATTATTTACCATTCTACTAAATGTATAAACTACAAAACTAACAATGTATCAGCTGAATTATCCAGCTGCTCTAATGAATATAGCAACATTTA
This sequence comes from Tipula vernalis, assembly GCA_958295665.1. Taxonomy (NCBI): domain Eukaryota; kingdom Metazoa; phylum Arthropoda; class Insecta; order Diptera; family Tipulidae; genus Tipula; species Tipula vernalis. The sequence continues at coordinate 212,704,935 of OY282559.1, read as the reverse complement.
TATTGTCAAAAACTTTAAATATTTAGGAGTTATATTAGATACAAGACTTGGTTTTAAAAAATATATTGAAAATCTTCAACATTATATTCTTCGCATGCTTTGTTCCATGCCGGTTCTACTACAATTTTACTACAGCCTAATTCAGTCCAAGCTATAATATGCAATAATTATTGGGGGTGGTGCTTATTCTTCATCTCTTCAACCGCTGCTAGTTGTGCAATACTCATCCATTCATATAATTTTAAAGAAACCGCGTTTAACATCTGCTTTACCTTTATTTAAATCACTAAAGATTTTACCGTTAAGATATTTATATATTTTTAAGGTATTAAAAATGTTGTTTCATCGTAGTGGAAATCGTAGAGTAAAAATTATGAGAAATAATTTAAGGACTTTGAATAATTGTGAATATCCCATTCTCAGCACCAGTAATTTTTAATAAGTTGCCTCTAACCATCAAAGAAATTACTGTTACGTCCAAATTTTTAAAAGAAATTAAGAATTGATTGTTTAATATTACTGACATTCAAAATTTATTTTTTCCCTTCTTTTATTTGTTGTACCCAAAAACCAACATTAACTATTATCTAAGTTTATGATAGGGGTCCAGTTTCCAATACTGATCGTTTATGATCACGGAAGCTACATAACTCCATCCATTATAATTTATCTTTATTAGTACTTTTTAAGTTATTTTGTCAATAATTTTCTGACTTTCATATAAGTTATTAATTATTATTTTACTATTATATATTTTAGTTTTCTAAAAATAGTATACTGATTTTTTTGTAATTTAATGTTATGTAATGGTTGGATGAATAAAATAAAATAAATAATCACATAGTATGTATGTAATACATACATACATATTGATAATAATTCATTTGGTAAATTATACATAGAATTACACAAAATTTTAAATTTTAAATATTTTTAAGCCAAAATTAGTATTCATTTTAGATATTCTAATTTATTTATTAATTAACCATTTTTACTTCCAAAGGTATAACACGGCGAACGTCAACATTTTAACTTTTAAACTGGTTGCAATTCACACAGCAGATCGGTTAAAATATGTATATGGTAAACTTTATTATTTAAATTGGCAGATAAATTATTACGTACCTTTTAACTTAGATGATCTCATGATAAATGAGAAGATCAATTTATCATTACCTAATTAAATAAAACAAATTTTTTATATTTGTCAAATAGAAACCTTTTCTTATTATTTAATTTTCCTTTATTTCATTAATTAATAATAAAAATAAAGTTAATAAAAATTGTATATATTAATAATAAAAAAAAAATGAAATATAATATTTAAATCAAAATTGTCATCCAAAGAAAAATGATGTATTTAACACAAAAAAAAATATATCTCCACCACTGGATTGTAATTATGAAATATTTTATCATGTCTGCTATATCTTGTAAATAAAATTTTTATTTTTTTATAATAAAAATATTGTTCACTTAATATTAATACTCTATTAATATAATAGAAAAAAATAATAGTTCTTTTCTCAAATATAATAAAATATTAAAAATTGTTTTGTTAGTCAATAACCACTTTCTTTTCAAACTTTTAAAATATTTTACTCTCTTTTGCAATGCTAAAAATGTTTTTAAAAAATTCCTAAATTTAGGTACAAAATCGTTTTAAAAACAATAATTATGAAGTAGAAATAAAATGTAATATGGTAATTAAAAACAAAAATCTCGACTAGTTGCTAAATTAAATTAAGCTTACTTAAGTAAATAAATTAGACAAAATGTTTTAGATTTTGAAGAGGCACTTAATTTTTAATTCCCTAGGCGTCCGACATTATAACAATTAGGCTCAAGTAAACTTTAAAAATAAAATTATATAAAATTTGTTCCGGAATAAATTGACAATTTTTTTTATTAAGTATATTGTCGGCATTCTTGATCAAAGTACTAATCCGCTTTTAATTTTTATTTATCAAATATTTATTAGTGTAATTAATTGGTAACTATATTATAAAAAACATTCCAGCTACTCGTATGCATAAAAATATTGTATGAAAGTTTTCAATTAACTCAATATTATCTGAACTTTCATTTTGTTTGTTTAAAAACATTTATTAACGCGATCTTAGAGCATAATATTTTTGTATTCACTGGCCACCTGAATAAAACGAACAACTGACAATCTATTCCTTATAAATTTGAAATTTTGAGCGATTTGTGCGCATTAGTTCTGTAAATAACTAGCATACCTCTTATTTCTGTACTTTTATCCAAAACATAACCGTAACTTATACGTTTTACTATTTCCTTAGTTGGCGAAATTAATTTAGTTTTATATACTCACTTAAAATTATAAAATATATGTAATTGTATCTAACTACCTATCATTATAATGTTGTTTACTTACTTGTTCATTTCGAAGTACATAGTTAAAAACAAAAAAGAAGGTACAAGAGTAAAATTATTTGTTTAAAACACAATTGGCAGTAAAAGTGTTTCCAATAAAAAACGAAAATTCATAAAAAGATCCCAAACTGCAAAAAAAATCAAAATGAATCACTCCACCCACAGTAGGCGGCAATCATGCGACATCATCTTTTCAATAAAAGAAATGTATTCATTACACCGTTAGATTGGTGGAGGGCCTCGAATATAACGCAGTTGTGGTGAAAAACTCATCGAAAAATTGTTGAGTGTGTCACAACAATTTGGTTCCATTAGGCATGCGGCACAAAACAGAGTAACAATAGCAATTTGGACTGGTACCGCTAAACGAACAACACGTTTCATCCAATTATTTTTACCATTTGACTGCATCTCCATATCACTGCCACTGGGGTCATCATCCGGATCATCGGGGTCACTGTTATCACCAACATATTTTAATTTACCTTGATTTGAATTGTTAGAATCACGGCGTCTTGTTTCCGAATTTCCGTTTCTATTGAAACTATTGTTTGGCGATTTTGATTCGTCATTACTGTTTCTGAAAGTAGAAAATAAAATTGAATATTTAGAAAATCATTTTCATTCTTGAGTTGTGACTAGTGCCCTGCACCCTGATTCTCTGAAAACTTAGATAATTTGTAAACGTTTTTACAACTTTAAAAAGAAAAGTTTACTTTTATATGAGTTTGCAATGTTTCGATAAGCACGCTTTGCTTTTTAAAGTTTTTACGTTTACACAATACTTGTATTCCATTGATATTAGCAAACTACTCACAAGTACTTGCAACTACTCGCAGCTGCTCATACTAAATCAATGGTGTATATGTTTTTATATGTGTTATTAAAATTTCCGTTCCATTCGAGTGCTAGTCACAAGTACATGTAAGTAGTAAATTTTTACCATTGGAAGATTGCTAATATCTTATTTTCTAGATAAATCGGGTGCAGAGTGCAGTATCCTAAAGGCGATGCCGATGCTCAAACGGCAAACCGACACTTCAAACCGTCAAATCAAAATTTGACAAAATTGTTTCATTTGAATTATCAGTTCAAATCTATAAGTACCACCTTATTCTTAAAAAATTTCATTAAAATTGAAAAATTTCATTCACCACCACCCAATTTTATAAAGGTAAAATTAAAAATTGGGATTTTTTGAATGAAATTAAATCAATTTTAATTAAACTTTCTGAGAAAAGGTGTAGCTTGGGGTAATGCCTTAATTCTATAAGTACTAAATTAATGAGTAAACGTGTAAACGGAAAGTTATCACGTTTTTCGCATTCTCTAATATTCTATCAACATAGTAAGACTACTGATCAATAATCCGGTAAATCATTTAGTACAGCAAATTTCAGTTATAGCTTACATTTACCTCAATTGGCGTACCAATTCTCTAGAAGTAAAAATGGTTTGGTGGACACAAATCATGGCTACTAAGTAGGTGCAAAATAGAACGTTAAATATTTTTTGTCCACGACTAACATATAATGTACTCATTATACGTTTGTTTCTTCAATTATAATGATATCCATTATTCACTGCTAGCTTATCTAGTAGCCCCTTCTTCCATTATTCACTAATACCAAATAAATATTTCATTTTTGAAATTTTATCTAGTAGTTTCTTGCTATTTTCATTATTATTCAATTGAGACGTCAAAATGTCGACGTAAATTATTTTAGGTTTATTTAAAGGATTTGATTTTAAAATACAACTTTTATTGGTCGTGGACAAAGTAACGCATTCTACTCGCATATGATGGCAGTTATTTACTCAAATGATTAACGACACTCGCCTATCGGCTCGTGTATCATTATACGCTCGTTGAATAATATACTATTATTGTTTTTCTTTCGTAAAATAAAAATAAAATGAATTTTATTACCTATGAGTACATATGCGAGGTGTAGCATCAAACACGGCAATCTTCATTTTTGTCAAATTGAAATATTTGACGAAAACGTTTGAGAGTAGTAACATTATAATTAAGCCACAATTAGTAGAACTCATATTTTGTTCTTTAAAATTCCAAGTAAGGTTTTTATATCAGTTGTTATTGTTTATTTTAAATAATTCATAAATAAATAAATAAATGAAGTTTTATTGACAATCACAGTTTGTCAAATAAAAAAAATAAAAAATAGTAGCAGTGGTTTTGACTGGCATTTTAGTTAAGCCACTTACTTAAAAAAAAAAATAATTTAGACAAAATTCAATATTTGGTTGTGTCATCCCATCACCTCCAACCACGTTGGATTTACTAACATTCCTCCAAATTACTAAATTTCAAAATGCCCTTGGTTTCACCACAAAGTTATTCTCTAATCAGTCAATTCAACACTACGGTCCGAATTTAAGAATGCGGACTAATTGTCGTTTGGATTTTATGAACGACGATAAACACGAAAATTAACCGGAGGATTTTTTTTATTTTTATGCTTTTAATATGTTCCGAAAACTATAACAGAATTTAATCCAGTTTCGAACTGATGAGCTTATAATTAAGAAAAATCAATCTTTTCATTAGGCCGCATGCGACTGGACTAATTATACCACAATTTACATTCTATATATACAAAATGTACATGTAAATGTTTTATCTTTTGTTTCTGGTATATTAATCAGAGAATACAAAATTGTTGCTGACAATATCGATGTTTTAAAATTTTCAAAAGTTTTATGTGCAATACGAATACTGCGAATTATTTAATAATTTAATTTAATAAAATTCATAATTTACGTTCAGACCAACTAATTAAATAGAAATAAGTCATAATTTAGGTCATAATTTTCTGAAATTATTATTATCGAAATAAAATAAATTTTTAACGAAAAAGGAATCCTCAATATAAAAATTACATTTTATTTATTTAACGTCGTTAGAAGAGCGAAACAAAGGAATAGAAGAGTGATCTATTATTCTTTTTGCAAAACAAAAAAAATATTTACTAATTATTCATTTAGCACTATGATTATTATGGCGGCGATTAACGGTATCTTAAATTAGCTATTTTAGAATTCCCTATCTATTAAAGGAAAATATCCACATATCTAACATATGTATGTATTTTTTCTCCAAACCTTTTAAAAATCGTTTGTTTTATTGTTTTAATTTGTTTCATTTCAAGGCTGTATTTGTACCCTTGAAAATGGCGAAATATACTTTCGAAAGTCGGAGTTTTGTTTTTTATTAAAGAATCAATAAAAAATATTAATTAATTAATATTTGGTATTAAAGTCCGCGTTTTTGTCACTATTATGAAAATGTACGTTTTGGTAGGCTCCGCTTTTAATTAGGCCTAGAAAATACACGGTTTTGAATGCAGAAGCCATTATACCAACAACTTAACTTTTCAGAGTGTCTCCGCAAACTATTTCAAAGTTAATTCCTTTAATCAGAAGAAAAAAGAAAATTCATTTGTAAACCTAAATCACAAACAAAACCCGTCTCCACCAAATTAACACAAAATGCACAAACATCGGTCGGATTATCTTTAATGTACCGACATCCGTGGAAACACAAACAAAGGCTTGCGAACGTTCGCAACCATTTTTGTGTACACATGGTTGTCGTTCCCATTGCAAAAATTTCGTGTTCGCAAACAGGGAGGTATCGGGCTTTATAGCTTCTTAAAAAAGAAAAACCACGCAAACGAAATAAAAGTCAAGGCCTACTTTGCTACACAAAGTATTTCAACAAAATGTTCAATCGTGTGGTTCTAAATGCGCATAATTTGTTTTTATAATTATCGTTTAGCATGTCGCCCTGTGAGTGCTGTAGTGTCCTATACGCCATTTGAAAAATTTTCGAGAAATCGAATTTTAAACTTAGGACTAAAATGTGTTCACCATTCAAATCAAATTTTTATGTTTTGATAACTTTAGCTTAAATTTCTAATATTTCTGAATATTTTGCAAGAAAGACAAATTAAATTTCCTTTCTGTGAAAAGGGAAAAATACATTTTTCTCCAAAGAGCCAAAAATGGTTATATATTATGTACGACACAACACAATAAAGTCCCTCCTGTATCTAAATGCATTAAAATAACAATACAAAATAGAAAATCAAAATAAAATGTCACATACAATAGGATAACTTTTTTTTTTTAAGAATTTTAATTTGTCTGTTTGTAATCAGTTGATTTTTCGGCATTTTTTATAGACAAATATATTAATTGTTCATGGCAATCCCAATATTTTCGATTTGGTAAATAAGAAAAATACAGAGGCCAATCCCTCATAACATATCTACTGAAAAAAAAAACCAACGAGCTTGTATCCGAGACCCGACCTATTAACGTAGGACTACGTAAAAATGAGATAAATCAAATTAAATTTAAAAACTAGTTATCTAGTACAAATAAACACACAACTCTCATGACTCAATCTAAAATTGATTTTTAGTTTATGATCTTGGCAATTGGTTCAAGTTTCAACTCCCGATAAAAGTTTAACATTTTTGACGCTTTGTGAGCTAACTTATGTTAAACTAAAACTATACTTGTATGCCAAGGAAAATCCATAATAGAGGTGTTATATTTCTGTGTTCCGGATAGACAAAAAGCAGATATTTATATTGAATATTTTTTAATACAACGTGCAGTTTTATTGTCTGAAAAATCAGGCGAATCTATCCGCCTTCATCCGTGGATAGCGTATTATGGCGGATAACATGATCTGATGCAGGAGGCAGGGTCTAGCACAACATTAATTCATAATAAAAATGGTAAGAATCGAACCGCAAAGTTAATTTTAAATAAATAATTGAATATCGAAGGAAATAATTTGTACCAACCTAAATGTTGATTACCAGTTCCACACAAAATTTAATATTACATACTATTATAATAATCATTGGTTTACAATACATATAAAATTTTATGTTTTTCAAAACAACGAAACATTTTCTTTTCAAGATTTGATGTTAACAGCTCAGCAGCTATATCACTTACGCTTTTGACTTACAAAACTTCGACCTGTAAATTGGAAATATAACCTATGCAAAACGTTGTTTGCTCCAATGGTAGAAAATACATTTATGTACATACATATACACCCATAGCAAAATAATTTTTCATTTTTTTTCTCGATTTAAATGTTATACAGTAATACGTAATAATCACATCCTTTTATTTTCATGCTACTAAGAACAAACATTTTATTTTGTTGCGATTTGATTATTATTTTATTACTGTATGTCTTGTCGACGAAACCAAATTAAATCAAATTAGTTTCCGGTCACTTGGAAACCTTGAAGTCCCATAACTCACAAATCTAAACATTTTTCGGCCTGATTTTTGCGACTATACATTTGTCTAGAATTGATTAGGTTATACAGCATATAAATTCAAAAAATGTTCGCAAATATTTTACTTAATGAAAATAAAATTTTTTTGAACTTTTTTATTTTTATTTTGTAGCTTTAAATCAAAATGGCGCGCAAAATACGTCATTTCCGTCACGCGCGTCATCACATTGAAATTTTCATTTACCCCCTATATATAATGAAAACAAAGACGTAGTCCTACGTCAAAAAGTAGAAATATCTTCCCCCCTCCCCGTAATTTTGACTGAAGACCCCAAGAGTTATACCAATGTACCACTCTGCAAAAAATGAGAACCCTCCATGAGTTCTTTATGTTGGCAGTTTGGTTTCGTACTGAAAAGTTGGTCTACTCATCAGGCAGCTACGACCAAACTACAAAAAATTCCACTCTAGCCACATACATTAAGTATCTGGCCAGAACGCACCGACATAGCGAATTATTATTCACTACATCAAATATCAAAAACCCATGGAGAAACCTCATTTGTGTGTGTATTATGCCCACACGAATATTTTTTAAGAATTTTAATTTGTCTGTCTGTAATCAGTTGATTTTTCGGCATTTTTTATAGACAAATATATTAATTTTTCAACCAAAATTACGGGGAGGGCGAAGATATTTCTACTTTTTTTTCAGTATATATGTTACGAGCGATTGGCCTTTGTATTTTTCTGATTTACCAAACAGAAAATATTGGGATTGCCATGAACAATTAATATATTTGTCTATAAAAAATGCCGAAAAATAAACTGATTACAGACAGACAAATTAAAATTCTTAAAAAATATTCGTGTGGGCATAATACACACACAAATGAGGTTTCTCCATGGGTTTTTGATATTTGATGTAGTGAATAATAATTCGCTATGTCGGTGCGTTCTGGCCAGATACTTAATGTATGTGGGTAGAGTGGAATTTTTTTTTAGTTTGGTCGTAGCTGCCTGATGAGTAGACCAACTTTTCAGTACGAAACCAAACTGCCAACATAAAGAACTCATGGAGGGTTCTCATTTTTGCAGAGTGGTACATTGGTAATGTATAACTCTTTGGGCCTTCAGTCAAAATTATGGGGAGGGGGGAAGATATTTCTACTTTTTTTTCAGTAGATATGTTATGAGCGATTGGCCTCTGTATTTTTCTGATTTACTAAATCGAAAATATTAGGATTGCCATGAACAATTAATGTATTTGTCTATAAAAAATGCCGAAAAATCAACTGAATAGGATAACTGGACAAATAAGAATTAGAATAAAAATACACAAAACCTAATATGGCCTAAAAAAAAGAAAACTATTATTAATTATTTCAAAATCTAAAAGAGATAGGACAAATTAGAAAATCTGAGAGCATGGCCGAATATATAAGAATCTGAGACTGACCTTCGTGTCGTATGGAAACGTAGTTGCCACGCCAGTGAAACAATTATTATTAAAAATTGGTTGGAACCCACTGAGATTTGCTCTAAATCCCCTATAGCGCACAAGGTACAAACCAGGGAATATATTCCTAAATAGCAAATGCGAACTGCGAAGCGAAGTTCTTGATAGCTTTTTTAACATAATTTAATAAGAGCTCAAGTGGTTCTTGACCGGACGATTTTAACCGAATGCCACCCTTCGTTTCAGAATCAGTATGTTATTTTATTACCCACAATATCACAATGGGCCCACATGATCGTTACTTTGTAGCGACTCACTCACTCATTCGATCAATTATTCGTTTCAACGCTACAATTATTTATAAAAATAATACTCAAATTCAAATATAATTGAACGTTTGCAAATCAATCCGATGCTCTAGTGAACCTAACCGATATTGCAACTCATCGCAATTATATTTTGGGTTCGTTTTCTCACTGCGGATTGAATTATGTACATTGTATTTACTACATTTTTAGTAGAACGTTTCAATTGCTATACGTCACACTTCAGTGAGCAGTGCAATAGAATGAAAACTTATAAATGAACTTAAACATAAAGGGTTTTCTTTTCTAGGCTACCTTAGTGGTCGAAACAGCTCCAAAGGGCTAGTTAAAAATGCAAAAAGCTTTCTAGAAAAGCCAAGAAAACAAGAGCTACTGCGGATTGGGACTGCTTGCTATAAGGAAGTCCTCAGAACATACAAGTATGAAATAAAAAGTGCCAAAATAAGTGACTCGACGCCCTACTGTGGTAAAATACAGGAGTTCTGGGAGGCTGCGAGGCTACACAAAGTACTGGCTTCAAGTCTTATCATTCCGAGTTATCTCCAGCGACCAGATGGTTAATACTGAATCTTTGGAGTTACTACTGATAACCTCTTTCCGGAGTGCTCCGAACTGGCGCCTGAAATTCCGAAAGCTTTTATCGGTTCAAGCGTTGAAAGTTGAATAATAAGCAGGAGGAAGTCAGTGTGGGCAATTAGCAGGTTTAAACTATACAATTCAGCTGGAAAACCTTAGCAACTGATGAGTTGGTCTGCTCAGCCTCAAAAATGCGAGATTTAAGTATAGATTTAATCCACTTCACAATGGTGGGATCAATACCAAATTTTAATCATTTTCAAAAACGAGTACCCCGTTATACAGAGTCGCATAAAGTAGGTAGGGTCATAACTATTTAGAGATAAAATAAAATATCATTTTAGGATTTCTTATAATGAGCAATGCCAAAACTACACTTAAAATAATAAAATAACCCTTATTTAGACTGTCTTAATCTAAGCTCATCAAGAAAACCCCTAAATTTAAAAATGGGTAATTTTCACATATTTCAAATTAAATATTCCAGTTATAATATATTTAAGTTTTACAACCAAAATAAAATAAAAATCTAAATAAAATTATTAAATAATAATTTAAATACATTTAATTTTATGATTAAACAAAAAACTTTTTCTTTCTATTCTTTTTGTTTCCTTTATAAAATAATTAATTTATAAAAGATTTGTTTCTTTAATATCTTCTTCAAAGCAAACAGCATTATTATGGGAATTAGAATATTTTGAATATGTATGAATAGCAAGGTAACATATCTAACAAAATCTAATTAGTTCTTGAATACATATTTACTATGCATACAGTAGTGATCGAAAACTTTAACACTTTTAATAAGTGTCGGGCATAATTAAGGTGCATTATTATTAGTATTTTTTTAAATTTAAATCTAGACTGTAAAAAGAAAAATAATCTTTATTCCCAAAGGATCTAATTCTTAGATTTTCTACTTATCTAAAACTCATTACAATTTAAATGAATTTTTATGTAAAACAAACATGAAAAACTAAAGAAAATAAATAAAATCTAATTTAAATTCATTAAATTATAATAAAAACGTAGATTTGACTAACCTTTTCGGTGATCTCTTGTTTTTCCCTTTGCCACCACCATTGGTTGGTAACAAACGTGGTACTGCGACAACCAATTTTCCATTCCTTCCATTTTGTTTGTCATCAATACTTTGGGCATTCTGTAATTGAGGTTTTGTTGTTGTACGGACAATCAATTCACGACACGTGTTCTGCAAAGTACGCAATTCCGATTCTGCTGATTCCATGCGTTGTGCAATTGATTTAAGCGCTTCACTACCAGGCGCTAAAGCGTTTTCCAATTGTCTTGCCAAGCGTCGTAATGCGCCTAACCGTCTTTCCCTTTCCGATAATCCGCCATCTGATACACAACCACCATCTGAAATTCCACTATCGGACAGTGAACCATTTGATGATGATTTAATATTGAACGGCAATAAATTATTCGGATGTAACTGTTGATTTTCTTTTTGGAGTTGGATCTGGAATCATACCAAGAAAAAGGAATGTAATAATTTTTAATTTTTAACAATTTGGTTTGGGTTTTTATGATCTTATCATTTATAAATAATTTATCTAAAACAATCACATACAATTTATTGTATTTTATATAAACATACCGCATCTAAAATGGATAAATCTACTACAGCAATGCAGAAAACGATAAAATGTACGTAAATCTCAATTTAAAACCAACAAAAATAAATAAATAAATTTAAGAACCAAACATAAGAAGTATCGTTTTCTGTGCTTACTCGTATAAACTTAAGGGTTGATGTTATTCTCTGTTCAAACAATAAAAAATAAACATAATATTTTACACAATCATCCGGAACTTTTATGTGTACACAGGTTTTTAGGTCCACCCTATCAATTTAAGTTAGATACATAAGAATACGTACATACATATATATTTATTTGACTTTCATACTTGTGTATGTTTCGCGTATTTTTGGTTTTCATCTTATTTTAATTTATTATTTGTCTCAGCTTGGCAGTTGTCCCTTGAGGTTCATTTCATTTCCAAGCCACTTTTGATAAAAAAATGTAAAATACCACAACGCAGAAAGTGAAAATAATACAGGCTATACAAAAGAAATGAAAAATTAACATTTTTCTTGTTTGGTGGTAAAATTTGAAAACATTTGTACTAGTGAATGCAAAGGAAAAGTGAAATATTATTCCCAACCAATCAAACAATTCGTCTTGTAAGTTCTACCGTGTTCTACACGCCATTTTCAAAATTTTACAGCAATCGAATTTTAAAGTTTAAACAAAAAAGTTTATCCTCCAAATGAAATTTCTAATGTTGATTAGTTTTAAATAAAGGTTTATTTTATTTTATTTATTTATTCATTCACTTAAAAATTTGGTATAGGTGAACACTCTATCTTGAGCATTGAGCTCATTACGATAAAATGTTCAGCAATTAGCGGCTAATGCCATTAACCAAACATAACTAAACATAACTTTACAGCTCCAAAATGTACGTTTCTGCACTTACGTAATCTTCTTGGTATTGTAACTTTATTTCCAATTATTTTCGTCGGTTTCCGCGGTTGAGCCATGTAGTAGTTTCGCTTAGGTTACGTATATCAATTAAAATTTACGAATAATTCAATTAATTTAAAAAAAAACAAATATTTTTCGGAAAAATTAAACACATGCGATTGACTCAAAAGTCAAAGCCTGTGAAATTTCTTGTTAAATTTTACAAAATTTAACAAGAAAAATGGAACAATAGGACAAATATATTTATACGTTAATTAGATTTTTCCTGGACACAAATAAAAAACCTTTAAAGAATATTTATTCTAAAAATCATTACCTTATTTAATAGAATACTTTATTTATCTAATAGGACAATTAATTATAAAAATTTGGGTTTGTTATGGGACAAAATTAAAATTAAATAGGTTAGGTTAGGTTTAGGTGGCGGTCCACTAGGACCAGGCATAGACACAAAAATGGTCCATAGCCATACCACGAATAATTATTTCCTCCAACTCATTAGAACCATTTTCAGCTATTAACAAAGCGCTGGATACTCTTGACGTCCATCCTACAGAGGTCCGTCAGGTCCTTGAAGAGGGGTGCCCCTAGAAACTTTAGTCTGTTTCGTGCCAGGCGAGGGCAGGTGCAAAGAAGATCAAGTACTGTATCTTCCTCCTCTTCATCCTCGCAACTACGACAGTAGTCATGTGAGAAGACACCAAGTCTACTCGCTGCCTCCCTAAGAGACAGTGCCCCGTAATCACTCCAACAACCACACTGATCTCGCTGAAGTGAGATCAGCTGTTTAGATCTCGCCAAGTACAACTTTGGCCAGACCTGTAAGCTTGCTAGCTTCTTCCTGAAGCAGCAGTTTGCATACCGCAAGGGGCATTTCAATATCCTTTCTGCTTTCTGAGAAGTGGTCCGTTGTACCACGTCGAGCCAGTTCATCGGCGTCCTATTACCCATAAAATGTGAATGTTGAACTGATCTGCCATTTCGTTAAGAGATGAGAGACAGTTCTGGACTACCTTCGACGTGAGGAGGAGTGATTGAAGCGCTTTAATGGCAGCCTGACTGTGCGTATATATGCGAATATCACAAACTGATATTACATTATACCTCAACCAGTCTACGACTTCCTTTATGGCAGTTACTTCAGCTTGAAAAATGCTACAGTAGTCGGGGAGACGGAAGGAGAGATTTAACAGAAGTTCCTCGCAGAACACTCCAGCCCCGACACAGCCCTTCAGTGAAGAACTTTATAACTTCTGGTTCCAAAACTGCACCCATCATCCAGTCCTCTGGATGGGATCCTAGTCCGGAACTTTGTGTCAAAAGATAGTGACGGGACAGTATAGTTGGTGGTCTATAATCTATTCTGGTTTTCCCAGGAAATTGCGAATTGGGAATTAATTTATTGTTACTTTTTAGTGTATTTTGGTTTTTTTTTCCAAAGCATACTAAGTTTTGGGGAAAATAGTTCTGTTTCATAGCAATTTTCTTGTTTATTTTTCCCTAAAAATTTGGTTGGGAATTATTTTTTCCCAAAACATGAACAAAATACCAATCGCTCAGTACCTATGCTTTGCAAAAAAGAAAACCAAAATACACTAAAAAGCAACAATAAATTAATTCCCAATTCGCAATTCCCTGGGAAAACCAGAATAGTGCCACAGAACGCCAAGGATTGAAAGCAGTTTTTAGAAAAAATCTAGTAAAGTAATATTTAGGAAAAATGTAACTATGTACTAACAATTGACCGTCAGGCTGTTTGTAACCGGGTCAATCTCAATTCTATAATATCAATCCTATCCAATCCTTCCAAGTAAATGTAAAAAAGGGTGAACGGTGGGCCCGGCGTCAACCGGGAGATCTTGCTTAATGCTTGGTCGTAATCAATTAATATTATTTTGTAAAAGTGATTTGAGGTTTGCTTCCTAAAATTTTGAAATGAATAATTTGTTGGGTAGGAAAAATTAAATTCCAAAATTTCTTAAAATTCCAAGGCGGTATTTTAAGTAAAAACACCCATAAAACGTTGAAAAATTAAATTTTTAACAATACAAAAAAAAGCTGTAGCAACTGTTCGCGGACCATTTAAAATTTGTTATTTTGTATTTTGTATTGAGTGATGCACATAGTTCATTGTTTGGGATAAAATTAATTAATCGTTGACTTTATTTGGCGACAAGTTCTTGCTGCCAATAATTAAATATTGGGTGGCGACATTTCTTAAAATTAGTTGTACCGATACAATTTAACATTTATTTTCTTTGTTCTTTCATTTTGTTATTAAATATCTTTAAATGAAACTAACTTACATGGGTGAAAAAACTTGTTTGCAAACAAAATATTACAAATCGTACGACCATCATAAAAAGCTTGGCGTCAATTTTTTCCCTCTGTTGGAAAGGTAGAAAATTTTCGATCGTTACAAGTTTACAGTTTCAATATAACAAACTTAAAACAAAAATTGAACAAATACTGATAAATTTTGTTGAATTGCATACAGCTCGTATATAGCAGCTCTCCCCATATAAAGGGTTGAAAAAATCAGAGTTTCTTTCAGGCTTTAAGTAGTTAAGAATACTCCAAACTAAAGGGCTAACAAGTGTATTAGTAAGAATCCTTACAGAATTTGACGAAATTATTTTCTTACAGAATATTTGACAAATCGGCCACCGAATCTGTAACAATCGACAAATACAGTATTAAAATTGTAATGTGAATATCAAATTCTTTTATTTTTAAGAAAAGTATGCTTTGCCAATTTTGATGTGTTCTGACATATCCTTCAGTTTGCGCGTTAATTTTCGCTCTGTTAAGTGACATCTGAACTGAACGAAAAGTTTTTAAAGATTCGCTGATCAGTAACACGTAGTTTCTTTATATCGCTTTCTGACTTAAAGTTGTTACTGACTCGCTGGTTCCCTCATAACTCATAAATTTAAACGGAAAAGTTGATTTAGTTGCCTTTTGGCCGTAGCAATAGATGCACTTAGTGAATAGACAGTGGAAAGGAAAACTATTTTCCTTTTTTCCCCTGCTCTTTTAAAAATCGATTTTAAAACATACTTATTTTTGGACAACCGCTGTTTTGCAAAGAAGACATGCTTACCAAGTTTAATAGAAGGAAAAATATATTGTTAATAAAAGCGAAATGGAGTACCAGCATTGATTATGAGGAGCTATGATATATCGTACATCGGGAAGAAAAGGATAAAAAAAATTGTATCGTTTATCTAAGACTGTGACCGAAACCAGTGATAAGTACTTTATAGAACAAATTGTTAACATTTATTTGAAAAAATGCACACACCTAAATTATCATTTTCAATTCCTATTATAATTTGTTACAGCTCTAGAAAAAACTCATTGTCTGATTGACTTACTGTGCCGATTTTACTTTAGTCTCGTAATTATGTCTCAATAAATGTACCATCGATAATATTTTCTGTCCAAACCTCTACCCATTTCTCGGAAATTACTGTAATTAAAACGAAGCAACAAATAGGTGAAGTAGCGAAGTATACCAAAAATTGATTGCACTATTCGGACAGCATAAACTAAAGCGGAAGGTTTCTATTCTTCAGAACCAAGTGAAGAAATTTTATAATTGCGAAAGGGATGTTGTTTATTTTTGACCAACTGACAAAGAGAACTAAATTGCATACTTATTCGGAAATATTTAAGTATAGCAATGACTAAGCTACTATAAGGCATGATTTCTGTATCTACACATAGAGAGCCACCTAATTTTATTTCTAATTTACTAGAAACCTATTACAAAGACACAACATACATAAATCAGTAGTACCATTTCCTCAACGTAAGCATATGTCATGTCGTTAAGTATTGGTCACTAACTAGTTGAAGGACTAGGCCATCAGAAAATCAATATAAAAGCTACTACATGTAAAAAAACATATTAATACATTTGCGGAAAGCGCATTATTGGGCTAAACGCAACAGCTGTCTTTAAACACAACTGAGCTTACAATACTTTCTTTGTAAATTGTATTTTGACGCCTTAAAACTATACCATACATTTTTACTGCATAATTTTAATTCAATTAAAACAAGTACCAACTAGTTTGCTATTATATAATTTTAGATCAGGTTAAAATTACCTAGTTAGTGAGGTAAAAAAATTGGTTTGCAATTGTTACGATTAAGAGCACCACTAACGGTCAAATTGAATTAAAAGCTTTCTTTAAATGGTATGGTCGCTACTTGGGTAATATTTCAAGTTAATAAATTGTAAACAAATCACATTCACAAAATATTTTTGCAAAAACATGAGAAAGTTTGGTAACTAAAATACCTTTTCGATTGGTATGCATTACCAGAATTACGTTTTTGTTACTAATCAGATAATTTAGTTACTATCCTATAAACAGAAATTTAAAGTGTTTTAACATATGGTATCTTTGTAGTTTTCCAGCATTTAAAATATTGTAGATTTGCAGGGTTACCAATAAACCAAAACAAAAATTAATTCTAAGTAAAAATTGTAATATTTTGCTAACTTCGTGGTGTGTACATCTTTTCATCAGAAAAACACAGCTTGAAGTGAATCGGTGCGAATCGGTCACCAAATTCATTTCAGTTTATTAAGTTAATTCTGATATTGTACTTAATTCACTTCAATCGAAACGTCTTAAATAATCTTTTTTCGTATTTTTCTGTTTAAAAAACTCCGATTTACAAACATCTATGCTAAAGCAATAATATTAATGACAAGTTTAGTAAATGCTATTTACGCAACGAATTTCCAAGTCATCTCATTGACATTTTTGGGGAATTTTGAACTTGGAAAACCAAAAAGTTTGTAGTATGTTCAATATGGTGGGATAATAAAATAAAAAAGTAGTTCTAGCATATTTTACATTGTCAGAACCTTATTTTTTAGTTTAATTTTAATATTTCAGTAATTTATTTGATACTAATCTTGTTAAAGGTGTAGAAAACTTCTGTAAATGTTTATCATTAAAACTCTGCTTTAACACGTGCCTTTGAGCTTAAAGTTTTTGGGGAAAAATATACTCTCGGTAATATTTTGCTCAGTTGCGCAATTTTCATTCCATATTGACTAGTGATCTTTCTGAAAATTATAAATAAATACAGTACAAACTCGCTTATTGCAACATTCAATAACTGTAACTCTCAATAACTGCAATACTTGATAACTGCAACTTCTCGATAGTTGCGTCATGGGAAAATCTTGACAATTGCAACGATTAGGAATTGTCCAATAAATGCAATTCTTTGTTTATTCGACTTCCCTTTAAAACATTTCTTAAGATAATAAGATTGAAATGTACACATTCGGCGCATGTAGCGCATTGAGGTCTCACAAAAAAAAATTATCACTCTAATCAAAACAGTTACAGAACAAAACTATTTTCAACACAACAACAAATTCTATTCACAGACTGATGGACTTCCAATGGGGAATCCTCTATCAGGAACCTTAGCTAACATATACATATATAGGACGCTAGGGGAGTTTATTTATTTTTTTTTTTTTATTTATCGGTTTGTGCTCAATTTTAATTGTTATTCTTCCACCTCTTGACCATTTTATTGATTATGTTAATTCTTTGTTATTTATTTATATTTAGTAATTTTTTTTATATTAATAATGATTTTAGTTTATACTTTTTAATTTGTTGCACCCCAAAAACTAAGTAAATATGTTAATTTTATATAGGATTTGTTTTGAGTTTGTCTCGTGGCTCCAGCACATTACTTACAATTTGGAGTCCACTATTACAATTTTTTTATTATATTGTCAAATTTTTAAGCTGTAATAATGATCTTGTAGTTTTTCAATTAATAAAAAATTGGTTAGAAAAAAAAAATAAAAAAAAATAATCAGATACTGGCATAGATACGTGGACGATATTCTAATACTATTTAAAGGCACATTGAGACAACTCAGCAATCTTCACAAGAACATAAACAACAAACATCCGAACATAAAATTTACTCTTGAATCAGAGAGGAACACAGCCATTAATTTTTTAGACTTGACAATAACAAATGTTAACAACAAGCATACATTCAAAATATACAGAAAAGCCACGTAAACGGATCACGCCATTGAGAAATCATCTAACCACCCATACCAACATAAGATGGCAACGGTTATAACACGGACTTAATTGACAAAATGAACAATAGGTGCGTTTGGAAGAAACAACAGAATATGATGACCACGTTAAGCAAGCAAAATGAACAAACAGAGAAATACATCACCATAGAGTACAATAATAACATCAACAAGAATATAACGAAGGTTTTTAAAAACACGGATACACAATGGTATTTAAAACAAACAACAAATTAGGGAATCGACTCAAACAACGTAACATAAATACACCAATAGACACCGGAATCTATAAGAATACATGTAATGACTGCCCCAAATTCTAAATCGGACAAACTGGTAGAAGTTTTCAAGTTAGGTTTACAGAACATATAAAAGAAATCGGAAAATCAAAAATCGACTCAAAATATGCACAACACTTGACTACAGAAAAACATAATTACACTGACATCAACACAAACTCACAGGTATTACACAGAATACGAAAAGGGTTACTAATAAAATGATTAGAAGAACTGGAAATATACAAGGAACGATATAACCCATTTTTACTAAACGAGAAAATTGGCCGCAACAAAATTTACGACATCATTGTAAATCCGTAATTAATATCATTTTGCACATACACACCTACACACACCAGCACCCTTATTCTGTAAAAAAAGATAATGTGTAAACGTGAAAACGGGTAAACTTTATGATTTTTTACTAAAATTACATTAAATTGTTTTTCGATTCTCTTTTCGTTCACTGTTTATCACGTGTAAACATTATCTTATTTTTTATAGAATAAGGCTACAGATGGTCAGCAAATTTTTCTCTGTTTTTATCATAAAACACACACCAGATAGTATATGCTAAAAAGAAGGGCGGTACCACCCCTTTAAGAAGAAAAACAAAATAAGGGGGAAAGAACATTCAAAAGGCACGTAGGCACAAAAAATAGGGTATAAAAGCAGTTTTTTAGCATAATTTTAGTTAATATTTGTTAGAAATTTGATAAAGGAGTAACACCCGAAACGATCATAATTTCATTTCCAAATAAAATAAATATCACGGTAAAGATAGTGACTAAACCGAAATGTTGTGTTTTATTATATAAATTTTTTTTATTGGTGATATTAGTCCACGAGTAAACAACAAATATGTTAAGTAAAAATATATACCCGATATTTGTGACAATTTCACAATTTGCAACTCTAGCTTGACTTTAATGTAATAAGCGAGTTTATACTGTATTACTATAAAATCATATCCAAACGGTTTCAAATGAGGTAAGGCAAGAGATAGCTCGCCATATTTGAATCCACTGGATTTTAGTTTTCAAAGGTGCATAATAAATTAAGTAATATAGGTGTGTATATATGAAACCGGAATTAAGCAATAAATAGCGCTATCTTTCAATTTACCTTCCAACAAATCGCGTCATCAGCTCCATTGTTTTCTTTTGGCATCGGTCAACAACATCCAATTCATAACCATACAAGTTTCATACAATAACGCAAGTTTTTAACGTGCTAAAAATGTCAAGTTTTGTGCCTAAGTATTACAATTTGCGGACATATTTGATTTTTTGTTTTTATTTTAAGAAAACTGCTGCAAAATCACATCGAATGCTTGTCGAAGCTTACGATGAGCATGCTCTTGGGAAATCACAATGCTATGAGTGGTTTAATAAATTCAAAAGCGGTGATTTTGACGTGAGAAACGAAAAACGTTTAAGACCACCAAAAAAGCTTTGAGACAGTGAATTGCAAGCATTGTTGGATGAGGATGACGCTCACACGCAAAAACAACTCGAGGATCAATTAAATGTGTCACGAGATGCTGTCCCCTTACGTTTAAAAGCCATGGGAAAGATCCAAAAGCTGGGAAAATTGGTTCCGCATAAACTGAATGAAAGTCAACAGGAAAATCGAAAAACCACTTGCGAAATATTGCTCGCCAGATACAAAAGAGAGTCATTTCTCCATCGAATTATGACTGGCGATGAAAAATAGATCTATTTTGGGAATCCAAAGCGCAAAATGTCTTGGATTGATCCAGGACAACGATCGACATCGACTGCAAGGCCAAATCGCTTCGGATGGAAGACAATGCTCTGAATTTGGTGGGATCAGAAGAGTGTGATTTATTTTGAGCTGCTAAAACCCGGTGAAACCATAAATACTAAACGCTACGCTATGATCAATTTGCATCGATCTTTGCGTGAAAAACGACCAGAATATGATAAAAGGCAAGACAAAGTGATTTTGCTTCAAGATAATGCACCATCACACAAAGCAAAACCGGTCAAGGAAACGTTGGAAGAATTAGGAAATACTTTCACATGCGGCTTACTCGCCAGACTTGGCTCCGTCTGATTATCACTTATTTGCATCGATGGGACATTGGCTTGCTGAGGAGCACTTCACTTCCACCGAAAATGTACGGAAATGGCGCGATTACTGGTTTGCCTCAAAAGAAGAACAGCTTTTTGGCGTGGCATCCACACATTGCCAGAAAGATGGGAAAAATGCATAACCAATAATGGGCAATACTTTCAATAAAATTAACTTTTCACTAAAAAATTCCGGTTTCATATTTACACACCGGTATTTGATAAACAATACACCGTCATGGTATACACCGGCATTTTATAAACAAGAACAGATTTATGGGATCGAGGTGCCGAGCTAAAGATAATTGTTTCAAAAAAATAACTATACCACCCTAATATACAGTCATGGTATTCAAAACAATTCTGGTATTTGTCAGCTTTCATACTTTATAATTAAGAAAATATAGAGAATTTCGAAAAAATTCCGAACCAAATTTAAAATTAAAACTTAGATACCTAATTAATTAAACAAGTCAAAACAAAGGAGACTTAAATACAAGCCAATTTGGAACAAAATTTTATATTGCATCATATCTGTCTCTCCCTTTATATACATATAAAAAATTACTTTGCTTTTTTAAATTTAATAACTTCATTTATATTTAAAAATATTTTTTAAATATATTTTTAATAATGCAATAAATCAAATTTTTTATCTCCAAATTAGAAATGTTATTCACCATTTATATTGAATAATCTTCATCCCTCTGTACATTTTTACTGATATGGTTATATTATATACCCTTAATAATATAAATTGACTCTTGAGGAATTTTTCATTAGTTTTCATTTTCACTTTATCGTTTGTCCTATGACACATATAAATTTGACGACTATCTGAAGAAACCGATTTATTAAGTAGTTGCTAAAGGTTATCTTGAGATTTAATTTAAATGTTAGCCATTTTTCCTTAACCAACCTCTTTCATTTCTTAAATCATTTCGTTCGAATATATTTTTACATATGATCAAAAAAGATTATATTTGAAGTGGTTATATGCAAATCAGCTAAATAAATATTACAAAAATATATTATCCTTATTTTTCATGTTTAAAAGAGAATAATAATAATCGCAATGTGCGCGAGTGTATTTCTATTTTATAAGATATTCATCTGTGGTGGTTTATGAAATTTTTCATTTTACCCTCACATCTTTAAAATCTGCGTGTGGGTACATATTATATAAGGCGATGAAAAGTATATTATACAAGTGCGGGAAAATTATTTACTGATTCGATTGAGAGGAGGATTAAATAAATTTAAAGATCAGATGCCTTCTTTTAATCATTTTAATGTCCATTTTTCCGCTTTTGCTTGAATTTCAAGCAACAACCATTAAAATTGTAATACTATTAGCAATAAATCTATATACAAAGTTAGCTTAAAATTACTGGAAGCCAAATCCTTGAATGTATTGTTCTTTTATCCAACTACAGCGAGATGAAATTAAATTTCTCATATTTACTTATGCTTTGTCTTATACGCACAAGGAAAAATTCTTTTAGGTCATAAATTTGGATTATAATTTTAATGAAGACTTAAAAAAATTAGAAATGTGAAATTTATATTTTGAGAGGAATTTCCTTCAACATTCATATTTTAAGATGATTTGCTGGGTAAACTAAACAGAAAGTAGTACACATATAGTAGTTTGAATAATTTCATTTAATTAAAATTCCAATGTTAGTAGTCTCCTCTCGAAATGAAAATAGGAAAGAAAAATATTTTAGTTCATATATTTTTGTTTATTAAAAACCATTTTGTAGAATGTTGTTAAAATTCGGTATATGTCCAAGATTATACATGCGAATTAGAAATAAATTAACTGTTGATTTTAATACATTGATTACTTGTTAATCGTTACAATTATGAGAATTATGTATCAAATGGTTTATGCGTCAATACTTTAATAATTCACCCTCTTATTAATATGAATCAAATTAATTACAACTCAAATATGCTGTCACCCAAACAAATTCTCTATGATGAGTTTAAATTAGCACAATCATTAACACATTTCAAGTAAATGTCAATTTTTCATGTAAAATATTTTAAATACTCGGGACCAAGACAACAAATACCTAATATGATACACTACTGACAAGAACAAAAACAAGAAAAGTGATAAATTAGAATCCAAAAAACAAAAACAGTGCATACAGAGAAAACAATTTTTAGGGTGAACATTATAAATGATAAGTTTAGAAATATTTAAAGCTAATATAACACATTGATATATGGGGTGTGACAAGGCAACAAAAATATGAATAATAGTTTACATATATTTTATAATCATAGTCTAATAATAAGTAAGTATGATTGACAGCATTAGAATATTTTGTTTCTACTAACGGATCGACCAAAAAAAAAAATTTAATTCACTTGAGATTTAGGTAAATAAACCAAACGATAATCGTATATGTGTGAGAGGAAATAACGAAAGGGTTAATAAAATTAAAAAAAATGTTTTGATTAATTGAGTTAAATTAATTAACAAGCGACATTTATTATTTAGATAAATTGATGAATAAATTAATAAAAGAAAACTTTTGGGATTTCATAATCGTAATATTGCCTTATAAATAGTTACGTATTTTTTAAGAGGAACTTATAAAAGCATTTTAACGGTTAGTTTGTTATTTATAGGACTGTTGAACTTTTCTTATTTATAAGTTATAAGTAATACTTCAATGATTTAAAATAATCCAAGTTTACTCCTTATTTTACTACAAAAATTTAGCTCAAATCCTTGCCAGAACTTTTACTAACGTGATTAAAAACTGTGAGAATATTTGTTACCCCAGTTACTGAGATAATGTATTATTTTGAGAACGAATTGGTAATGTGCTGAACCTTAAAATATTGGTTTTGGCATTAAACAATTTCATGTTCTTTAAATAATTCTGCAGAAAAATGGTAATCGAAAGATATTAATTCTTAACAGTTCAATTACAAATCCTCATAAAAAAAGTATAAGTTCATTTTTTGACAGTTTCAAAATATTAACCAAAACTGTCCATAAAATATTGGGTCAAGGAAAAGTTTGTGGTGTTTTTTCCAAAAGGTGGCTATAGACTCGCATGACTTTGATAATACTAGTCCTGTCCGGCCATACTATAGAGCATTTGAAAGATGACAGTCCATAGAATATTAAAAAGTAAACGTTGTGACCTTTACCAATTCAGTCGAAAGTAATTGCGTTTTGAAAATGACCCAAAATTCTGAAAAAAATCGTTACAACGCTAAGGCTTGTGAAAAAATTTGTTTTTATGGTGACGATGATTTATCAAAATCAGCAGCACATAAATGGTTTGCTCGTTTCCGCTCTGGAAATTTCGATGTTAAAGATGCACCGCGCTCTGGTCGACCAATCGTTGAAAATGTCGATGAAATTCTCCAAAAAAATTGAGGAACGCTGTGGAACTAAACATTGACTAAAAAATAGTTTTCAACCATTTACATAAAAGGCTGGATACAAAAAGAATCCTGATATTTGGGAATAGATAAGTGAAAATTTTAATGGACCGAATTTCCATCTGCGAATCGCTGCTGAAACGAAACTGAATCGAGTAATTTTGAAGAGATTGATAACGGGCGATAAAAAGTGGGTCACATACGACAATAATGTGCGAAAAAGATCGTGGTCCAAGATGGATGAAGCTGCACAAATGGTGGCAAAGCCCGAATTGACGCCACGTAAAATAATGCTGGTGCGATTGAAAGGAAATCGTGCATCATGAGCTACTCCAACCCGGCTAGACGATTGATTCCACTCTCTACTGTCAACACCTAATGCGATTACAGCGCGCAATTGAGATAAAGAAAACAGAATTGATTAATAGGAAAGGCGATGTCTTCCATCACGAAAAAGCCTAACCACATGGGACTCGGCAAAATTTGAGAGAGCTTGGCTGGGAAGTTGGGGTGTAAAGCTGACTTCAAAAGAGGAAATCACTTGGTTCAGTTTTTCGCCCAAAAATCACAGAAGTTCTACAGTGATGGTATAATGGGTTTACCAGAAAAATGGTAAAAGTTTATCGATCAAAACCGCACGTATTTGGTTTAAAAAAAAAAGTGAAATAGATTCAAAAACCTTAAACTGAATTGCTCATGTTACAGTTTCATTCAGAGAAAATTAATAAAATAGTTAGTAATCTATTTCGTCGAGGAAAAGAGAGCGGGGAATATGTATTCAATTAGTAAAACAAAATATTACATTTAAGGTTTTCAACCTAAAAAATTTAAATACTAGGCAGTCAGAGTTCTTTTGCATTATTATATTTTGAAATCTGTGAATGGAGTTCTATCTATCGTTATGTATAAGTAGTGTCTGGCTCCCAGTATTTTCCGGTTTTTTTGGATAATTTCTAATTACCAAACCCCTGGATTTCGGTTTTCCCAGGAAACATTTTTTGTTATTTACCGTAGATAAATGTTACAATCCTAGCAATTTTGTAGTATTTTCTTGTTGAGCAACTAAAAGAAGTACCAGATTGAAATATAGCATTGAACGCAACATTTCATAAGGTAGCATAACTATATTGAATAACCTGGAATATGTATATTTATTTATAGTTCAAACTTATCATTAATCTAAAGGTAAGAGAAATTGATTTTCCTTTCCCATATTCTTCTTATACAAACAGTATCGTTTTAATGGATAAACAACCACTGTATTAGGTCGACATTTAGCTTCGTTACATTACATTAAATAAGTAAGAAAACAACGAAGGGCAAGGTCATTAAAAGAAAAGTAAAAATTCATTAACAACCGTCGCTCCTAAAACTACGCAAATACAACTCCCAACTTCAAATCCTTCTCTATAAACAAGGAAAATAATTTAGATATGTAACTTTATCTTGTTTATAAAAACTGGAATCCCAAATTCGAGTAAAAAGAAAATTGTCAATTATGGAAAAAATGTAGAATAACAAAATATCGAATTAGGCTAAATATACCAAAAATAATAATTTTTGTAATAATATAGAATAGTGGGGGAAATGATAATGATTTTTGAGCCACCAAAATTTGAATACAAAGGGCCAAAAATCACCAAATAGGGAGAGTATCCCACACCCAGTAATATAATATAATACAAATAGAAATACAGGGTCAAAAAAGTACCAATTCGTTTTAATCCAGCCGAAGAAGAATCAACATTTAGTGGTATGTATGTCAACCCAATCATGTATGTATGTCACTAACAATAAACGACCCAATTAGTGACGGCTCTGTCGGTGTCTCATTAGAGACGGGTGAGAGGATTTCGGAAACGTATTCTTGCCTTTTCTGCTGGCAACGAGATACTAATCACAATTACTACTAATAAACCCTCTTCAAGGGAATCCCTCATGCTTTGCCGACTCCAAAGTTGGGTATATGTTTTTTTTTTTTTTTTTTTTTTTGTGAACTCATTAAAAATGATTCTCGGCTAAGGCCACAATTTTCTCTCCGTGCAGGGACGGTAGGTCCCCAAACGAAAAACTGCTTTATTTCAATAACGACACTGAGGACATGGTTCGAAAGGTCCAACTAAACCAATTCAATATCTAAACAAGAATTTTTGTCGCTCATCCACTCTATCAATCCTATAGCAGCGTATCAAGTTCTTGATGTATTGCTCACTACCACCCAGATGAAAACCTCCACTGAAGGTAGCAGGAGGTAAACCGCTGCGGTGAGCCTGACCAAGACAATTTCTATGTAATTTGGACTGAGGTCAACTCAGATCCTTCTTTACAGCATATTGATTATGGCTACAGTAGACTACAGTGTGTATTCTTTATTAAGTGAAGGAAAATTCTATGATGATGAAAATCATTTTGAAATGGTTGAAATTTGCCCTTTCGTTTAATTCTTATTCGACGGCACCATGTAAATGCTTGGTCATTTCTTCAGAAAGTGTTTTCGCTAAAAAAAAATTAAATAAAAGCCAAAAATATTTTTTTTTTGTACCATATGCCGCATTGAAATATTCGACAGTAATCCTTATGCCGCAGTGTACCAAATTCCGTATTAAAATATACCCTAATGAAACATGCCGTAGTGTGTCATACGTCATATTGAAATGTGCTGTAATGGAATATTCAATACTGAAACCTGCCTAAGTGAATATTAAGAAGGCCTTAAACTTCCCTACCAAATTTTTAACACATACATTTCGCACACCCTGCCATCATAATTCTTGATTAAAAGTGTTAATTCGAATAAATTTAAAAAAAAAATTACAATAAAATTACAAACGTAATTTTTATGTATCACAAATGGACCAGACAATTTAAATATTTCTTAGAGGGTAAATATAATTTTCAGCCAACAACGAGAATTCCAGGACAAAAAATAATAAAAAAAAAATTTGTAAGGAAACTGCCACCCACCCTAACCTTTTTTTTATTTATTTGTAAACATAAATTATCAAATATATCCTTTAAACGCTCGCGAAAAAGAAAAAGGGTTAATATTTTATATAAATTTTAAACGGCAAAAATCGAATGGTTCTTGTAATTATTTAATGATAGATTCTAACTTTAACCATATGAATGACATAGTGGGCCAAGAATATTACGAAATTCGTGTTTGTCATCCCATTCCATTCAATTACATGAATATAATTTAAGGAATACAATATCAACAAAGTTATTTTATTTATTATTTTTTTCTTATTAAATTCCAAAAAGGGAAAACAGAAAACACCAAATACGAATGGATATATAAATGTAAAAACACAGAGACTAAGAGTGAAGGAAATGAAAATAAAAATAAAAGAAATGGAAGTGGTAATATTAGTGTTCAAGTCACGTGCAACGGACCTCTCGAATCACCGTATAAAATACAAATACACATACATACGTACCAAGAATAAGCACAGAGAAATTTCTTTAACTTAATAATGCTTAGTTAAAGTAACGAACAGTTCCATTGACATAAAGGTCACCATTATATCGAAATAAAAATGTATTGATTTAAATGTATTGATTTGCCCTAAAGCCATCATCTATGTATATTGACAATATTTAGTACTACTAACCTGGATATTTGTTTCAATTGTTTTCTCCGATAATAATTTAACAACTTCTTTAACATCATGTGCAAAATCTTTTGATAAACGTTTGCCACGATCTAATTCACATTTTAGTTCAGATAAGGCACCTTTATCTTTATCAAGCGTTTCTTGAAATTCACTTAATCCACTTTCAAATTGTTTCCAAGCTATTTGTGATGTTGTTAAATTCTCTAGGCGATTTGATATTCTGAAAAATATGAATAAACAGAAATGTAAATTAGAATATTGTAATTAAATAAATTATTTGCGTTCTAAGACTGTGGCACTTAATCAAAGGTGACACTAGTATATTTAAAACTTATTGCATCTGCACTCTAAATTCTAAACTAAACTAAATTACGATTAATACTTAAGCATCCGGAAGAGTATTAACACCCGTTTGGTAAAACAACCGTGAAGGGGTATTAAATATAAAATTAGAGGTTATTGATTAAAATTAAATCATTTTTAATTAAATTATCTAAGAATAATGTGGTAACTCATCGATTTGAACTATTTTTTAATAATTTTAATATTGCAAAGTGAAACAGTTTTGTCAAAAATTGGATTTAGCGGTTTGAAGTGAATCCTTCCTTGCTCTCATTGAAATGAAACGCTACATTTTTAGGATTTATATTTTTTAATTTCAAGTTGTTTCGACGCCCTATCGCTATCTTGAGGTTAAATATGTTTACCTAACCAAAATTGCACTTGTAGATCAATTTTTTGAGACGCTACATCGCTCTACAATAGCATTCTTTGATATACTCTTTTTAAAAATGTTCACAATCCAAATCCATTAACTCTATTTTTTGATTTTGCTTTAAATTTTAGCGACAAATTACTTGATTAACTTTAAATTGTTTACATTTGAAAATCATTTCTTAACAATAAGGTATAACTAGGCTTTTAAAAAAGGGTGTGTTCTTTATTGCTGGAAACAATGCTCTGTTTGGAAACTTGCTGTTTGAAACTTTTCTTGAGCAATTTTCAGTTGTAGTTTCTAAAAGTACATTGTCCACTGTTTTAATTTCTTAATCCACGCTGACGTTGTTCTGCGGATTTATTATTTTCTTTTTCACAGCTTGATCGCTACAATGATATTACCCGTATCTATGGAATTTTAATCTTCCCGCCATTTTAATCGGTATATCAACAGGCCCACAAAAAATTATAGGATGTTTATTGGCGATTCTTCAAAAATATTGTAGAATAACGACTTTTGCGTCTTACGCTGGCCACAGTGAGACAATGGTAAGGCCAGTTCAAGGACAATAATAAGGAGGCCGGCTTTAGTTTGTTTCTAAAAAAAATGTATCGACATAGCAACAAGGGTTTAATTTTCATTTACCTTTATCTTACTAGTTACATCAATTAATGATACTCGCCCTCAGTGGTTCAGTGAATAGGGCTCTCATTATAGCTAATTTATAGAAAAATGGATAAAAATACTCCGATCATGATAAAAAGACAAAAAATTTACTAAATGTATCTAATGTATCATATCTCAAATTGGGTTCCCCAGAATCCCAAGTTCGTTTTGAAATATGCCGTAAAGAACGGATCCCTATTTTCCCTAAATTTCAGATATTTCTATAGCTTCATGTTGTTAATTATAGTACATGGTATTAAGTCTAAAACAACCTGGGGTTCAGCAAAATTGCATGTATTATGAAAAGGATCCATGGCCAAAATAAATTAGTAACGCTGCTCTAGGAGACAGATTGTAAAATAATAGAAAACAAAAAGTCTGCAACTTAGGTATTCACAATTACAAGTCTGTGTAATGTTGATTCTATTATCCGTAAAATAATGTCTATATAAATACATAATACGCCGTGTACCTTTCTATTATTCACAA
This sequence comes from Tipula vernalis, assembly GCA_958295665.1. Taxonomy (NCBI): domain Eukaryota; kingdom Metazoa; phylum Arthropoda; class Insecta; order Diptera; family Tipulidae; genus Tipula; species Tipula vernalis. The sequence goes on along the minus strand of OY282559.1, from coordinate 212,674,983 downwards.
TTTCTTATCATTGTGATTAATCATGAAAAGCAAAACAATAACATTTGTCTCCGAAGACTGTACTACACTTACATATAAGCAAATATATATTCATTCAAAGATAACATTTGAAAACAAATCATTTTCGTTGCCCGATTTAATATAATTCTATCAAACGATCATTAATTTTCCCAGTTTTATTTATATTTTGGGACTTGGGACATATTTAAATCACAATGAAAGATGATATCAAGAAAAATTGTCCTTGTGTTGTTTTTTATTTAACCATACGTCATATTAAAATAAAATTTCCTGATTCCATTCACCGAAAAAAATAACAAAATAAAATAAAATTTTAACATAAAAAAACAATCAAGCTGCTCTACCAAGGGTCAGGAAAAAGAAAATGTATTTTTGCGGTCAGCCGATTTTTTTTTTTTTTTTTTTTTGCTATATATTAAAACTATAATATCATCAATCTCCAACAAAAATATATTACATTATTATTAGTTTTATATTTTTATAAAGGCATCATAATCTTAAAATAACCATTTTGTTTATGTCCTCCGTCCATTTGAATTGAATTAGATATAAAATTTGTGTAGTGCTTGCCTTGTGCTACTGAAACATATGTCTCAAAGTGGAATATGTTTACATTATTTCGAAGACGACCTCTAGACATCACACTGAGTTAATCTGTTTTTTGCCCCACCCGTTTTCTTACATAAAAACAACAACAGAAGTAAATTTATTTATATCCTTCTCATTTCCTATTCTCAATGTCGGCACACAAAATTAAGAGTATAAATTATTTCTTCACATATCCTTCTTAAAAAAATATATTTTACTATATGTATTTATACTGTGTACATACATAAGAAATAAAATCTAACATATTAGTTACTTTTTATTTGACAGATAGATAAATAAATAGAATAATATTAATGTTATTTACTTTGGTCGAAAATAAAATCAAAATTAACCAAACGATCATATAAAAGTCACAAATTCGTTGACATTCTGTCAAATGAAATTTCCATTTAAATGTTAAACTACAATTCACACAAAATTGTTATTCCCATTGGCTAAACTAAATATTTGTATTGATATAAAAAAATGCATCTCCCTATTGCCATCTGCCCCTATTTAAAATGCTCTCTGACTTACCTTGTATCAGCTTCATCCCAAGCACTGTACATGTCACCAACTTCATTTTTCAAATATTTATGGAGTTCAACATCGATGAAATGTTTTTCAAATTGTTCGCCTTTCTCGTTTGTGCTGCTGTCCGCCTCTTGATTATTATTATCTGTAGTAAGTGTGGCTGTACTAGAATTAACTTTATCTTGAAGTTGACAATCTTCGAGAATTTTATTCATTTTCATTTCTTGACGCATTAACCAGCTGTGGACGGAAGCATTCAAACGTAACATAGTCGAACGATGAGTTTGGAGAGCTAATTTATCTTTCTGTAATGAAAAAATAAATAAAAATTATATTAGATCTAAATTATAATAGTTTCTGCATACTATATGCAATAAGTAATACAATAAGATAAAAGATGTATGATCAGTATTACATACAACATACATCAATTTAACCAAAACAATACCATCTCCGCCATTCTGTAAAGGACAATTAACTTGAAATTTTTGTCTATCATAAAGTGTTCGTCATCCAGTGAATACAATTAAAAAAATGGAGGTGTGGCCAACACACGACTTTCTTTTACGAACAGAGAATTTTGAGAAATTTTATTTTTTTCTTAATTTTTTTTTTTTTTAATTTTTAAATTTTTTTTTTTTAATTTTTTATTTTTTATTTTTATTTTTTATTTGTTTTAAATTTTTGGAAACATTTTGTTTTGAGTAGTTTTTTGTAAACCTTATACTTTTTAAGATATTTGCAAAATAAATTTTCTGGACCAAGGGAGTGGCCACTTCCGGTTAGCCGATTTGGAGTAAAATTCACTGGGACCTCCCAATTTATCAAAAAAGCTTAAATCTGAAGTTTCAGTTCGATTGGTCAAACCATCTCGGCTGTAGAGAGGACACAGACAGACAGACACCATTTCGAAACCCACTTTTTCGAACTCAGGGGACCTCAAAACAAATAAATCTCTAAAAATCTCAAGGTCCCAAATTTACATGATTACTATACCCTATTTTACTAGAGTAAAAGAAAGTAAAAGTAAAAAACCGAATAAAAATTTCCTAAGCATACAATGTTTATTTTATAGATAATGAATACACATGTAATAAAAATTGAACACAATAATGTTGAAAATTCCCCGAATAAATTTTTGTTGTGTTCAGCAACGCAGATAACAAATAATTTATCTAGAAAGCTCAAAATTCGCAGTCAATGAGGTTTAAACTAGAAATGGCTATGGACTTTCATCCACGTAGCAGCGCTACACGAAATAAATCCGAAGAATTAGAAACAGACATGGGTCCTCGAATTTTGACAGAATTATTTCTCCTCGCTCCTAACCAGACAAGCCCCCCTGTGTTCATTTTCCGAGCAACAACTTCTCTTGCTTCAACCGAATTTCAACGTCGAGATGGCCTCACCATTCGTCACGTAGTCATTAATCATTGGTTTGTCTTAAATGCCAAATTTAAATTTTTGAAAAAAAAACTTCAATCTATGCGATCGGTTTTTTGCATAAATCTAAGTATAGTTTGAGGCTAGAATGAAAAAACCTACTTATACTACAATTGATTTTAAATAATATTAATTTTCAAATTTTGAAAACCTACAGACAGTAACCTTCAGACGGTCCCATACCAGAATTGACTCAACGGTCCAAGACCTAATAGCTTTTAAGGCCGATTGGCTGTCTGATATATATCTTTGCATCATTTAGGCCTTTTGCTATACCTATCCTAGCACAAATTTCTATAGCGTGTACTTCTGCTTCAAAGACGGTAAACCCTAGGACCTCGAGAGGGCACTCTTACCCGCCCCGTCATCCGTTTTTCATTCCTCCGTAAACCATATCATTGAACCTCGCTCAACGTACGGTCCTCCTGCACTCAACTTATCCCGGCCAGGTTACCTAACACAGAATGATTTGTAAAAGTCCAGTTAATTTGGCACACAGTCGGAAGGCATTCCTATGGTAGGATCTGTCAGAAATTCCTTAAGCATTTCCAGATGACCCATTATATTGCATGATTTGATATTTATTCTGCCTGCATCTTCAGGGCCTTAATTGCAGCATCCTTTTTAACATGCAAGTGCAACGGAGTCCTAGAAGTGCCTCCATCGCAGCAGTTGGGCATATTCTCAATGAGCCCATGACATCGATGCAGGCGCCTCGCTGCCTTCTGCTCAGTTTTAGGCCACAATACTACCGATGCGTAGGTGACCACAGGTCTAATGATATAGTTAGAAATGACCAGTAAATCATTTTTGGTTGTAATCTCCAAGTACGTCCATAGAGACTCTAACAGGCTCAGAAATCCTGGGTGGCTCTATTTTGAACTTTCAATATATGTTGTTTCCAGTTCAATTTTTGACCTCAGATGAATAAAAAAGAGTTTGAAATTGTATAAAATAAGTAATGTATTTTAATGTCCATAGGATATTGAAAAACTAATAATTCTTTTATTGTCATTGGGCGCTTTCAAGTCTCCCAATATCTACCGATGTTAAAAATGACATTTAAACAATCACACTGCCATGAAATTTTGAATGTAGCATGTGCGTTCAGGTCTCAATGTGTTGACTTTACCCAACATGTTGTCAACAGTTGGCTTGCCTAAATGCACCCATTGCGCATTATTGGGGATACAAATAAGTGTTGAGGTTTTTTTAAACTTGGAAGCTTTGTTTAAAGAAATTGGTACAATGTACTTTGTTGAAAGTTTTGTCCATTGTTAGCTACGACTTTCTCCCATCTTTCAGACGATTCCACGTCGAAAAAATTCCTCGTCTTTTGAGGTGATCCAAGAATCGACCCAGTTTTCGGCTTCTTCGTAAGCAGTGAGGTGCTGCTCGGCCAGGCCAAGAGTTATCGACCGGAACAGTCGGAAGGAGCAATGTCTGGTGAATACGGCAGATGCGGTAGCACATTCCATTGAAGCGCCTCCAAAGTTTCCTTGACGACTTTTGCAACATGTGACCGAGCGTTGTCGTGCTGAAAGATCACTTTGTCATGTCTTTTGCCGTATTGTGGGCGTTTGACCTTCAATATTCGGCTTAATTGCATCAATAGTGGTGGATAACGTTCTCCAGTGATGCTTTCGTTAGGCTGGAGTAGCTCGTAGTAGATCACCCTGAACTGATCCCACCAGATGCACAGCAATAGCTTCTTGCCATGAATATTCGGTTTGGCCGTTGAAGTTGATGCATGACCGGGCTGACCCCACGATTTTCTGCGCTTTGGGTTATCGTAGTGGATTCACTTTTCGTCCCTTGTCACGATTCGATCAAAACACTCTTCCGATTTTCCCTTTGGAGCAGTTGTTCGCACGTGACAAAACGGCGTTTGACGTCTCTTAGCTTGAGTTCATATGGAATACCCAATTTCCTTGTTTTGCACAATACCCGTGGCCTTGAGACGGTTTTGAATCGCTTGTTGAGTCAATCTCAAAGTTTCAGCGAGCTCCTCTCGAGTTTCGCATGAATGGGTCCACTAATGCCCACAACTCAGCGTCTTCAAACTTTACTGGCTTCCCTTCGCGTTCTTTGTCACTGGTGTCAAAATCGTCACTTTTAAAACGCCGGAAGTCACATGTTTTTATTGACGGAGTCTGTTCCCCATATGCTTTACAGCGATCGATGTCCATCAGCTGTACTTTTCTTCAAATTAAAATAAAAAAGCAGCGCTTCCCGCAAATTGTATTTGGTTGGCACAAACGTTGATATGGTTAGAGCACAAAAAAATATGTTGTTTACACTTCAACGAAATGACACTTACTAATTTTTAGAGGGAAATGATGACTATCTTTTGTAAATTCCTTAAAACTTATTTGTAAACCCAATGTTATTTAATGCAAAAAAGACACAAATCATGAAAATTTAGTCATAGTCATGCTAATTTAAAAAACGAAAAATTACATTTTTGAAAGATTTTTACACATACAATAAAAAAAATAATAATAAAATTGACGTTAAAAAACGAGATTCGACAGAATATTTTCATTCTGGTGTTAAAAAACTCGCACAACATTCTAGATTCATAATCTGTAAAAAAACCCTAGGTGCAAGTCATTTTCGGTTGAACTTAACCGGGGACCACCGTGGTTATGTTACTACTATGTTTATATTACTACTATGTTTATGTTACTACTAAACAACTAATTCGACAGATTATGCTGTTTGTAAAACACTAAACCACCCTTCCAAATTCTAATTGACAAAATCCACCAGATAACATTAGAAATCACCTAAATAATATTATCTATTTACACAAATGGTCAATCGCAAATCCTCCATCTCACTTAAATATTCCAACGAGATTAAATCCTTATAATTATTTGCCCTAAATTCCGACCCACAACCACAACAAAATAAAAAAAGCGTAAAACTTCAAAACTATTTCAAATTTCACTTTTTTCATTTTATAATTTTATTTTAATTTCAATATATTTTAAAAACGTGAGGTTAAAAATTTTTCTAGTGTGAGGGTGAGCGGCGACGTACATAAAAATATTTGGAATTGAATCACACGTGTTTAGAATTAGATTTTAATTTAATTTTGAATTTTTGTTTGTAATAAAATATTAAAATTAAATAAAACTAAAAATAAAAATTATTTTACAATTAAAATGATAAGGGATGAATGGTCGACATGAAAATAAATTTTGGATTTAAATGAAATTCAAATAAATGTATTATGTGTATTTCATGATTTTTTTATTATTCCAACAACATACACTACTACTTTACTCGTACATTACTTGTTTGTGGAATAACATCAAATATATAAACAAATTCAACCCTACTTAGTCTAAAACACCTTCGAAATATCTCATTTTCAAAACAAAATTTTAATTTTACCAATTTTTAAAAAAATTTAAATCTTTATATTATTATTTTGCTATCAAAAGCAATAAATGGCATCTGGTTCGATGAAACGTATGTTTTATATGAGAATGGAATTTTATATGTATAAGTATACTATTATCATTATAACGATTATTATTATTATTACCTATTAGTATTATTATTACTACTGTTTTACAAGCATAAAAAATTCTATTACCTTTGCTTTATCATCATAATAAACACAAACTAATAATGTTGAACAGGCGAAGTCAGAAGTCAACTGAGGGTTTCAAAAAGAAACAACTGCGAAACGATCGGATAAGAAAAACGATTGATGATATTGATTTTCTACAGATTTGAATTAAAATCAAATTACGTAGTTTTTTCAGTTGTTTAGCATGTGTTATATTTATTTATTTAAGAATTTGTATTATAACTTGGTCGATGTTTATTGGTTTTCAAACATTGGTTAACGTCATTTTTAAATGTATATATGACAGTATGGCATTTATGGAAGTATAAAAAAACATTTGTAGCTAGGCACGACATGCGTAAAGTATTGTAAGCTAAAAATTTGGCCCCCTACCTTATTTTTGAAAACAAAATATCGCAACAAAAATATCGCAGGTAAATATAGCAGCCAAAATAAACCCTTGACAGAAATCTCAAAGTTGTTTTCTTCGAAGGAAAATAAAATCTAAAAAATAAATGTATCAAAACAAAATGTTGTAAGAAAAAAGTAGGGGAAAGCCCGAATATCGCAAGCCAAAAAACAAAACATACATTTTTAATGACAAATGAAATATTTTTGACTTTGCAAACATTTTAGAAGAAGAAAGAAATACAATTACATAATATTTAAGAAAAAGTTAAATAAATCTGTATTAGTCATAAATAATTTAACATTTTTATAAATTACCAGAATTCAGTATTATATAAAATTATAAAACTGTACATACTGTAAATATTGAACTGCCAATATTCATAATTCTCTTAATTATTCAACAAAAATTTCTTGCACTGTATCGTAGTGCCAAATTATAAAACCTCAATTACAGCTTAAATTATTGCTCACTTCACGTAAAAGCAATTTAATTTTTGAAGAAATATTTATCTATACTCGTATAAGGATATTTTTTACATAGAGAACTTGTATATAAATATGTAACTTTATCGTAAATTTTTCTGTCTGCGAAATATTTGTGCTGCGATGTTATATCGCGACAAAACTACTCCCACGTTTTTGCTGATATTTTCTTTTTCCGAAAATAAGGTAGGTTTGCGTAAATTTGTAGTAAATTTTTAGCGGTTCATAAAATGAGAGTCGATAAATTAGGACTAAATTTAATGCTTTTATACTAAATAAAAAATTTACTTTTTATTTTCCGACTTTTCACAATTCAGAAATGAAACAACAGGTGACAGCTAAAATGGGATACGAAAAATCGTTCGAAAAGGCATAAGCAAACTGGATGAGCAGTTATCCATGTTGTTGATTCATTGTAAGTGAATTATTCTTTGTTAAAAATTAATTATTTGTTGTTTAAAATTAACATTTAAATCCTCACTAATACCCTAGACACACTGCGATTTAAAAAACCGATTTAGTGAATTTTCGAGATTAATCGCAGTGTGTCAGCCTCGATTTAGCAAATCCTTTTTTTTGCATAGAATACTTAAATTAGTTTAGCTAAATCAGATTTATTAAATCACAGTCTGTCTAGGGTATAATACCCTAGACACACTGCGATTTAATAAAACCGATTTAGTGAAATTGTCAAGATTAGTCGCATTGTGTCAACCTCGATTTAGCTAATCCCTTTGGTTTTGCATATAATACTTAAACTAGTTTAGCTAAATCGAATTTATTAAACCACAGTCTGTCTAGGGTATAAGGATCATTAGAATTTTATTCAAATCGTCTTGTCAAAATGCTGAGCAAGCTGGATTGTTTAACGTGATAATTGTCAAGTCTATAAAGCGTAAAACCTTTACCTATTATATTATAATGGATCGGCGGTTTGATAATTTGTGACATTTGCTTCCATATTTTATAAGAGAGAATACGAGAAACACATAGTAATAGGGTGAGGTAAATTAATTATTTACAAATATGTGTTCCTTATGCTTCGGTCAATTATCGTTGTTATAAAAACCAAATTGGCGAATAATTAGTTTAGTTTAATTTTAACAAAATTTGGCCATTTTTATGATTTATTTTGTATATTAACAGGCAATGGCAAAAACTGGTTTGACTCTCTATTAATCTCCTATCTATCTACAAATTATATTCTCTTTTATTATGAAGGTATTATTTACTCCATTTACCTAGCCCACTTAGTGGAAATATATATATATATATATATATATATAATATATATATATATATATATATATATATATATATATATATATATATATATATATATATATATATATATATATATATATATATATATATATATATATATATATATATATATATATATATATATATATATAATATATATATATATATATATATATATATATATATATATATATATATATATATATATATATATATATATATATATATATATATATATATATATATATATATATATATATATATATATATATATATATATATATATAATATATATATATATATATATATATATATATATATATATATATATATATATATATATATATATATATATATATATATATATATATATAATATATATATATATATATGTATATATATACACCTGTCCCTCGATTAACACGGTACTTGATTAACACGGATTTGATTTAACACGGTCAACGAATTGAGACAAATTCTTGATTAACACGCACAGAAGTTTCGCCGCGTTAATCAAGTACCGTGTTAATCGAGGGACGACTATATTAGTCGCGATTAACACAGTTTTGAGTTACACGGTAATTTGGCGGAACGTAATTACCGTGTTAATCGAGGGACAGGTGTATATATATATATATATATATATATATATATATATATATATATATATATATATATATATATATATAGTATATATATATATATATATATATAAATGAAAATTGATAAAATCTGTAATTAGTACCGCATATTATGAAATTTAATTAGCGTTCTTCTCACCATTCTTTTTCATTTGGACAACGACAATTGCATATTGTTGTTCTGTTAAATGATATATTTAAGAAAATCGTAATGGAAGCGAAATGCAAAAATTTTTGTCATTCAATTTCTTCATAGAAGGAGAATTAATCCCATAATTATTGATTTTACATAAACTGAACATTTTTTAATATATTTACTTATAAATTAATTATAAAGTGAATTATACAATATTATATTGTAGTTTTAAAGCACATTTAATACTAAAATTGCAAATTATACACCAAAATGCTCGGTGAGAAAGTTTTTTTCATATGAAAACATTTTGACGAAAATACTTTTCATTATACTTTTTCACAGAACGAGGACTGAAATCAACCTATGTGCCTCCACACCGAGAATTTTGGTCGTAGGAATATAAATGAATATGGAAATACAGTTTTATAAGATCAGTATTAAAAAAATGTCCAATTCATTTAAGAAAAATCATAAATAAATATTTTAATCATTTATTGGATGGTCTAAAAAGTCTCCACCAGTGTGACAATAAATGTTGGTAAAGTTATGGATTTCATTTGTTTCAAGAGTACTATGCCATTTTCGAAATGTCGTTTTAAATGTGACATTTCATCGAACACTATTGTAAACAAATGATATTTGTTTATTAAGTATATAAAGAAATTAGATACATTCTAAAATTCTGTTTCCAAAAAGGGAAGAAAGCAACACAGGCTGCTCAAAAATGTGTGCAATTTATGGTGATAATGCCGCATCAGAAGAACAGCCCGTGAATGGTTTACTCGATTTCATTCTGGAAATTTCTATGTCAAAGATGCACCTCGCTCTTTCCGAACAATCACTGAAAAAAACGATGAAATCATATAAAAAGTGAAGCAAAACAGGCATAAAAGCAGCCATCCAAAACCAAAAAAAATGTTTATACAAGCCGTCTCGTTCGCTCCTTACACAGATCCTATCAAAAAAATGTACACTAATTTTATTTATCTATTGGTATATATGTATATATCGGTATTTGAACAGATTTTTTCGTAGAATTATAGACATTTGTGTTAGTTTTGTGTATATATACTTTCTGATTTATTTTATACGCATCACTAATACTACACCTTAACGTACTTTTTTATGTCTTAAGTGTTTGAACTGTTTGGCTTGTATAAACATTTTTGTTGGTTTTGAGCCATCACATCGCTGGGCATCTCAACATTCATCATGAAAATTTTTAAATCATTTGGAGAAAGTTGAATTTAAAAAGAAGCTGAATGTTTGGGTACCACATCTACTTAATGGACCGAGTTTCCATCTGCGAATCACTGTTTAAGTGATGCGAATTATACATTTTTGGAATATACAAGTACGGGTGACGAAAAATGAATCACGTACAAACAGTGGAAAGGCGAGAATTAACACCAAGGAAGATGATGCTTTGATGGGATTAAAAGTGAAACTTGTATCATGAAGTGCTACAACCAGGCCAAACGATTGCTTCTGTTCTCTACTATCAACAACTAAACAGATTACAGCAAGAAATAAAAGGGAAACGGTCAGAATTAATCAACAAAAAAGAAGTTGTGTTCTATCACGACAACGGAAGACCACACACTTATTTGATGACTCGGCAAAAATCGAGAAGGCTTGGTTAGAAAGTCGTAATGCAACCATCGATAGGCCTGATCTTGTACAGTGAGACTATCATTTGCTTCATTCACTGCAGAACTTTCTAAATGGTGTAAAGACCTCAAAAGAAATCTGTGAAAATTACTTAGTTCAGTTTTTCACACAAAAATCACAGAAATTTTACAGTGACCGGATAATGGTTTTACCAGAAAAATTACAACACGTTGTCGACTAAAATGGTACATATTTAATTTAATACAGATATAAAAATAATAAAAAAGTGAGTTTTAGTAAAAAAAAATGGCAGAAACTTTTTAGACCATCAAATATTTTATATTTTAAGATGCAAAGACGAGAAATTGGTTGAGATGTTGTAACATCACTTTCGATTCGATTTCTATGGAGTTTTATCCCTTAAAATTGTATTTTATTTCGCTTTCCAATTATGCTTTTTTACTCCTACGTCACCTTTCTCGAATAAGACAACATTCTGTTTCTACACACATTTTTGTTCGAGATACTTTTTCGATGTAAGCAAACAGACTAGTACACAACAGGATGAGATCGCAATATAAAAAGCGCAATAAAAGAGCGAAATAGGCAACAATTTTATTCTTGAAACTGATATTACAAATCAAAACTCAGGTTTAACTGTCTATTTACCTCCTTATGATATAGAGATTATAGATGATTTGTTGTAATGATGATGGGTTGTATAGATGATGGAAGGTAAAAAATTAGTTGCAAAAATAAAATTTAATTTAAAAAATGCACGTGCAATAAGGCAAGTTGGAAATTTAATGATTAATTGAAGAATTAATCAGCCGTTTCTTAGATACTAATTGTGCATGTGTGTCATGGTAACGATGCCGCCATAAATTCACAAAGCAAACTAGACGTAAAATTTAGCAAGAGCCGCTGCGTATAGTCAGAAGTAGTTGTGGGTGCTTTGCAACGTTAAATGGAACCAAACAATTACTACAAAAGTTAATCTCTCATACGAAAAAAACCTCGTTTATTATTTATTAATCATTGCTTTGTCCTAAAGCGATGTGCAGTATACAATAAAGTCTATCTACAACTCAAAAAGTTTAATTTTCATTAGTTTCAATAAACCCCAATCACCGGATATGAATCTTATAGAAAATGTATCCGATGAATTAGATGAATGAGTTCGGAAACGCAAAATCAGTAAGAAAGCAGATCTTAAACATATGTTACTTGAAGAGTCGAGTAGAATTAATTAGTATCTCTGATGACAAGACGAATTTAAGCGTTGCATCTAAAGATGGATCTTCGAAATAACTGTTCTTATTTTGTAAAAATATTTTCAAAATTTAAAAAATCTTATTCTATATATGAAAACTTTAATGTGATTCAAAAAAATATTTTTTGAAATTACAGTACTTTAAGCAAATAAATTATATGAATTTCAGACTTATTTTAGCACTTTGTTTTCTTTAGGGATCTTTATTCATAATTATATGGTATTTTGAAGGCGACAAAGCTTACAAATCCCATTTGAATTTGTATTGAAAAAACCAAAAATAACATAACATAAAATTTTGGAAGGCAGAATCGGGCCCAATAATTAATTCACATAATTTCCAACGGAAATCATTTACGATGGGGAAGGGCGAACATTTCTCATGAAAATTAGAAAGTTGAAAATGTGTGATCTTCCGAGCTCAAAACAGTAGTACCAATTCCTTTTTTTTTTTTGCTCATTCTCCTTTTTGTCGTTTGCTAATTTTTGACATTTCTTCATTTCTTAAAAGTTTTCTAGTGGATGGATCTATCGGTGTAAATTTTAAAGGTTCTAATTTGGTTTTTTGTGTTTTGATTTTGCTATTTGTGGAATTTTTCTTATTCTTTTACCATTTTATTAATAAAACTTGTTTCTAATCAGTAAGAAAGCAGATCTTAAACATATGTTACTTGAAGAGTCGAGTAGAATTAATTAGTATCTCTGATGACAAGACGAATTTAAGCGTTGCATCTAAAAATGGATCTTCGAAATATTAAACTGTTCTTATTTTGTAAAAATATTTTCAAAATTTAAAAAATCTTATTCTATATATGAAAACTTTAATGTGATTCAAAAAAATATGTTTTGAAATTACAGTACTTTAAGCAAATAAATTATATGAATTTCAGACTTATTTGAGCACTTTGTTTTCTTTAGGGATCTTTATTCATAATTATATGGTATTTTGAAGGCGACAAAGCTTACAAATCCCATTTGAATTTGTATTGAAAAAACCAAAAATAACATAACATAAAATTTTGGAAGGCAGAATCGGGCCCAATAATTAATTCACATAATTTCCAACGGAAATCATTTACGATGGGGAAGGGCGAACATTTAAGGCTGTCTCATGAAAATTAGAAAGTTGAAAATGTGTGATCTTACGAGCTCAAAACAGTAGTACCAATTCCTTTTTTTTTTTTTTTTTGCTCATTCTCCTTTTTGTCGTTTGCTAATTTTTGACATTTCTTCATTTCTTAAAAGTTTTCTAGTGGATGGATATGTTATCGGTGTAAATTTTAAAGGTTCTAATTTGGTTTTTTGTGTTTTGATTTTACTATTTGTGGAATTTTTCTTATTCTTTTACCATTTTATTAATAAAACTTGTTTCTTTTTCCTACGATTTAAAGTAATTTTTGATATTTGTATTTCTCCCGCGATTTAAAGCAGTTTCATATTTTAATTTTTTTACATCTGTGTAATTTGTTTTGTTTTTATTTGTGTTAAATTTCATTCATTTTTTCGAATTTTTTTTTGTTGCACAACAGTGGCAGAATTGCCACAAGAACTCTCTTTATCAAGACAACAACAATTGTCTTTATCAGGACAACAACAACTGTCTTTTTTAAGACTTCATCAACTGACCTTGCAGATTTTGTCTTTCCGATAACATATCTATCCACTAGAAAACTTTTAAGAAATGAAGAAATGTCAAAAATTAGCAAAAGACGAAAAGGAGAATGAGCAAAAAAAAGAAACTGGTCCAAGAGGATAGGCGTGTTTCGTCTTTCCTCTTCAAAATTTAATTTTATTTTATTTTTATGTTCTATTTATGTGTTGTTAGTGTAAAATGTTATGTACAGCCTTGGCCAAAAATATAAAGCACCCCTATCTATTAGCATTATATGTATATTAATATTATGTCTTTCTAAACAATGGGTGTTAACGAACGAGTCATCCCACCGAATGCGACCCTTAATTATTGAAAATCACCTATTTTTGTTTTGTTTTAGGTTCTTAACAAGAAGTTGTAGCGTCGTAAAATTTTTTTATTTTAGTTTTGTATTTGATCGTGTGCAGTCTTCACATAAAGTGTTTCAAATCAAAAAGAGTTTTCGTAAGTTTTTTGAGAAAAAAAGTGTGTTTGTGATAATTATGCCTAAAGCGTGCCAACTCAGTGAAGGAATAAGGGCACAAATTGTGTTGTTGGATTCCCATGGTGTAAGCCAAATTAAAATATCCCAAAAATTAAAATGCTCTCGTGGAGCAGTTCAATCTACATTGAAAAGGGTTAAAGAGACCGGGGACTATGCCTATAAACTACGCTCAGGCAGAAATCGTATCACTTCGGTAAGAGACGATCGACAAATTGTGCGAAAATCTCTCAAAAACCGAAGAAAAACATGTGCTGAGATAGCTGCAGAGCATTTAACAGAACAAGAAGTTCACATTTCGGCACGGACAGTTAGAAGAAGGCTCCTGCAAGCTGGATTGAAAGGTTGTAAAGCAAGAAAAAAACCTTTGCTCTCACTTACCAACATAAAAAGTCGCTTGAGATGGGCTCGAGAACACAAACATTGGAATGACGTGGATTGGGCGAGAGTTGTTTGGTCAGATGAATCTACTTTTGAGGTAAATATAAAAAATAAATATTAAAAAATAATTAGTCAAAAAAAAAATAAAAAATTGTGCTATGTATTTTAAAAGAATTAATAGAGAAATTTATGTTAAATTTGATGGAATTCTTATAGATTTTTGGAACTCCTGGCGCAACCATCGTAAGAAGAAGAGTCGGGGAAGCATACAATCCTGATTGTATAGTACCTACCGTAAAGCATGGAGGGGTAAACTGATGGTGTGGGGTTGTATGGCATCATCAGGGGTGGGAAAACTGTTGTTTTGTGAGGGTCCGATGAACAGTACCAACTATGTTACCGTCCTCGAGGCTGCATTGAATGCCTCAATTCGGCAAATCTTTGGGGAAACGGATAGTTCTTCGATAATTTATCAACAGGATAATGCCCCCTGCCATACTTCCCGCGTTACGATGAGTTGGTTTCGAAAAAAACAAATTCGAGTCATGGACTGGCCCGCCCGTCACCAGACCTAAATCCCATTGAAAATTTGTGGTCAATTTAAAAAAAAAAAATCAAGGATCGCAGTATGACTTCAAAGGAAGACCTCAAACGTGCGCTTACAGAGGAATGGAAAAATATATCGAGAAATACCTGCGAAAAATTAGTACGGTCGATGAATAAAAGAGTCCTGGCTGTCATCAAAGCCAAAGGAGGACCTACAAAATACTAAAATTAATAAAATATAAAAAGTATTTCCTAAAAATATTGAGTTTTAATTTTTGTCTTCATTCGTTTTGTAGATACTGCAATTTGGGAGGGGTGCTTTATAATTTTGGCCTAGGCTGTATATAATTTATATACATATGTATATACACTAATTCAATTCAATTTTATTTAAAGTGAAATAATAATTAAAGTGTAATTTTGGAAAATGCAATCCACTGGGACGCATTTATCAGGCGATGTTTTATATTTATAGATAAAGAAATCAAAATTCTTGATTTCTTGAATAAGTGCATGATTTTAACTTTTGTGTGGTTGTACAAGGAATTTAATTACTAAAATCTAATAATTGGATCGTATTAAAATTGATTTTAACTTAATTTAATATACGTAGTTAATTTCATATCTTATTTTATTTTACGCTTACTTGAATATCGTCTTGCGTTTTATTTTGTGTACAATCGAGACAAATATATTCCTGAATATTGTTACATAGAACAGGAATATTGTTATTTATTAGGCAATGTGTTGAATTTATAGTGAAAGAAATCAAATTTCCTGATTAATTGCATGCTTTTAATTTTATTGTTTGTGTAATTGTACATAAAATCTAAATACAAATGTCTCATATTTTAGATTGAATTGGAATTAAAATTAAAATTGACTCAAATTTATATACGCAGTTAATTTTCATGTCATTTTATTTTTACTACCAATTAAACATATTTTGGTATTTTATTTTATGTACAACTGTACACAGATCCTATCAAGAAAATGCACTCTATATTATTGGTTTTTGCCATATAATATTTAAACAACAACAAAAACAGAGAGACATTTTTGTTGGTTTTAGTATAATCGTCAAAAATATTTTCCTGTACATATAACAGGATTGTTTGTATGTTCGCTATAAGGGTATTATTTGTATATAATATAATGAAAACATGATACGTCTCCTGCTACGCACATGAAAGATTGGTTGAAAATATTAACCTTCTCTATGTGTGTTGGTCGTTTAGTATATACGATTCTGTTATTTTTATTTTGGTGTTGTTTTCTCTCTTTGTGTTTTTTGTATTCATGAGACAACTATAGTGTTCTTTCTGGATAAAATATGAAATACACAAACACAACGAAAATTTTAATGTATTCGACTCAAATAGGATTCTTATACTTCGTATAATCGAGTAAGTTTGAGTCGAATCGGAAATTGCTAATTGTTTATTTAGGTATGATTAATTTTTTTACAAGGTATTATAAACTGCATTAAATTATATAAATTATATTAATTATATTAAATTAATTTAATTAATATTAAGAATATAAATTAACTAAATTATATGAATAAAATACTAATATGGAAATATTAATTTTGAGTTGAATTGAGATTTGGTTTTCAACACATAATGACGTATTTACTTAAGCATGCTAAATTTTGATTCAACGAATGTGAACAACGTGGAATTACGTAAATGAAAATCGAGATGCTAAATGTATGAAACTTAATTAATTAACTTAATGGCTTTATTGAAGTTTAGGTTGCAGTTTTGACATACAAATGTCAATATTACTTATATGGTATACAGACAAAATTTCAAAATTTTTTCCTCTCATTAATTTATTATTTTACTGACTTGTATTTTTAAGTGGTGATGGTAAATGGTGTGGCGGAAAACTCTTCAATAGGTGAATGATGCTAATTGGCTTTTTTTAGGTAGTCTACTGTTTTATAAGTTTTAAATATAATTTTTGTAATATTGATGATCGCCGTCTTACAAATAACGAATGGCCAATTAATTTGATTTACATTTTCAGAGATATTAATGACCATGATACTCTTAGTATTTTTAACTGTTGAGTGGTACTTTTTTGAGTTTTGAAGGTTTTATAGTTTACATCTTTAAGGGTTGTGTTTGTGAGTACAAATGAAGATAAATGGAAGGAATTGTTGGATTGTAGGATGTTATCAGTTAATTTACTACGGTGGAGGGGTAGTGTGGTTGTGGGAAATTTGTGGAATTGCTTCAACTATAAAAGTAGTTTGAGCTTAACAATAAAGATATATATTAAGTTATAATTTAAGTTACGAAAATGACTAATGTGAAGGAAATCATTACAATATGCAGCTGATATTAATTATACTTAATTATATATAATTGTTAGATCTTCTCCGAGCTACAGAAATATTGGTGAATTATCGCTCAGCATCCAGAAACTCGAAGCATCCAGCTGTTATGTAGCGTATTGTATCGTGATAACTATTTTATTTTATTTATCACTAAATAATTTATATAAGTTAAATTCTATTAATTAAGTAGTAAAGATATGGTATAATAAGTGTATTTTGTTGACCAAAATTTAATTCGAATTATTTTGGGTTAATTTTTTTTCCAAGAAAATAGCCAATTTGATTTAATTGACAAAAGCCAACCATTCGAAATAAAATATAAATTTACTATCAGCGCGTTTTTTTATTCGCTCCGGATAGCTGCTATCGAGAGCCGTTATTTATACGCCTAAATTTAAATTTGACGCGCTATTTATTGGTAAACTAAACTTATTTAACATCAAACTATCATTTTTAATTCAATTGTTTAGCGAAAACTTGATATAAAAAATATTTGGCTCTACCTATTTATACGGAGCGCTATCCGGAGCCACTTTTCATATGACGGCTCTCGATAGCAGCTATCCGGAGCGAATAAAAAAACACTACTTATGTATTATGGCTCTGGCGGCAGGTATCATAACCAAGAATTAGAATTATGTTTAATTAGACCCAATTTTTTTTTGGGTTAATGTTATTCTTGCGGGGATTTATTATATGCAATTGTTGTTGTAAATTTGTCAAGGAAATACCCTAAATGATGAATTATTAATTTAATTTAGTTTTCATGGATATCTGGGAAATTCTATTTGAGCTTTATTCATAAATATCCTATAAACATGTAGTACTTAACTAAAAATAAAATAAGTAAATTATTGATGATTCTAGACTTTTTTGCCTCGTAACATAATCAATCTTTAAATTTATTATATAATTTTATAAATAATTAACTTCAACATTATTAATTTCCTTTTTTCCAGATCTGTAGGAAATTGCTGATTAGTTTAAGTTTAATTTTATAGTTAAATATATATTTTTAACTTTTTATTTTTAAATCTAAGTAGTTGCAGTATGTAAACAATTAATTAATTATTTACATGATAATGGTAACTAATGAAACAAGTGCTGTGAATTTAAATCGGTAGCTTAGTAATTTAAAATTTTTAAACATTCTTTTAGAATTTTAGCTTAGAATTGGGATAGTATTTCCTCCAGGATCATTTAGTAGTGAATAAGCTGTAGTTTAGAAATTGTGTTGTCCTGTACTAACTATATTTACTAACAATTTTTACTAACTATCGATTGCTTAGGTGTCTGTAACCGAGTCGAGTATGTCCCAACTAATAATCCCATCCTATCCTTCGATTTTGTTATATGTAAACGGGTGTACGGTGTGTGCCCGGGAGTCCGGGAGTTCCTGCTATAATGCTTGGCCGTACATCCCAATCAATCAATCAATAATTTCCAACGGAAATCATTTACGATCCAATGAAGATTGTAAAATAATGGTTTCCTTAGAAGATTGTAAAATAATGGTTTCTCTCCAAAAAACAATTCAAAACATTTCAAAACAATTGTACTCACCACGAATTACCGGATAGAGAAAATACATATACTTATGGGATAAATTAGAAAATATATGGGATGAATTAGATAGACGAGTTCGGACACGCGTTAAAAGGGTGTTCAAATTTGAGGTATCTTTTTAAATATTCCCATTTATATTTTTTGTGCTAAAGTACCATACGTTATTTGACAGATGACAAGTAAGTACAAACATTCCGGTTAGTTAAAATGGATCGCTACACGAATGTTTAAAATAAGTTTTAATAATGAACACACAAAAACTTATTTTAAACATGGTGAAAGTTATTCAGAAGTTGGAAGAAAATTTCGTTCAAAATACAATAGAAAAAATGTTCCGACAAACCGTACTATTAAGCTTATCAATGATAAATTTGAAGAAACTGGTTTAGTTCAAGATCAAAGAAGCAGAATTTATTATCGTAGTGGTCGTTCAAGTGAAAATATTGCAGTTATTAAAACAAGTATTGCTGAAGAGCCAAGGACATCAATTCGTCGTCGTTCACAGCAATTAAACCTCAAACCAACAGCTTTGTTCAATATTTTACACAAAAATCTTCATCAAGAAATCATGAAGGCTTACAAAATACAAAAAGTTAAGACAAAAATTAAAGGCAACTGACCACGCATTATGTCGGCAATTCGTTAATTGGCCCATAGAAAAACAAGAAGAAAATGAGGTTCATGATGAAGCTCATTTTGAAATTGGCGGCTATATCAACAAACAAAACGGCCACATTTGGGCTGAAGAAAATCCTAGACAATTGTTTGAAAAGATTTTAGTGTGGTGGCGTAATTGGTTCATATTTTTTCGAAAATCAAAATGGCAATGCAATTACTGTGAATGGAGCTCGATATCGAGAGATGATTAGAAACTTTTGTGGAGTCAATTGGAAGATTTTGATGTGCAGAATAAGTGGTTTCAACAGGATAGTGCAACATACCACACAGCCACGGAATCAATCGATCTTTTGAAACAGAAGTTTAACAATCGAATAATTTCTCGAAGAATAGACGTTAATTGGCCACCAAGATCATGCGATTTAACGTCATTGGACTTCTTCTTATAAGGTTTCTTGAATAGTAAAGTTTATGTGGATAATCCTCAAATTGTTCAACACCTCAAAGACAAAATCATCGAGCAAATATCACTAACTGAGCAAACGAGGTCACTTGAACGACATTCGTTTTCATTATTAACCGAAACCAGTGTACTTTAATTTCCAATAAAAATAAATAAAGATTACACACAATTTATGTCTTTTATTTAAAATTTAATTTTTATTTAAGATACCTCAAATTTGAACACCCTTTATTTTGATTTTTATAAATTGAGATTATATTTATGACTAAAATATTTTTTTTTAATCACCAAACAACCAAACACGCAAACCAAAATTTAATCCACCACCAAAATTTTGAACTTATTTAAATTGTTAACACTTACTGACATCTAGATAAAATTCACATAACCAATGGAAAATAATATAAAAATGTCTTACCTTTAATTCTTCAACGGCAAACATTATACTTTCTTCCGTATCAAAAGGATTTAATTCATCTATTCCCAATCTGAGCAATGAACTTTTAAGCATGGTCATCTCTTGTTGAAGCTGACGCGCAACTGATGCATTTTCACTCCAATTTAATAAACTTTCCCATGATGAAAGTAATTCTGTAAAATAATTTAAAAACGAAAAAGCATTAACTATATAATTTTATTATTAATAATTAAGTTAATTACAAAGGAAAATAATAACTAAAACAAAAAAATAATTATTTGCTTATTGAAAATAGAAAGTGTTTACAATTAATTTTACAATTTTTTATTATTATCGCATGCAATACGTTATCATCCCATATAATAAATGATAGAACTTTTCTTTCGAGATTTCGCCTTTATACATATACATAAATACATATTTATC
Organism: Tipula vernalis; assembly: GCA_958295665.1. Classification (NCBI taxonomy): domain Eukaryota; kingdom Metazoa; phylum Arthropoda; class Insecta; order Diptera; family Tipulidae; genus Tipula; species Tipula vernalis. The sequence continues at coordinate 212,654,096 of OY282559.1, read as the reverse complement.
AAAGTAAAATTAAATTACCATCATCATCTAGTTTATCGGTTTGAACGGCAACACTAACTTTTATTTTTGACATTTTATCATACGTTCCACAATAACTTCTTTCAAAGAGTTTCTGGTGTGATTAGAAATAAATTTAAAACTATTCTTATATCACTTGGTTTTAGTAACGATTAATATCATTTTTAATTTAAAATAATTGTTTCCTGTAAATTACACTTTTCGTTATTTAAGTTTTTATTTGTTATAAAAAATTAATGAGTTTCCATGCCAAGAGTAAAATTTCCTTTTTTGCTTTATAAATCAATACGTTCGAGGTTACATTGCTATTTGTTTTAGAAAGATTAATTGTACTATTCGTTGATAGGTGGGAGAATAAAATAAATTCTTTTTTCTAACGACTCAATTGACGAATGGAACGGTGTGCTCTGGCGGACAATAGTGAAATATGTGATAGGATGATGTAACAAAAATTTGCTACATGGAGTTACAGTAGAATCCGTTTATACCAAACCATGTATATAACGAACAAACGCTTATAATGATCATATACTTTTGTCCCTTGAATTTGCATGAACACTTTTTTTTCTTATACACTACAAATAACGAACTACGTTTATAAGCGTATAGCGAACACGAAAAATGTCCGAAAGAGTTTAATTTCATACAAAACCCTACGGTTAAACCGAATGTCGATTCGGTTATACCATTTTTTTGATTGTTTTCCCTTTACACATAAAACTACTACAAGTTTAAACACACATATGCATAAATTTGTATTATACCTTTAAACATTTTCCTTAGTTTTTACGGGATTCCCCATTACTTTCGTCAATTGAAGTAAATTAACACAATAGGAATATACAGCGATAATAAAGAAAAAATTTTAATTTTTGTTACATTTTAAAAAGATTGGTGGTAAATTTGGTGTTAAAAATTATTATAATTTTCTAATTAATAGTTTTTGTTATAATTAATTAACAAATTTTAGGTTATGTATCGAAAACGATATTCTATATCGGTGGAAACAAAATTGAAAATTTTGAAAACGGTCGACAAAAAGCAATTTACCTAGTAACAAATTGCAAGCAAATTTAATTGCGCGGAGAGTACTTTCACTGAAATAGTAAAAAAACGGGAAAAGTATGAGGATTTGAGTGTAAATTTTAAAACGTCAAAAAATTCGCGATGGAAAATTTCCAACAATGGAGGCTACATTAATTATTTGGATAAAACAAATACGAGTAACAAAAGTTCCTCTAAGTGGAAATCTTATAAAAGAAAAGGCAGGGCAATTTGCAGAGAAATTGAATATTGAGTTTAAACCAAGCAACGGTTGGCTCGGCTGCTTTAAGAAGCGAAACGATCTTGTATTCAAAAATATTGTGGGAGAAAAGGCAGCCGTATCTTCGAAAGTTGTTAAAGAATAGGTCAATGAAAAATTACCTCTGCTTCTGGATGGATGTAACAAAAGCGATGTATTTAATTTAGATGAAACGGGCCTTTTCTATAGGATACTTCCTAATAAAACCATAGAGTTTAGAAATAATGATTGCGCTGGGGGAAATTATGCAAGGAGCGGTTCACGGTTTTAGTTGGAATGAATTGTTAAGGCTTATGTACAAGTATAAGTTTTTTATAATTAATAAATATTTTAATTTTATTTTTGAATAAACCGTTTTTGTTTTGTTTTTGGTTAATCTTTCTTATAACGAACATGATTCATTATAACCGAATATTTGATTAAAACGAACAGCCGGCTATACAGAAAAGTTATGCAGCTTACTCGAGTTTGGATTTAAATCCTATGATTTTTTAAAGTTAAAAATATTTTAACATTAATATGTGAAAATTATGTTTGTCATTTGAATGAGTTGATTGGTTAAAACAAATAGATTTAAATCTTTAGATTTAAATCGAAACTCGAGCATTTCAAGAATGAGACGGAATAACCAAACAGAATGAATTTAATTATTAAGTAGTAAATAACGTCTTTATAGAAACTAAAACATTATTCGCAAACTACAATCGAAGACAGTATGTATTCATAAAAACTAGAATTAATTTTACTTCATCTAAATAAGCGCTAAACAAGTGTATCCAACACTTTATTCACGTTTACTTTTTTATAAATATTCGACTAATTAATCAATATAGTCATTTCTCTTGTGTTAAGTACGGCCAACTTAAAAATTGGAATTGTTGCGAAGATCACAAATACAAGTTCTAAAAAAAACTACTAATCTAACAAACTCCAAGGTACATTGTAGAAAATAATTTATAATACAAGTAACGAAGTTCATAAACGACATCACGTCATATCATTAAAAAACTGAACGCAATTTCAAGGCCTTAATCACTTAACTCTCAAGATTTTCTCTCGATACAATATTATTGTTATTCTCACTTTATTAATTTTAAAAATAGTAGTATGCAAATTTGTATTTATAGCGTTCTTCAATTTTATATGTTTTCTAGTTGGCGCTAAAAAACGAATAACAGCACGATTTTGCAAAACAAGAACGAAATAAAAAATTGCACGTTTGGTTGATCTTGCCAAAAACGATTTTGATGCATCAAAAAGCTAACTAGTGTAGTATATAAAAATAAAAATGTGTCACGAAATGGCTGCCAAGCAAATCATACATACGTATATATGTATTACATAAAATATTGAAAAACAATTTGCCTAATAAAAACGAACTTACTTGAATTAAGTAATCCCAACTAAACGATTTTTATTAAAAATCACCACCTACAAAATGCTTGCTTGTCATTGTTGTTGATGAACAAGGAGAAGTATTACTTTGTGGTTATCCATATAAGCAGGTATCTCGCTCATTTTTGTTTGTAGAGATTATTAACATGGAAGTAGAATATGGCAAAAAGTTCGATTTTTTTGTATTCCACTACACAACTTTAGTCTTATTAATTCGGTTTACAAGAATAGAAGTTAAAAAATTAATTGATTAAAAGATAAGTAAAGTTGTTCACATTTCATGATTTAAATGTAAATACTATAAGACAGAGTTAAATTGTCAACAAAAACTAAGTGTGTTTGGTCGTACGACCCAGTAAAATGCAATTTCTGTTTATTTTGCATTTTAAGTTGTGACACAAATAAATGAATCTATGTAATAAATGCTCATTATTGAAACAAATGTAAGTAAGTAAATTAATATTAAAGAAAAAATATTAAAGAGAAAGAATAATTTACATTCGTTTATTTAACATATGTGCAATCAAAATTAACAATAAATGAATTCATTGTATTGTAAGCATCACATCATATATGGAATTAATGATGTTCAGTATTACAATCTTTGCTTTTGTAATTATAATCAATTCTTCTTTTTCAATGATTCAATGACTTAAAAGCGTAAAGGGCCCTCAAATGATCAATATTATTGTAAATATTTTTATTGACGTTGCGAAGGAAAATATTGTCATATTGTCAATACTCAAAATATTGTTTAGGTATTTTGATGAAAACCAAAATATTTTTAATAATGAACAAATATTTAGTATTATTGAATTCTGAGTTTGGACATGCCGTCAAAATGAAAAGTGGTAGTGTGTTTTCCTTGTCATTAACCGCTGTGCATTAAATATTGTTATTGTGATTTCGTAGAAAACGCAAAAATAATTACTAAGCTTTTGCTTTGTTGTGCAATGTTGAATATTTCACAAAAACAAAAATTTTGTAATATGTCAAAATGACTTTTGTATTATTGTTTTTTTCTAAAATTGATCTTACTTTATGGAAAATTATCAAAGAACGTTAAACGACGTCAAAACGCCAACGTAAAACTCCAACCTTTGTTCGCCTTGAATTATATCACATAAATTAAATGTCCGAACAAGGCAATGAATATTTCAAATAAATTTATATCTATTTTCAGTCATTATAAATTAGGTACAACTATTAGAACTAAGAATAAATAAGAAAATAGAAATATTGGCACGAAGATATGAAACTGTTGTGATTTGTCATATTTTCAATATTAAAAACAAAAGCAAGCCAAAATTAAACCACATTACATAAACGCTATTTATAAATCAAGCCTTTACAACTAAAGAGATTTAGATCAAACTTTCAAAATAAATGCAGCAATAAAACTTAGAAAAAAACAGAAATCAGCTGGATAATTAACAAAATTTATTAGTTTGGAATGAGTTAGTTTGGGCCACCTAAATAATTATACAGGCGTGCCCGCGAGCCGCATGCAGTAAAATGGAATAATTATTATGGTTGCTACTCATTCCAAACTGATAAATTTTGTAGTCCTCAATTCAAAAATAATTATTCAGCTGATTTTTATTTTTTCGAAGTTTTATTGCTTTATTTATTGCTCTACTTTATCTAGAAAATTTGGCCTATAAATGAATATTACCTAAGTTAGATAGATGGTTGAAATATTAAAAAACGGTTACGTTTTAATCGATTTTGAAATAAATTTGATGAATTTGAATAGAGGAATATTTAGTTATTGTTTTATTTTATTTGAATATTCCGGTTTTGGCTATCTTTGAAATTGAGAACAATACTGTTGAAAATTTTCATTTACAGGCATCAACTCAAAAGTCAAACCAATTCTATTGGCAGTAAAAAAAATTGAAACAATAAATTTTATTAGGAATAGAAATGTTAACAGGTTCAAACTATGGTTGCTGAAAAATGTAATCTTAAAATTCATTTTACTTCAAAATTGTAGGAATTTGAATCAAATTCAATTTGCAAAAACAAATTCGAAAAAAAAATATTCACATTTTTTGTTGTTAAATCTGAAATTACTTGATTTTCTTTCATAAAATTGATTGATTTCCCAATGAATTGTAAAGGGAACAGTGAATATGAACATGTTAATAGTGGTAAGTTTATTCATTTTCAAATGCCAAATAACATTAGAGGCCATCAAACTGCCAAATAACAAACGTCGTGAATATGTTTTTGTTTGCTCTTGATAATTAGTGTCTGATTTTCCATGTAATCATTTTTTTTTTGTGGTTTTCATATGAAAATAATGCAGTTTCCTTGCAATTCGCAGCAATAAATGGAAATCAAATTATGTTTTCATGTTAAAGAAAATATCTGAAGGTAAACTGAAACTGTGAACATGAACGAAATTCAGCTTATATATCTATCAATGATTTTTGTTCATAGCAATTTTTACTGTAAAGCAAACTGGTAAATTCAACAAGGTTCCACGTTCACAAGACGTGTAAGGTGTGCTTTAAGATGTAATTATAAATCATATTTCTTTCACTAATTTTGTAGAGTAATATGCATTTTCTACTAGTCTACTAAGTTTAGATCTGTCATGAACGTGAGATCATGTTGAATTAGTGTGTTTGTTTTATGCTTCAAAGCTCTTGGCAGTAACTTTTTTGCTCATTTTGCAACATAAGAACTTGTCGGAATTAATTTTACGCGCCATTACAGGGAAAATTGCTGTAAACAAAAATAAGATGAATCTTGTTCGCGTTCACAGTTACATTTACAACTTCCAGATATTTGCTTAAACATGAAAACATTACATAAATTTCAGTTTATTGCCGCGAATTGTAACAGAAAGAACATTTATTTTAAACAAAAACCACAAAAAGCTTTCACTACAGAAACATAATACTCAAATAATTAAATGTAAAAACAAAAATAGTAAGTTAATGGCATTTGTTCACTCTCCAATGCAGTTCGGCATTAAAAAAGGAACACGTGGACAACAGAAAATCTGCACTCAACACTAAGTTCACGTTCACAGTTCCTTTTAAGTTCAGTTTACACCTCTCGGGAGGGAATGTCAACGTGGAACCATCTTGAATTAACTACATATTTGGTTTCACAGTGAAAATCGCTATGAACAAATATCAGTGGTATATTATATAAAAGCTGAATCTTGTTCATGCTCTCAGGTGAATTTACACTTCCAGATATTTTCTTGAACGTAAAAAACTTGATTTAAAATTTCAATTTATTGCTGGAAATTGCAAGAGAAACTGCATTTATTTCAATTGAAAACCTTAAAAAATTATGATTTTGAAAAAATATGCACGAATAATTCTATATACAAACAAAGACGTTCATGACGTTTTTCACTCTCCCATGCCATTTGGCATTCGAAAATGAACAACGTAAAATCTAGATTCACCACCATTATATGATTCACGTGTGAACTGTGATAATTATATTTCACAGAAACTTCACTGCGAACAAAACGAAATCATCTGGAAATTGAACAAAATATTATTATATTTACATTTCATTAATTATTTTCATTATTATTCGGTAAACAAGTTTATTTCACGTTTTTTCCAATCAGTTTTATAACAAAAAACAAGTATTTTCACATTTATCAACAGAAATGTTTTCTTCACGTTCATGTAAACGAAACGTGTAAACTGGGCTTAAAAGAAAAGTGAAAAGAAATGTGTGTCTACATGAAAAATCATTCAAATCATCAATATTGGTTAGCTTGATAAACTATAGTCTTCATTGATAACCTATAGTTGAACAGATACGCCTACGCCTACAATGAAATTATGGCATTGTAAAGCAATATAGCGCACACATCAAGGTTGAATTTTATAGAAAAACATTAGTGTTCTATTATTCTATACAGTACCAATTTACAAAAAAAAAAACCAATGCGTGCTCGCATGTCAAAATAACATTTTGTCACTTTCTATACAAATTTATTATTTTTTGTTCAAAAGATGTATCAAGGTTGTTGTCTTCACCACCACTGATCTTTTTTACCAAATTGTTTTTATTAAATTACAAAAACTATACTATCTTCAATTACTAATTCAATTCATCTTCACGAAACACAACTCAATCAAATAAATCAATTAGATAAAACAAAACAATCAACCATCAGCAGCTATTAACGAATGAAATACATTAACATTAAATCACTGAATTTATCAATGTTTTTATTATTTATCAATCTTAAACAAAATAAATAACAGCTTAACCGCTCAATCCAGAAATAACATATTCAATAATACAATACTAGTTCGGGATAGATTAACCATAAATAATTTTCCGCTATCGTTCAAAATGAAAACTTTAATTGTGTCTAATAAATACCGTCTATTGACTTTACAATAATAACATTTAAGGTTTGTCTACCAAAAAAGCATGACACCATATAATTATGATAATTTAAAAACTCTTATTATTCACTAAAAACCACTCACTAATAAAACAATACTAAGAATTCATCATATTTTAAATTTATGATTAATAACTTTATTAATTTTAGAAAAAAAAATATATATCACAGATCGAATACAAACAAATTAAATCTCTATACACAATTAAAAAAACGTTGATTATCTGTGGAATTGGTTGACTGAATCAGTAACAATTTGCGAGAGCATTAAAAACTAACAATAATAACTCTGTGTATGAGTTTATCACAAATTTTTAAAATACAGATAATTTAAAAGCGAAATAATTAAGTCAAATTTCATATTTTGCAAAGATTCACTAAAAATATATAACACAACATAATTCACGGTTATTCATATTTCAACTAATGAACAAAATGTAAATAAAACTTTAAAAATCGGAAAAAACATTAAAACAAACTCTTCATAATGAAAATATTTAATTTGTTAGTGCGTTCACGGTTCCGCGGTATTTTACTTAGCGACGGAAAAAATTTAAATATATATAATTATACAAGGTAAACAAATTCTATAGTGTCAATGTCAAAAATCAGTTAGATATAGTTGATCAATTAATAAAACTAAATAGATAATAAAACCCAACAAGATTAAGTGTGAGGTAAGCGAAGTGACGTCATCTATATATATCGTCGGCTTAGGTTTTTTTGTGCTATGTATCCAAACACAATCTGAAAGAAAACCCAATTTTTAACTTTGATTAAGTTTGTTTTGGCTTTATTCTTTTTTGTTAACTTTATTAAGTTTTTCTATTTTAATAAAAAAAAAATTTATTTATTTGGTTTTAAACTTATTATTGTTTATTATTCAAATCTCCGAAGTTTCGGTGGTATTTTCCACCATTCTCAAGGAGTAATCAAAAACAATAAAAAAAATTCTTTCCAAAAATTTGAAAACCATTTTACAAAAATTCAAATGTAATTTGATTTGAAAGTTATGTTTCAAAAATTATGTATAGCTTTATTTAAAAAATGTTTATTTATAAACTAAAGTGAAGATCTTTTAAAAAATTATATAAAATAAAATGAAATTAAAAAAAGGAAACTTCCTGGACGTTTATTAAATTTTGAGAGTTATGTTGAATTTGTTTTATGTATATAATTTTCAAAATCCGTCTTTTTGTAAGAGTCGGTTCCTTATCCAGTACATCAATATCGTCTGACAATAAATGTGTACTCTCACTTAAGTGAATCGATATTGCACTATGTGATAATTTAGAGGCACTTATAGAATCGTAAACATGTTAGTAAACTCGCTTTTTTCAATTTTGTTTAGTTTGCCCAACATATTCCTTTTTAATTTATAAACTATATTAGATTGTAACACTTTTGGAATTTGGTCTTGTAATTGTGTAAACAAATAAATATCCAAACTTCGAAATGCTCTGCCTACAACTTGTATATTGCAATTTTTTAACACAGATTTAATTTTTCGAAAAGAATTTTCACGTATGGTATAGTTAAAAACATGTTACGAGTATTTTCAACAATTAAATTTTGAGATTCCCGGGAATTTTCTAAACAATTGTTATTTTTGTCTACAGCATTTTTAATGTTTCTTATAATAATATTTTTTGGATACCCGATTTTTCCTAAAATGTTTATTAACTTCTTAAAATTAGCTGAATGATAAATATCATCTGATAATTTCAAAATCTTTTCTGCTAACAAGAATACCGTATTATTTTGGTAAGAAGATGGAAGCCAAGAATCATAATTCAGATAATGACCTGACCATGTATTTTTATGATACCAATCTGTTTTTAAGGTTTCATCTTCACCTCGCATTACTATGACATCCAAAAAGGCTAAACGACCAAGGTTTTCAATTTCACAAGTAAAATTTAATCGCGGAGTAAAACTATTAAAAATATTTAGAAAATTATCCACTTCTGAATTTGGAGTAGCCGCAATAGTATCATCCACATACCTATAAAAGAGAATAGGTTTAATGGAAGATGCTTTCAGAACCTCAGTTTCAACATACTCCATTAATAAATTGGCTACCGTTGGACTAACTGGTGAATCCATTGGGGAACCGAATACTTGCTCAAAACATCTACCATTAAAGCTAAATTCCGTATGATTTAGAACAAATTTTAACGCTTCTAAAAAATTATTCAAACCTAAATTTGTGTTACTTTTAATTTTTATTTCATTCCAAAATTGTCTAATTAAATTTAAAACCAAAGATGAATCCACATTTGTAAACAAAGACACTACATTCAACGATATCAATATACAATTTGAAGGCAAAATAACATTTTTAATTTTATTTCTGAAATCCTCTGCATTTTTTACAGCTGAAAAATTGTTTCCCACAAACCAATTTAAAATATTTGACAAAAATTTTGATAAATTATACAATGGCGAACCTACATAACTAATGATTGGTCTAACCGGACAACCAACTTTATGAACCTTTGGTAGATCATACATCCGCGGAGTCGTACCATTACAATTTTTTAATTCTTTAGCTACAGTTCTATTAATTTTGCCTAAACGTTCCCAAGAAGAAATTATTAAATTTAGATTGATTGAAGAAATGCCAACTTTCCGTATTTCAATATATGTATTGTTATCCGATAAGAGTTCGATTTATTTTTCTAAATACACTGTTTATACCATAAATACCGTTACATTGCCCGTATCAGCTTTCAAAACACACACCTCTGGATTTTCTTCCCAAATTTGTTGCATTTCTTCAATGCGTAACAATTTTTTGTTTCCAAAATTATTTCCTGTCTTAAAATTTGTTATGATATTAACTAATATATTCCGAATAATATTGTGGATCGCTTCGTCTAAATTTGAAATACTACTCTCTAAATTTGCTATAATACTATTATAAGGAACCAAATCTTTTTGAAAGGTAGACAAAAATTATTACCTAATTTTAGGATTTTCAAAGTATCCAAGGGAATTTCCAAATTTGTTAAATTGATTATCCATTTTTCTTCAACTTTATTCTTCCATTATCGTTATTTTTATCAAGTCTTTTAACAAATTTAGAACGTTTCTGAGAACATTAGAACTTCCAAATGAAATTTCTTAATCATGGCTTAATTCTTTTTTGTTCGATACCATGTATGTATGTATGTGAAATAATTGTTGTTTTTTATTTCTTTTTTAGATTAGAATAAAAATGATCACCAATGCTTTAATTTTTGAAGCGAATTTGTGGGTATTTTTGAAAATTTCGAAACATGTTAAAAAAACATTAATCAACTGGCCATTTTTTATTATATTAGAATTATTATGTTTTCGGATGATTTTTGGTTTAGTACTACTTACTATTCTCAATGAAAAAACATTTTACTTTTGATTTACAGTAACCTTATTCTATAAAAAATAAGATAATGTCTAAATATGATAAACAGTGAACGAAAAAAGAATTGAAAAACAATTTAATGTAATTTTACTAAAAAATCACAAAGTTTACTCGTTTTCACGTTTACACATTATCTTATTTTTTATAGAATAAGGGTGCAGGTTTGTATGAATTTTCGACGTAATGAGCTAACATTTTTATTCATTTTGTTGGAAATTCATACAAACCTTTAAGTAAAAAGTTTTTCCATTGTGAATGCTCTGCTACTGAACCTTAAACTTATTTATTTAAACATTTTTTTTACTTATCTCAATCAAAGACATTAATACATTACGTAAACTAGAAACAAACTTTTCCCATATACAATTGTCTATTTCAAGTATAGCCTGTTGGAGTACCTAGTTGGTCTTTTTAATCGTAAGAAAATAAACAAACGATTTGTTTGTATTATTTAAGCAAAGTGGTTGTGCATACTTTTGTGAACATGAAAAATTATCAATTAAATCCAAATTAATTTTAAATAATTATTAAAATTATAATTAAATATTATTATTTTTTAAATAATAATAAAAGTTTATCCAAAATGAAGTCCTTAATTAAAAAATGTCATAAAACAATGAAAATCGACAAAATGGAATATAGCACAAAAAGAATTAAGCCGTCGATATGTACATAAATGGGTGATTATTAAATTAAAAATTGGTCTGCTTTTGAAGTTTTTTGCGAAGAAAATAGCATTAATAGCTCTAACTTATCGATATTTGTTTTTATAATAGTAAATACTAATTTCCGGATCACTTAAAAAAGTACCAGATTCCTACAACATTAACACTTTCATTCAAAAAATTTAAGGAAAGCAAACTTAAAATATGTAAAAATAAAATTTAAATTTAAATGCGACAATTCAGTAATAGTGTGTCATTGCTCAAGCAATATTAAAAATCGCATTGTTACACCAACAATCGAATATTTGATTAACCACCCTTTGCCCAAAAACGTTATTTGAATTATTATTATTACACAAAACCTCGCATGATAAGTACTTAAATTTTATTACATAAAATCACTTATTACTCTTTTCTTTAATTTCCGTTTTATTACTTGTTTCGTTTTTTTCTAGTAAAAACATTATTTTTTTTATTTATTTAATGATTGACCTAATTTTAGGAATTTTTGATTGCGCAAGTTCTCTTATTAAAAATGTAGTACACAGATCTAATGTAGGGTACACATTTATTGGATTCAACCCTAGATGGCAGCATTATTACAATACAAAATGGTATGTTTCTTTACTAAACAATTTCAATTATGGTTTATTTTATGATAATTTGCATCTACATCTCTACTTTATTACATTTATATTGTTAGTGCTCTGTCGAGAAGTCGAGTTTAATCCTAGTTTAACTCTCACTATACATGTAGACGAGTTAATTTCAAAAAAAATTTACTCCGCCATTTCGACGTTCTATTCCCTTATTTTCCAGCAGTATGATTGAAAATTAAAATCTTTTAGATAGAATTGTTTTCCAGATATTTTGTTCCATTCTTTGACATTTATTTTAACTCAATTTCACTCATATTTGAAATCGGCATATTTTTAACTCAGACAAGAGTTAATTAAAAAATGACCCGTCTCCGTATATAGTGAGAGTTAAACCTGGATTAAACACTGCGCACGCAATGTAATTATTGTAAATTAAATATTTAGCTACAAACATACGAAATTCAGTTTGGATAAAAATTCTCTTGAAATACAGTTCAATGTAATTATTTCTTTAAAAACACACGGATGAACTTCACAGAAAAACTACATATTTGCCTATATAATGGAAGATGGGACGAGTTTGTAGTAAATTAGTATTTTACTTCATTTGCTAAAACATTGAACGAAATGGAATCTACCTCTAATAAAAAATTAACCATAACCGCATGAATCTTTGCTACATAGATGACAGCATAAAAATAAAATAAAATAAATAACCGAAAAACATTTCTTCTAGTAATCAACAGATGGTATTAAATTCAGCTAAGAAAAATTTCTAACAGTAAATTACGGTTGACCAAAAGTTTACCGGCACTACAAAATAGACATTTTTTAATTACAACTGTTTATATTTTTTTATTTTATTTATATGCATTTTGACTTGAAAATATTTTAAATTAATTTTTTTTTTCTTTATTTAAATAAGATATACATTTTGAGAAAATCATGCGCCCACAATCAAGAAAGCCAGAATAAGAATTACATATCTTCTTAGACAAAGTGCAACAAATAAAATAAAAAAAGCACATTATGCATTTAAAAAAGCCAATTTTATTGATACAACAAATATTAAATAAAATATATTACATCAAATATAAGTCTTAGAAACTAAATAATTATGATAGAAAATAACCGCGTTATAGCAACGCAAGTAAACTGAAACTTTTTAATTTAGTACCAAAGTACCCGATTAAATGATAAAAGTGCTTAAGCATACTAATGAAATATAAATACAAACGTGTATTTGCCATAAAATTTGAAAAATCCATCAGAAAATCAAAAACACGCGCTATAAAGCGAGTTATAGGTGCACAATGGCATTCCATATGTACAATTAGTATCTTACCTCGGGTCTCTTGACAACGAAGCGGTGTAAGTACGGTGCCCGGTGCCCCACGCAATACTGATTCTAGGCATCGTACATTGTCACGACATGTTGCTATAATTTCAGCCTAGAAATAAAGTAAAAATAAAATAAATAAAATCTATTGTTTTTGTATGATATCGGTGATAATACTATAATAAATTTGCCCGGTAAGTAAGTAGATAGAAGTAGTAGATAATTTTGAGGTAAGTTAATGTGAATATCGTATTATATAACATTGATATAGAATTTAATTGAAAATATTTGTTTCTTATCATAATGAATTAGAAATTTAAACTAAAAACAAAATACTAATAATTTTAGACTACCTAGTACACCGTTAACTAATACACAATAACTAAAAGCTAAATTAATAATATTTCTAAAAAATTATTAGATAAATAATAATTATAATAATAATACGTACATTTTTTTATTCTTATTTATTAAATAATTTTCTTTTATTTTTCAATATTCGTTTGTCTCTAATTTAATTATTACAACACTTCACGCAAAACAAGCAAAAAACAACAACAAAAATACCAAAAAATATATAAATAAATAAAAGTCGTATAAGGATTTTTTTTAAATTGTTTTAATTAATAGTTTTTATTGTCTTTGGTTAATAATTTAAAAAAAATATATTTATATTAATTATTTCTAAAAACAATAAAAAGGGTTATTTTAGTTTTATTATTTTTAAAACAACTAAAAGAAAATTATTTAAAACTAATTATTATTAGTTATACATTTTATTTTATTTACAATTAGGTAGTTAATTACAATATTAATTACTAATACTTTAAATATTGTTCTCAGAATATAAAGAAAGACATTTATATTTTCTCCGAGGTCATAATACTGTGAAAAGAAAGGATTTTCAAATTTGTTAAAAAGAAATATATTTGGATTGAATATTTATCGGAAGAAATCAAGAAGTGCAAAAGGTATCGATCAGAAATGAGTTTGGCTCCAATTTTCGTAATTAGTTGATAGTATTTGGAAATGGAGACAAACTATTTAAATATTTTTATAGTTAAATTGAAAAATTAATTAATCAAACAGAGAAAAAAGTATTAAGAATAAAGTATTTTTGGACATAATAACGTTCTTATAGTTATAAGCAGAACAAGAGCGACAACGACAGGCGATATCGCCTGTCAAATTAGAATACTTAGAAATCATATGTTGCGCACAGAAACAATGTTGTCGACGACCACGATATTATCGCCGAACTCTAGAATCTATTTCTAGTTTGTCGCCAGTGCTTCGGCGTTACCGATTGATTTTTGAGTTGTTATGTTGGTAGTTGCATATTTTTGGCAGTCGTTTTCTCATATCCTAAGTTTTCGGCTCCCTCAACTACAAACAACGTAAATTCAATCGCCAAATTTAATTTGAATTATTTTTTAATTTCATTAAATATAATATCGTTTAAAACAAAAATAATTGAGCTAGTGAGACGATTTTTAAGTTTATTTTGTTTATTATATTATTTAATTTTGTCGTCGGTCGCTAACGATTTTTTGAGTTTACTAAGGCGACATCGCCGGCAGACAAATTTATTTTAATGCCGCCCCTTGTAGTTATCGCTCTTGTTCTGTTTATACCTTATAAGGCGAAATTAAATTGACTTTGAAAGTTTAGTACGATAAAAAGTTTTTTTTTTCTTTCAAGCGCTTCAAGCTGCATACGTTAGTATACGGCAGGTCACTTCTTTCACCAAATCTAAATTATAATGAGTATAATAGTCAAATTGAAATGATAATTAATAGATCCCAAATAAACGACAGCTTAGTAAAATTTGATTGAATATAACTTGGCAGTAGGATTAAATCTCCATATATGATTGATTGGGGGTAATGATAAGTGAAATTCGTTAATTTTGATAGACTGACGTCATCATTTTATGAACCTCAGTTTATTTAAAACACGACGAGTCTGGAATTACATTATAAATCAATTACTTTTAATATCACGCAAAATACCATGGCCAATTTACTATATTACTTAATCAAATCGGCTTAATGTTAATCTCATTTCAAAAACAATATTAATCAAAACCTTAAAAATAACAAAAACATTCAAAGTAACAAACATCTCATGCAATAACAAAAATAAAATTGAATTTTAAACAATAAAATATTGTAATTAATTTAAATATCTAAGTACATAAAAATGCTTTAAGATCTACACGTAAAATGTTGTAAAAATCTATAATACTGGGAACCTCCCCACATTTGTAAACCTGAATAACACTAATGTATATGTATAACACTAATTATTGTGACTGGATTATTGCACACTAAAATTAAATTAAGGCACTTATATATAAATGGATGTATAAGAAATATAAAATATTGTTAATCTCAATGGAATGTCTGTCTGTTAATATCACTTTACTTTTACAGCAACCATAAAAAAAACCTCCCGAATCGAAGAACTCAGAAGTCGCTTGTATTGAATTCGATTTGCATATTTTTTACCATTTTGTATAAAATTACAAAACCAACAAATAAAAATAAATAAAAACTATATCTAGAATTATCATCATCCACATCTTTACCATCATTTTCAAGCAATTCACTTTTTACAAGCGATGCAACATTATCGTCAAACTCGTTAAATAATTCACGGCGAAATGGAATCTTACGTCGGGGCGATGCTCGGCTATTATTATTACGTTTACTACTCAAACTACTCACTAACGGTAAATCATTGTAAACACATTCAATATTATTTTTAATTCTTACATAATCTTCGGGTCTCAATAAATGACGACGAATCCGCAATGCTTCTGTATGTTCAAGACGATTTTTACTTTGTTGTAATAGATTTCGAACTTCAACATCATCTTCTGAATCACTACTGCTCGATGAAGAAAGTGAATTTTTTATTGCCATCTTATCAATTGAACGGACTGATCGACGACGTGCCGCATGATGGTCACTCTCCGACATTTTACGTCGAACTTTGACCGTAGTTGATGGTGTTACGTTTGGATCATAACGATTTGCGTGGTTTATATAATCGGATGATCCATTGCTACGGGAACTTGAATTCATTTTACTGCCATTGGGTGAATGCCCCTTATTTGAAGTCGAAGATTCGCATGAACGTCGGCGTTCTAAAATCGTAATAAGAAATTGATAGATCAGTGGTTTGTAAATTTGTAAACAATACCAGTAAACGGTCCAAGTGGTGGCCATTATTAAATTATAGGTCGGTAAAAAGATCTTTTAATTTCAAACATTTTTCTTTGCAGAAGCAAACAGATACGTCCATGGAGAAAGTAGCTACAATGATTTTTATTTTATTTTTAACAGTCATTCAAAAGCATATGTATTACGCTCAAAAACATAAATGAGTCTTGATTAAAGAAATATTAGAAATTTTTCAGTGTTTTGAAAGAATTTGGTTTGTTGTGGCATAAAAAATTTAATCTTAGGTATGTAACCTAAGCCAGGAGGTGTATATTTACTTTGCACATGATCGGTGCTGCGAAAACGACATTTTACGTTGCGTAATCTACTCAACCTAACAAACAAATATGCCTTGCCTTTTAAATGACTGTTAAAATAAGTCAAAAATCATTAAAGATACTTTCTCCGTGGACGTATCTGTGTACTGCCCCAATGAAAAATATTTGAAATTAAAATATCTTTTTACCGACATATACTTCCTTAATGGCCGCCACTTGGACCGACCTTGATACAAAAATGGGTAAGCTCTCTTAAACTTACCATCGGAAGATATTTTCTTCGAACTGCTTGAACTTTTCCGTTTCTTTTCAGATTCGTAGTCCAGAATTCGTCGGCGACGAAGTGAATTTTCATGTGAATTGCTACTACTATTATTGGTACCAGTCTCACTGCCGTTCACTATCAATAATCGTTTATGCTCGTCAATTGAAGCATGAATAAATTTACGATTTCTTGGCGGTGACAGCGAATCTATGTTATTCGGAGCTGAAAGTGATGAGGAACAGCAATCGGACTGCGAATCCAAATAATTACGATAGTCATCGCCAAATTCAAGTAGACGACGTGCAGCATCTGAATCAAAACCTTCTGAATATGGCTCCGATTGGTATTTCTCCTGATAGTTATCCCATGCTTGTTCCGAAAAACTACTATGATCTTCCGTCCCAGTTTGGTTTTGTTCTGATTCCAAAAGTTCTGTGTAAAAAAAAAATAAAATAAAATTAATATTACTTGCAACAAAATGTGCGACATGACCCACTATAACGTGGGAAATAAATTTAAAATCCCAGCATTGTCTATAATTGTATTAAGCAAAATTTTCAAATGAACTTTCCCGTCTCGTCATATCCGTACCTATCCTCAAAAAGAAATTTCAAGTTAATTTTTAATTTTACAGAAATGCTTTTAACTCTATGACTAGTAGGAGAGTAAAAAAAAATGATGAACTAACTAATAAGCGCAACCAAAACATAAAACATTCAACCATATCACTTACGTCTTCACAAAATAACTCTTCTCACCCAATTACAATTTTTATTTAACTTAGAATTAAAAAACAAATTATTACTACATCATTATAAAAATAACAATCGGATTGCAAAATGACATCATTCATCGTTCATCATCGGTAAAGGCAACAAAAAATAAAAAGTCGTGATAATAAAATTATTACAAAAATTCTTACCTAATTTTTCATCATGATTATAATTGGCTAATGCAGCTAATGATCCTAAATTAGAAATACCACCAGGTACTAAAACGTTGGTAAATGCACCGAGACAAAAATTCGGCTTCATTAATTTTTTATTATCATCTTCACTATCTGTTGTTTCTTTCCCATCACTAACTACTTTTGGTATAGCCAAAACAGACAGTGCATTACTTAAATCTTGTGCTAAACTTGATTGACCCGAAAATGATTCAGATTTAGTAAGTAATTTTGGATTTAATGTTTTTGGCAGGTCATGTGATTGATGAGGTATTGTGCCATCCGAGCCCGATTCACTTTTACGAATGTTATTTGTACTGCGCTTGCGTAATTTTGAGCGACGCTTTTTAAGAGACCCTTTGCTATCAGAATTTTTCAATGTAGCTGATTGTTTCGGTGTTATTGGTTTATTCGGAGGCGATAAGGTATCGAGTGCTGATTCACTAATAGAAAAATTCGCTAGTCCTGGATTTGTTACATTATCATTGGACTTTGATACATTTGCGTTTTGTGTTAATTGCGATAGGCATGAAACGCTCCAAGGTCGTTCCGAATTTCGGCGATTTGATCTCATTGCAACTTTACCAACAACACCAACACCAGCACCAATACCAATGGGGCGAACACCATCGATTTCTGTGTGGTTGGTCTCAAGCAAAGGTTCTGCCGATCCACCAATTACTTCACTCGACGTGGCTTGTGAATTTGATCCATTGCCCTGGAGACAAGTGGCTATTGAATCGGCCATACCTTCTGAAGTATCCGAGTCGCGCGCCGCTGAATCAGATTCAGTTGTATATTCACCAGACGCATCACAATCGGTTGTTGGAGCGGATGGAATAATTTCATTATCCAATGGTTGATGCTCCAACCATTCCTGTACTCGTTTGATTTTAGGATTTGACATTACTTTATCACATTTATTATTATTGGTGTTTTTATTAATATTATTGTTTTTATTAACACTAAGGCTATTACTATTGTTACTAATATTACTTGTTGACACAATAAACAGTTCTGAAAACTTTTTATTCAATTTTTTGGGTGATTTTGTTGATTTTAATTTCACTTCTTCCCGAACTAGGGTTTCGGCACCCAAAACTAATTGTTTGATAGATTCCTTTGAATATTGCTAAACATAAATAAAATAAAAAATACAATATAAATTATTTTTTCTGTTATCACAATATGGTTATTACACAGAGTACGGTATACGTACTTTGTGTTTCAATTTTTTTGGTTGAAAAAAAAGATAAGATAAAGTATTATCATAATGTAAATTGCAATGGGTTTACACTTTAGTATCACGTATTTACGTTAAAATTCAATAAATTTATCCAATGTATACTTACAGTTTGGTATGATTTTGATGACGAAGATGTCGTTTCCACCGCCATTTTATTTTGTTTATTCAATTTTTTGATCAGCGATTTATTCATGTCAAGTTGATTGGGCAAATCAATCGATTCAATGATTTTATCTTCAATAATTGTAATCGTTTTATCCTCCATTGCTAAGTCATTATCGTTATTATTATCGATATGGTTAAAAAAATCAATTGATTTTGGTTTTAGTTTTGTCTCATTTGTATAGAACCATTCATCATCGTCCGATGATTGATTTTCCGAGATTAATAAACCTCCTTCACTATCTTGTGATGATTTATAATTATTATTATCGCCACCACTACTTTCAACTCTTTCACCGTCTACCTCATCAATATCTTCAGCTTCATCGACCTCTATTTCTTCTTCTTCTTCGTCACCTTCACGATTTTCAGAATCGGTATCTAAATGTTTAAAATAAAATATGGCACAATTTTTCGACTTTCGATTTGAACGGTTAAACTTTGATATATCAATCTGTTTGGGGCGCTTAATCACTGTATCGATAACTTTAGGACTATATCCTAGTGACGCTGTTGGACTCAAAGTTGTGTTCAATGATTTATTATTATCTTCACTATTTAATTCATTAAAGCTTATATCCATATTTTGATGACATAAAGGGCGTGAGATAAATTTCAATGGGGGGCTTGTTGATAATAAACCTGACCCATTTGTATTATTTATAATTGGTACAATATCGCATTCACTACCCTCTGAATCGGCATCAGAACCGTCTTCGTGCTGTGAATTTTGAATTATACG
The DNA here is from genome assembly GCA_958295665.1 of Tipula vernalis. Taxonomy (NCBI): domain Eukaryota; kingdom Metazoa; phylum Arthropoda; class Insecta; order Diptera; family Tipulidae; genus Tipula; species Tipula vernalis. The sequence goes on along the minus strand of OY282559.1, from coordinate 212,634,109 downwards.
ATGTTCACCTAAATATTTTGGAGTCCAATCTTCGTCATCTTCATCATCATTGGGGTGTGATTTTAAATCATCATCTGGACATTCCTCGCTACAATTTAAACAGCTAATGTCATTTATACAACCACTGCTATAATCAACTTCTGAATCACTTAATTTGGCTAGTTTTGCTGCTGGTTCGTCATCCGTATCGGTATATAATAAGTCCGGGCTCTGAAATTACACGAATAGAAAAAATCGTAAATTTTAATTATATAACTGACCAAATACAGTTTTTATTCGATTTTCTGCTTTTGAATATTAATAATAAATCAATATATGTAATGAAGAAGAAGCTTAATAATTATTGATTATTATTAGATAAACATCATAGAAATCAAACAAAAGAAATAAAAAAATCGTGATATAATAATTTAGAATTTAGTTTGTTGCTGTTGTTATTATTACTATTATTGATGTTATTAATAATTGAACTTTCACCATTTGTTGTAGGTTTAAACTTTGTTTTTTTATATTTGATTGTTTTCGATTTTACATAAGTTAACATCTATAGATATTGAAATTAGGAATTTGCCAGGTACATATACTAAATATGATTAAAAGTTCCGTTTGATTTTGATACTATGGGTTGAAGGATTTTTATAAATTTTTTCAGAAATAAACTCATATACCTGAACCTGAATATGTAAATAGAAAGGAAATCATAAATATCAAGCAAGATTTTTGTTTGTTTGTTTGTATCTCGGAGACGTACGGCTATAGACCCGTTTTCGTTTAAGCCACCTGCACTTTGCATTCATGCCAACCTATAGTGCTGATATGAAAGGTGGGTCGGCCTATGGAATTCCGCACTTTAAACAGAGGGTCATAGATGTGTTCATCTTCATCACAGATCGTAATCAGATGATGAAAAATCCCTTTTGCATCCCCGCCCCTACAGGGATTCGAACCCGGTACCTCCCGATCCAACCGCCGCAGCTTTAACCACTGCGCCGTTTGCTCGGTAAGCAAGACTTTTTTTATCTAACAAGTTTTAGCAAAAAGAACGCAACGAAATGTTGAAAACTCAATTACGTTTGCGCTTTTGTTTATTTAGCATCTCTCTATTTAGCATATCTCTAAATTTCAAACAATAATAAATTAAAAATTGATATAAAAAAATTCACCTAGGTTTAAAATTTGACGAATAATCTGATAATATTATTCAATATATTTATTAGGTGTAGAAAAATGGTATCATCACAATACAATTACTGAATTAACAATGATTTAACCTGTTCTATACGACAATTGTTATTTAAGTTTTGTATAGAAGTGTATGGCGAAATAAATAACATGAAACTATTTTCATATTTTAAAATTTATTTAAATGATTTCACTAATAACAGAAATTGTAAACATGGAATCCTTAGCGCGTTTAGTTGTTTTAAATAGATAAACAAATGTTTCTTTTTAATAAAATCGATTTAAATTTGTGATTTGTGTTAACCTTAAAAATCTGGTTTTATATAAGTTGACACGATTTTTATGTATTTTAAAAGATGGTTTCATGTTGCGTTTTGCCATCGCATATCGTTTCCTTCTTAGTTTATCAATTATATAATAATTTTATTTTTAAATTAATTTTAGTATTTAGGTTTTACAACAAAATGTCAACTCAAGATTTAACAAAAAATTAAAGTTATTAGGTGCAAAAACTGCATTATTAGGTGCAAAAACAGACGTGGAACCATTTTGATGTTATTTTTCCCAGTCTTAATTTAATAATCCATTTTCTTCTTAATGATGGTTGGCTAGGAAACCGATGAAATTTTAAAGAATCATTTCTTGTAAATTTACTATTCCAGTTTGATACACAGCAAGTTGTCACCATTTCGGTTGGTATAAATATTAACTATTAAAATAATCACACAAAAGTTTGACAAAGTTGTATGTTTTTTTGTTTATATTAAAAACCAAAATTCGTTTTTTTTATTTCGCCCTAATGCTCGTATTCACTTTACTTTTTACTATTTTAAAATGGAAATAATTTACTAGACTATTTTATTTTACTATACGTTTCAGTATAATTCTTTTATGTCAAATTTCATTCTACCCTTGACCTATGGTATTACCATCTGATGGATGAAAATAGAAAGAATTGCATTTTGCATGCCCCATTGGTATATAATTAATAACTCTAGCATAAAAATGCGACAGTCAGAAAATATTTCACGCAAAATATTTCAATAATTTTAAGTTTGGTGGCAAAACGTCCGCAATTATATCACAAAAGGGGTTATTTAAGAACCTAAAATCAGCATTTTAGGAATAATTGGGGTATTTTGTTAGACTTTTACCACGTTTCAATCGTCAATAGTATAATAGCAAAATAGTATAATAATATTATACCTACTATTGTTCCTTATCGTGCTTCCATCATTTGATGAGAAGTTAAAATCGTTTTAAATTTTTGTATGCGAACTTGGATGCAATTCATTATTTTGATAGCGAAAATTTATTAAAACCCATATTTTATGAACATTTATAATTACTTGCTAATTATTACTTGAAGTAATATACAAATATTAAAAACACACTACGACCGATATTAATAAAATCGCATTGCTCCGTATTATTGCTCCGTATTAAGGTGGATTTATATTATCCGTTCCTTTCAGTTCCTACCCATATCGTGTCAGACATCATCAATTTATACTATCCGTACTTTTCAATTCGGCATTTTTTTGGTATAATTATCGTATATATTCGTATGTTTTGGATTATAGTAAAGATAATTCAAAACAATACAAAAATGTTTTAGTAGCAATTTAATGGACAACGAGCAAAAATTCTAGCAGTATTTCAGAATGCCGCAATTCACACACTCAATTAATTTTCGTTGTCCATAATGAGTTAAAATAGTTTTAGTAAATATAGTTAAAGTAGGCGAATATCCTTAATAAAAGGGCATAAAAGAAGTAAATAATATATTATTTTCATACATGCTATGCTCATCTTATAACCATAGAAAATTAATTCGGATTTGTTTGAAAAATAATTTTTATTTGTTTCGCTATTCTTTCGTATTTTCTCGCCTTCAGATATCAGACAAAACATTCTTTTCAACAATATTTGTTTGTGTCGGTACTGTAGGAACGGAAAGGAACGGATAATATAAATACTCCCATAGAAATTACATGTAACAATGTTTTTTTTGTCTGACACGATACGTGTAGGAACTGTTCCTTTCAGTTCCTACTCGTATCGTGTTAAGGTGGATTTATATTATCAGTTCCTTTCAGTTCCTACTCGTATCGTGTCAGACATCATCAATTTATACTATCCGTACCTTTCAATTCAGGCGTTTTCGTCGTATGATTATCGTATGTATTCGTATCTTTTGGTTACGTATAGAGTAAAGATAACACATAAAAATACAAAAATGTTTTAGTAGCAATTTACAATTTTTGTTTGTTTCGCTATTCTTTCGTATTTTTTTGCCTTCAGATATCAGACAAAACATTTTTTTCAACAATATGTGGCTGTGTCGGTACTGTAGGAACGGATAGGAACGGATAGTACATATAAATACTCCTATAGAAAATATATGTAACAATGTCTTTTTTGTCTGACACGATACGAGTAGGAACTGAAAGGAACTGATAATATAAATCCACCTTTATACTGCCGTGCTAAGCATGTTTTACATAACTACAAAAAATGCATTTTGAGAAAATTGATGTTAAAGTTTTGAAATCAGTGTATTTTGCATTAAAAATGAAAACCATTTGTCTTATCACGTGTTTCTCAATTTAGTTTTAATTTTTTTTTTTTAATTTTAATGATAAGGTTTGTTATTAGCTATCGATTGGCATCAATAACCAATAACTCAATTTGGCCAAAAATATAGTTGTGGAAAATATGCTTAGCACGGCAGTATACACGTTTGTGTTTTTGACGTTTTAATAAAAACATAATCTATAATTTTTACAAAAGATTTAGCCGATACTCGATAACAAAACAACATAAAAAAATGAGCGTATCAATTAATAAAATATTTATATAAAAAATAAACAGAAACACAAAAAAAACAAATGTCGCTTTCAATAAACTTCATTCAAAATGACAGTTCTATTTGGGTTTGGGTTAATAAATCTGCAATAAATCGAGATTCGTAAGCCAACAACCATTTTGATCGACCGAGTGACTTTTCTTGACAAATCGAACAGTTTGACAACGAAAGAGCATCTTTCATCGAGCCGGATTGCTCTTTTTTGGTGAATCGAAAACCACAATAGAAAATTTAACAAAGACATGAACCATAAGTGCTTATAAGTAGTTGCGGGGTCGATTGGAAAGCCACTAATAGTATAATACTATTATGCTATTATACTATGACGATGGAAACCCGGTATTTATGACTTCGTTAAGTCTAATGCATTTTTATAAGAGATTAATAAGTTGCTTCAAACCCTTAAAAAACTTTTATAAACGAAGTAAGTGTTACATTGGTGGCGGTCGAATTCTCGAGTAAATCATTTATTAAATTACGCCTTTGTTTTTATTTTATGCTCATTCAATCCTTTTAATAATACATACAAAATAAATAATCTAAACATGAAACATTTACCTTTTATATTTTGTTTACTCTCTTTTTGAGAAATCCAAATGCATTTGCCTTATTCAGCTGACTTACTCGAGAATTCCACTAGATGTTACATTTATACTAAATTGGTACAACTATTAATTCTATTGCGATAGTAATCTCGAAAAAACATCTAGTCTTAACAATATTTAAAGTGGATCATGTTTCGTATTTGTACTTAACAAAAGGTTTTATTTTTTATAGCTTTATTCGGCACTATAAAACTACTGTAACGTAAAAAGGGTTTTCTAAGATCATAAAATTTCTCAACACATTGTAAATTACTTTTTGGATATATGTACCAATTTAACCAATTTAATTATCACTCTGGAAAAAAGTTTGAGAACCGCACTGGAAACAAAATCAAATTGATAAAATACTTATTTAAATTACGCAATAAAAATGCCATCAACAAAATTTACCTTACTGTCATTAATGATAAAACAAAAGACATAATGTCTGTCGATATTGGTATTTCCACTCATTTTCCACATACTCGTACATACATAATATATTATAGTTCATGTTATTTCATAATTTTATAATAAAAATTATAAAAGAAAACTTATAATTTTACATATTATAAATTTTTATTTATATTAAATCGATAAAAGAAAATTAATGGAAATTAGAAAATATATAAAGAGAAAGAAACAAATTTACAAGCATAATACATAAACAATATTAAAAAAAAAAATATTTAGGTTAAAAACATTATGAGGAAATAGAGTTTTAACATAAATAAAACGATAAATTAGGGAAGGAACTTCACAGTCACTGTCACAATTTTTATAAATAAACGATTTTTGTAGTTGTTTTATATAAAATCAAAAATAGCTATAGAATCACAACTTTACTGGGTCGAAAGTAAAATTACCGTGAAAACTATTATTAATTATTTAGTAGTGAATTAAGAACAGTAGAGTACCTGACTCAGAAATATTCTTCTTTCACCTTTCCTTTTCTTAGCAAGGACATTTTAGGTATTTATGTTAGCATTATCATTGTTAAAAATTGAAATATTACTGATTTTTATTTATTTAAAAAAAGTGTCTTTTGTTTAATAAAACCACAAACCAGATCTAACTCTAAATCCTTAGGCAATATAATTTTAAATAAACATAACTATGGCTAATTTGACTGAAAGGCTAAACATACTTGGAATAAGAAAAATAAATAAAATAAGAATTTGAGCTTTTCTTATTTCACTTTGACATTTCGACGACTCTGGATAACTTAAAAATTTATAAATACATATATTTAAATATATTTTTTTAAATTTTCACTATATATGCAAAACCTTCTCGAAACTACAACAAATTATAATTTGAAAAGAAAAATCAATTTTAATTTTTAACAACTATAAATTTGTTTTATTGTAAAAATAAACGTTTTCAATCACTAAGTGATCATCTTCACATTATTTTTGCAACTAAAATTATCGAACAACGATTTCTATAACGCTTTGTTTAAAATCTCTGAGAGTCCTATATAAGTACATAAACATAAAAGTTTTTTCATTATAACAAGTAAACTAATTGACAGCATCAAACATAAAAACCATTTGTTAGAACCGGGGCTGTGGAGTCGGAGCCGGAGTCGGAGTCGCGAGTTTATGTTTATTTTCGTATTTTTAAAGGAGCCGGAGTCGGAGCCGGAGCCTTGTGGAATAGACAGACTTCGGCTCCGGATTTTTTTTGCTAACGTAGCCCAATTATTTATATATGCATTAGCGCAATTCAAATTGGAATTCAAAATCGGACTAGCCAAAGTTAGGGTTTCTTCTCGAAAAATCTTCGCCTTTTTTAAAGCCTAGTACGCTGTTCAAGTGAAATTAAATTTTCACTGGTCTCCAAAAATATAGGAAGATAAATCTGACGTGAAAATTTAGTTTGACGAGCTTCGTTAATATTTTAGTGCGTACAACTTCATGTTGTGTCTGACAACGTATTTTGTACAATAAAATTCACTTCGATCCAGAAAACGCAAAAACTCAAATGAAATTGTCAAAATTTATCTTCACATTTATTTAATTAATTTAATTATTTAACTATTTATACAAATTTTGTATTAAAGGCCAACCTCATGCTTACAATCTCGATTTTGAGCATATGCTCATTCACAACGGATTATGAAACTTGAGGTCGCTTAACATTATTTATAATAAGTAATAATAAAAATTGGAAGGTTATATCCTCCCTGGATCACATCAGGTCTATTAAAATTACATCGCTTCGGTTTTTGTCTTTTTCGGTAGTAATGTGCTGCCATTGCCACATCCACCTTTTGGAAACGTATGTTTTTAACGACTAGCGGCATCACTACGGGTCCCATGGTTGCGGCATTTTGCCATTGTGCCCAATTCACCAGTTTTTTAATTTTATTGTTAAAACTTTGAATTAATTTAGAATAATTTTTAAGAAAAAATGTAAAAATAAAAACAACTTACTGACTTAAAAGTCAAAGCCGATAAAAATCCAGGAAGATAAAAATGAAGTGCAAAATATGTAGAGATAAAATAGATACATTCTGATATGAAAACTCTCATTTCGCTAGCTAAACTGCGCACCACAAAATGAAATTCAGAGGTGAAATTTTTATTTTCGTTTTCGCTTGTGTCATTTTTATATGAGAAATTTCATTTCACTTCAGCAGCGTACCAGGCTTAACTCTCGAAATCTCGCGAAATTTAAATCGAGATACGTGAATAAAGTCGAGAAGTCGAGAAATTTGGGTTAAGCGTGCAAAATCAAGTTATGTATTTTGTCATCACATTTCACGGAAATTACTGATGTTAAACCAATTAACAGGGACTACTGAACCTGACAAATTTCAAACATGTGCCCTTACAATCGGTAATAAATCAGTAGAAACCCGGTTCTCAGTTAAAGCGCCGCAGTAAATAAAAAATAAAGAAATACCGGTTCTTGAGATTGAGCCGACGGAATTTGTATATTAACACCGACACGCTATCGTCCAGCTACTGCTTGCTTGCCAAATATCCACAGTTTTTCAGCAAATAAATAACAGCGTTTCACGGAAATGAAAACCCTATTTGCTTTACGCATAGAAACATATATTTTTGATGTCGGGGGAGGAGCTGGAGTCAGAGTTGGAGCCGGAGTTGGAGCCGGAGTCGGAGCTGGAGCCGGAGTCGTTATTAAGTTTATAAATTTCCGGACTCGGAGCGAGAGCCGGAGCCGAACATTTTTGCTCGGACTCCGCAGCCCTGGTTAGAAGGTTTCTACAAGAAATTAATTAAAATAAAATTCATAAAAACATTTTGTCCATAAATTACAGTTTTTGGTGACGATTTCCAACGTTTGCTTGTTAATGTGTGTGGTTATTTTTCATAAATTCTGCCACATTAATTATGTTGATATCTAAGAGCGTTTACAGCAGTGAATAAATTGGAAATTGTTGGGCTGGTCTCTGTGTTCATCAGTTCATCCTTATATTTGTCCATCAACAACGATTCATAGGCATCCAATTTCCAATTGTCGCTAATTGTTTTTAGTATTCTTGAAGTGGCATAGTCGATTTGGTGTCCGCGATTATTATTCATGTGTTCTACAACACTAGATCTGTCTACATCCCTATTTCTTACCGCGAGAGAGTGTTCATGAAGTCTCTTATCAAATGACCTTGATGTTTGCCCAAAATATTGTTTTTCACATTCAGTGCAAGTTTTACATATTCAAGAATAATAAAAACAATTAACGACAATTGGAAATTGGATGCCTATGAGTCGTTGTTGATGGACAAATATAAGAATGAATAGATGAACACAGAGGCCCAATCATTTCCAATTTATTCACTACTGTAAACGCTCTTAGACACAGAATTAATGTGGCAGAACGTATGAAAAATAACTACAGGTAACCCCCGAAGAACACGGTACTTGAAGAATACGAGTTTCTAACAACACGGATACCTTCCCCGAATTATACGGTTTCAAACTACACGATTTTCGAGTTATTCTTTTGAAAAAGAATAAAATACACATGTATTCTCTGGCTCACGCTTCACAAAAAAAAAAAAAAAAAACTTAAAATCGTTTCATGTTTTCATTCATTGTGTTCGTTGTTTTTTGTAGTCTCGAACAACGCGGTTTTAAACAACACGGAACGAATTAATCGTGTTCTTCGGGGGTTACCTGTACACAGATAAACAAGCATACGTTAGAAATCGTCACCAAAAACTGTAATTTATGAACAAAATGTTTTTATGAATTTTATTTTAATTAATTTCTTGTAGTTCTAACAAATGGTTTTTATGTTTGTTACAATTAGTTTACTTGTTATAATGAAAAAACTTTTATGTTTATGTACTTATATAGGACTCTCAGAGATTTTAAACAAAGCGTTATAGAAATTGTTGTTCGATAATTTTAGCTGCAAAAATAATGTGAAGATGATCACTTAGTGATTGAAAACGTTTATTTTTACAATAAAACAAATTTATAGTTGTTAAAAATTAAAATTGATTTTTCTTTTCCAATTATAATTTGTTGTGGTTTCGAGAAGGTTTTGCATCTATTGTGAAAATTTGAAAAAATATATTTAATTATGAAAACCACGGCGGCTCAAGGGTATAAGAATTATATTCCGGGAACTCCCGGACACACACCGTACACCCGTTTACATATAACAAAACCGAAGGAGAAGAAAGGATTATTAGTTGGGACAGACTCGACCCGGTTACAGACACACCTAAGCGATCGATAGTAAGTAAAATTCTTAGTAAATATATAGTAAAAATAGTTAGTACAGGACAACACAATTTCTAAATTACAGCTTATTCACTTCTTAGTGATCCTGGAGAGTTGATTCAAGCTAAAATTTATTTCTGAAACTCAAGATTAATTTTAACCCCTATAACAATGATTAATTCTGGAACAATGTTATATTCTGAAAATTGAATTATTTATTAGCAAATTAAGGAAGAGAAACCTTTAAATATTCCGTAAACTAAATTAATTAATTTACATTACTGAGCAAAATACAATATATTACATTTTACAAAAATTAACATTTTATGAAATCGCATAAAGAGACTTTCCCAATTCTAAGCTAAAAATTCTAAAAGAATGTTTAAAAATTTTAAATTACTAAGCTAGCGATTTAAATTCACAGCAATTGTTTCATTAGTTACCGTTATCATGTAGATAGTTAATTAATTGTTTACATACTGCAACTAGATTTAAAAATAAAAAGTTATAAATATAAATTTAACCATACAATTAAACTTAAACTAATCAGCAATTTCCTACACATCTAGAAAAAAGGAAATTAATAATGTTGAAGTTAATTATTTATAAAATTATATAATATAATTTAAAAACTGATTATGTTACGACGCAAAAAAAGTCTAGAATACTAATAATTTAGTTAAGTATTGGATGTGTGAATTTGACTTCGCTTTTTTTGTTAAAATTAAATACATTTGCTTGTTTAGAAAATGAAAGAATTATTTATTGAAAGAAGCCTCCATTTGCAGCTACAACTTTCCCCCATTTTTCAGGCAGTTTACGGATTCCCTCTTTGAAAAAATCTTGGTCTTTGGAGGCGATCCAATCATTAAGCCAATTTTCGATCTATGCGCGAGAACTGAACCGCTGTTCAGAAAGAGACGACTGCATCGACCGGAATAAGTAGTAATCTGAAGGAGCTATGTCTGGTGAATAAGGCGGGTGGGGTAGAACTTCCCAGTCCTGTCCTTGTAAATAATTTTTTACAACGTTTGCAACATGTGATTTTGCATTGTCATGCTGAAAAATTAATTTGTTGTCTATTCACCCATTCTGGTCGTTTATCCTCTATAGCTCGTTTCAAACGTATTAGTTGTCGGTACACATCGCCATTGATAGTTTCACCTGATTCTAGCAATTCATAATATACCACACCTTTCTGATCCCACCAGATACAGAGCATAACCTTATTGCAATGGATATCTCGCTTTGGTTGCGATGGACCAGCTTCATCACGCTTCACCCAAGATTTTTGGCGTTTGGGATTCTCATAATAAATCCATTTTTCATCTCCAGTAACTATCTGATGCAGACAACCTTTTCTTTGTTGTCTTTAAATCACTATTTCACAAATGGTTTTTCAACGTTCGAGGTATCTTTCTTTTAATTCATGTGGAACCCAGTTGTTAGCTTTTTGAACCATTCCGATTGTTTGTAAACGTTTTGCAACAGTTGATCGATCAACATTTAATGCTACAGCGAAATTCTGATTGTTTGAGAAGAATCTTCAGCCAATATCGTTTCCAATTCAGCATCTTCAAATTTTTTGGGTGGTTTTCCATGCTCTTTATCTTCAATGCCAAAATCATCATTTTTAAATCGTCGAAACCATTATTTGCACGTTGTATTCGATGGAGCATGCTTACCGTAAATTTCCACAAGCAAACGATAAGTTTCCACTACAGTTTTCTTTGCAATAAAATAATGTAATAAAACCAAATGATGCTTATTTGGAATAAAATTCGACATTTTGAAAGAGTTAAAAATACTATTTGTTTACACTTCAACCAAATGTCGTATACTGCGTTTGATAGCTGACATCAAGTACATACATACTATAGAATACAAGAATTGCGCATTTATAGTTTTCGTAACCAGTAAAAATAACGACACCAATTGAGAAAGGGCGGAGTCATATTCACACACCCAATACTACATGTATACATATAGGATATTTACAAATAAAGCTCAAATATAATTTCCCAGGTATCTCTGAAAACTAAATTAATTAATAATTTACCATTATACCGTATCTTTACTACTTAATAGAATTTAACCTATATAAATTAGTTAGTGATAAATAAAATAAAATAGTTATCACAAGACAATACAATTTCTACGCTACATAACAGCTGGATGCTTAGAGTTTTTGGATGTTGAACGAGAATTCACCTGTATTTCTGTAGCTCGGAGACGATCTAACAATTATATGTAATTAAGTATAATTTATATCAGCTACATTAAATGATTTTTAATATGTTTCGAAGATTGTAAGAGAATTCATTTCATTCGTGTTAATCGAAACACAATTAAAATGGTCTAACCACCGGTAGCATATTAGAAATTACATGAAATAATTAACATTCAACAAAAAATTAATAAATATCAGCTACATATTCTAATGGTTTCCTTCACATTAGTCATTTTCGCAACTTAAAATTATTGTTAAGCTCAAACTACTTTTATAGTTGAAGCAATTCGGCAAATTTTCCACAACCACACTACCTCTTAACCTTAGTAAATTAACTGATAATATTCTACAATCCAACAGTTCCTTTCATTTATCTCCATTTTCACTCACGAACACAACCCTTAAAGATGTAAATTATAAAACCGTCAAAACTCAGAAAAGTACCACTCAACAGTTAAAATTACTAAGAGTATACGTAATTAATTAAATTCAACATCATGGTCATTAATATCTCTGAAAATGTATATCAAATTAATTGGCTATTCGTTATTTGTAAGATATAGGTTTTGCAGACCAAACTCACTCCCTTGCAAACGATACCCAATCCCTCGCAGCCCAGTCACAATTCCCCCAACTCACCGCCAACATTCCCCGAAGCATACTCATGCTTCCCCAAAGCAACCCCAATCAAATGCACAGCAAACTCAAACATTCCCAAAAGAAATTCAACCTTCGATACCTGAAGCCTACCGACTCCCACAACCCAAAATCAATCCCCCCCAAATCAAACTCAATTCCCGCCACTGCACCAGCAATCAGAAACTTATAACTTCTGCGCCCAAGCCCAACAACAGAACAGGTATTCGTCCGTCGATAACCGTTATTATATTTTATCATTGTGGTCGGTACTTACCTTAAACGATTTTAAATAACAATTCATTTTACATCTGATCATCCTTTAGGTAAGTGTTATATCGATTTATCAGTAAAAGGTGTTACATAGTGTTTCATGTTTTTAATATACTTAGTGCTTCTAAAAATGGAAAATTCATGGGAAAATGAAAATCGCAGCAGTGATTCGCAAGTTTCAGAGCAACACGGGTCTCCTGTAGCTCATCAGTCGAGACAAAGGCAGCGCCAATGTTCTACAATCAATTGTAGCATCAGCGTAACTCTCAGGTATAAATAAAAATACAGCTAATTCAATTATCAAAAAATATTTGAAAGATGGTGAAGAAATCATTGTGGAAAAATGCGGTGGGAAAAGATTCTCTAAAATTACAGAGGATATTTTAAATAAACTTGAGCAAATTGTAGAGGAAAATTCAGCAATAACCCTAAAAAATATAAAAGAAGAACTGCGGCAATCGGCTGACATAGTGCTAAGAATTTCTTTGATTCAAAACGGCTTAAATAACCTCAGGATATTGACAACTTGAGGTTAATCGTCTAAATGATGAACGAACTATCGATTTTCAAAAAATACAAGGTTTTCCAATAAGAGGTTTCATTTTGAATAGCCTGCTTTTTGGGCAGCTGTCAATTTTAAAGTTGTCATCTTTTCACATTTGACAAGTAAAAACTACGCCATTACTAAAAATGGTACGATACACGATTCAACAACGCATTGAAATTATTAAAATTTACTACAAAAATGGTGAAAATTTTGCAGTCATATTTCGCAAAACTAAAACACTTTTTGATCGTCGTGAAGCACCTTCTCGGCCGGCAATAGTGAAACTGGTGAAAAAATTTGAGCTGTTGGGACAAGTTAGTGATGTGAAGAATCGAAACCGTGTGCGTTGCTCAAGAACAACTGAGAATATTGCTGCTGTAGCCCGTAGTATTGAAGAAAACCGAGATTTGTCGATTTCTCGTCGATCTTTGGAATTAGGCATTCCACAAACGACATTACACCGTATTTTGCATAAAGACTTAGGTTTTAAGGCTTTTAAAGTTCAGTTAACACAAGAACTCAAGCCGGTCGATCACCATAAACGTCGTATCTTCGCTGATTGGGTCCTTCAAATGCATCAAAATGATCCGGATTTTCATCGAAAAATCATCTTCAGTGATGAGGCCCATTTTCACCTCGGAGGCTACGTTAATAAGCAGAATTGTCGCATTTGGGGCTCAGAAAATCCAAGAATGATTGTTGAAAAGCCTCTCCATCCTCAACGTGACACTGTTTGGTGCGGTTTTTGGGCTGGCGGTGTGATTGGAACTTACTTTTTCGAAAATGAGGCTGGTGCAACTGTTACGGTGAATGGATTGCGCGACCGAGCTATGATTAATGATTTTTTATGGCCGGAATTGGTAGATATTGATGTGGACGACGTTCATTTTCAGCAAGAAGGCGCTACGTGCCACACAAGCAACGACACAATCGCAATTTTGCAAAAAAAGTTTCCTAACCGTGTTATTTCTCGAAGAGATGATCACAATTGGCCACCGAGATCTTTTGATTTAACACCTTTAGACTTTTTTCTTTAGGCCACGTGAAAGATAAGGTCTATGCCAATGATCCACAATCGATTCAAAACCTTAAAGCCGTAAATATGCGAATTGGTAATGGAAAATTTCATGAAAAAGATATGGTGCTGCAAGCGTAGCCGTGGCGGCCATTTGGCTGATATCGTTTTCAAATGTTAATGGCATACCTTTCTCTTTACAATGAAATAAACATTTATTGATTTATATTTTAAAATATTCTTTTTTTTAAATATCAAAATGAAACCTCTTATTGGAAAACCCTATATATGCAGTGCATTTTTCTCAAAATGTTCCACGATATCGACAGAAAATAATATTTGTTTATGAAAGTAGCTTTAACTACCATCTAACGCGGTCCAAAACTCGATCAAAAATTAACACAAGTGCCCGCCTAAAATTGCCAGCAGTTAGAGGCAGAAATGTGTCGCTAATTGCCGCTATGAATTATCAGGGTATTGTGCATACAAATGTAATATTCAATTCTAATGTCAACACTGTAATTTTTCTCAATTTACTACGGCACTTTTTCCCAAGTTGGGCGAGATCAACATCGAAAACGCATGGATAATACTCGACAACGCTGCTATTCATAAAACAGCAAATATTCGGAACCTATTTGCAAACACTACACACACATTGGTTTTTTTGTCGCCATATTCGCCAATGTTAAACCCCATTGAAAATGGGGTTGTATATTCTAGAAGGCATTGATAATATTGAATTAAATACTTGTACACATTGACTATTTTGAATTTAAAAATACCTGGAAAAAATAAAGTAATATTTGAATTCTACAAAATATATTTATTTTACTTAGTGTTTACCGTAACAACGTCATTATATATCTCAAAAAACTTTATTTTAATAAGCTTCCTTATTTACATAGAACAATATAATCTGTTTATTATTTTTGTAAAGCTGTAGATATGAATTTCTAACAATAAAAAGTTGTATAACTTGCATTTAGCCAAAATTTCTTTTTTAGTTAGTACGTTGTTGAAGTTAATGAACGATATGTTCCGGATAAACTTATTAACATATGTCCTGTTATTAAAAAACGTACAACCGTTCCACTACCAAGCTAGGGCCGAACTCGGAACGCAGAAACCATCCAATTACCAGTACAATAGCGAGAATCGAACCCGACCCGAAAAAGAACGAATCCGAATTGTAAAAATCAACAAACTTGAAATACCAAAAACCGATTCTCCTCCAAAAATACCCGAATTCACCGTACACCCAACTGGAGCTACCCCGAAAAAACACGAATACACCTCGAAAAATACCGACGATGAGCCGAAGAAAACTGCGAGCGAACTACAAAACATCGAACACCAGTCGCAAAAGAACGAATCCGATCTGCAAATCCCATAGCGATCATCAATATTTCAAAATTATATTTAAAACTTATAAAACAGTAGACTACCTAAATAAAGATCTAATTAGCATCATTGACCTATTGAAGAGATATCCACCACACCATTTACCATCACCACTTAAAAATACAAGTCAGTAAAATAATAAATCAATGAAAGGAAATTGGAAAAATTATATTCTTAAAAATTTTATCACATAAGTAATATTGACGTTTTTATGTGAAAACTGCAACCTAAACTTCAATAAATCCATTAATTTAATTAATTAAGTTCAATACATTTAGCATTTCGATTTTCATTTACACAATTCCACGTGGTTCACATTCATTTAATCAAAATTTGGCATGCATAAATAAATACGTAATTATGTGTTGCAAACCAAATCTCAATTCAACTCAAAATTAATATTTCCATATTAGTATTTTATTCATATAACTTAGTTAATTTAGAATCTTTTAACGTTAATTAAATTAATTTAATATACTTAGTATAATTTAATGCAGTTTATAATACCCCATACAAAAATTAATCATACCTAAATAAACAATTAGCAGTTTCCGATTCGACTCAAACTTACTCGATTATACGAAGTATAAGAATCCTATTTGAGTCGAATACATTAAAATTTTCGTTGTGTTTGTGTAGTTCATGTTTTATCAAGAAAACTATAGTTGTCTCATGAATACAAAAAAAAACACAAAGTGAAAAAACAACACCAAGCCATGAATTTTGGTCGCCTCATGAGTAAGTGTGGCGAGAATTGCCGGATCGTGATGGTATTAGTTATTGTGTGTGTTCGAATGCTCTTTTATGATTCATGCTCTTCATAGTTCATGCTCTTTTTAGTTTTTCATTTAGTTATTTTGTGTTGTTTGTTGAGATTAGGGTTAAGTATACGAAATGAAATTTTTAAAGGGACACGAAGATGACGATGTTTGAGAAAAAATCAATTGACTAAAATGCAAAATTGTGTATTAAAATTTTATTAATTTCAATTAAAATTGTGTACAACCTGCAATTCGATATATTTAATTTCAAATTATTTATATTTATGATAAGATAGTTAGTCAATATTATTTCATAAGCTGCACTTTATACACTTTCTCATCGATCAATTAATTATATTATGCGCCAATTAAAGAACGGAACAGAAATTTTCTTTGAAAAAATACTCAGATTTGAACGCTTGTATCTTGGTGAAATAACATGTTTCAAAAAAAAATTTGTTTCTAGTTGAAGGAAATTTTGTTTTATTTTCGATACTGGAAACCGTTTTATTTTATTTTGTTTTTTTATGATTTTTTTGAGTAAACCAAAAGGTATCTACAAAAAAAAAGTTTGCTGCTGTTTGAAACTGTAAACGAACTTGCTCGATATTTCATTCAAAAATCCAAATTGGCCATTTTATAGAGAATTTAGTTACCTTGCAAAATAATACTAGGAAAATTTCTGTGCGGCCACTCCTTGTCGAGTTATTGAAGTTTTAGAGAAACCGTATCAAAAAGCGTATATACGTTAACAAGTACATTTTTTTTATCTTGTAAACTAAGCACTCTACGATAACATTTCGAGCCACATTTTGATATCAGGCGTAATTTTGTTGATCCAAAATCAAGGAGAAAATATGTTTTTACAGTGAAAAATATGATTTATTTCATAAGGTATATTGCAAACAAAATCCTTTTAAACTTTATTCAAACGTAATATAACTAAAATCTACGAACAAACTGGAATTTTCAATAACGCGTGTTACCTCCTCTAGCCATTACTTCATAAATACGCCGTGGCGTATTTAAAACATTGCATATTTGTTGTATGGTGATTTGTTGCCATTCTTGTTGTAAAGCGTTTCGAAGTTCCTGCAAATTTGTTGGTTGCCTTGTCCGTTTTCTTACACGCCGTTGTAACATATCCCAGACGTGTTCTATGGGGTTTAAATCTGGACTTCGGGGAGGATGGCTTATTAAATTAATGCGGTGCTGATGCAGAAATTGGCGTGTGTTTAGAGCTGTGTGCGGCCGGGCATTATCATGCATAAAATCCGCGCCCAATTTGCCTTTTCTTGGAAAGCATAAGAATCCTTAAAATTTTTTCCACGTATCGTGCTGATGTTAAAGCTGAATGTGGTATTACTACCAAATCTATCTTGCAATTCCAAGAAATACCCGCCCAAACCATCAACGAACCTCCATCAAATGATACGACTGGCATCACGAAATTAGGGTGCAATCGTTCTTCTAGTGAACGCCAAACTCTGCATCGGCCGTCTGATGCATAAAAATTGAATCGCGATTCATCCGAAAAAAGGACCTTACACCAGTCGCTCTGAGTTCACTTGCCATACTGCAACGCAAAATTTCTTCTTCGTCGACAGTGATTCTTTCAACCGATTTAATACCAACTGTTTTGATGTCTGGTTTTGTATAGGTACGTTACTTCTCATTTCTTGAGCACTGCTTGTCCCGTTTTTTGTAGCATAACGTGCGATAGCTCGATCTTCTCTTGAAGTAGTTTTTCTTGTTTGACCAGACCCTTCGCGCCGACTTACACTGCCCGTTTCTAAATAGCGATGCCAAGTCCGGTTTACAACAGCCACACTAATATCACAGATTTGCCAACTAAAGCCACAATTTTTGTAGCGCGAATGAGTAATTGTTCTTTTCGATTCATCTCGATTAACTCTTCAAATAACTATGGAATAAATTAAATTATTGTTTTCCATAAAATAACGTAAAATTTAAAGTGGCTCAAAATTTTATCGTAGAGCGCGTAGTTTACAAGATAAGAAAATGTACTTGTTAACGTGTATATGCTTTCTGATACGTTTTCTCTAAAACTTCAATAACTCAATAAAGAGTGGCCGCACAGAAATTTTCCTAGTTTCATTTTGCAAGGTAACTAAATTCTCTATAAAATGGCCGATTTGGATTTTTGAATGAAATCTCGAGCAAGTTCGTTTACAGTTTCAAACAGCAGCAAATTTTTTTTTAGACACCTTTAGTTTTACTCAAAAAGTCATAAAAAAACAAAATAAAATAAAACGGTTTCCAGTATCGAAAAGAAACCAAAATTTCCTTCAACTAGAAATAAATTTTTTTTTTGAAACATGTTATTTCACCAAGATACAAGCGTTTAAATCTGAGTGTTTTTTCGAAGAAAACTTCTGTTCGGTTTTTTAATTGGTGCAGTGTATATTACAAGTACGAATTATCGTTAATTTACGTGATATTCACAAAATAAAAAAATTAATTTCTTTAGTTTTAACTTAATATTTTTGTTTATTAATTTTTTAATAATTTATAATAAAAAACCGATTTATAATTAATATTATTTCGTATAATCACAAAACACCAACAGTTTTCACTTACTTAAAAATAAAAAAACCAAAATTTTATTTTTGAAAAACCGATTTATTATAAATTAATAAAATATTAATAAACAAACATAATAAGTTAAAAGTAAAGAAATACATTTTGTTATAATACAATATGTAATAGAACTTTACTAAAAGTAGAATATTCCAAAAATACTTACCATATTGTTTGAACAATGAACAACACAGTATTGTAAATTCTCTTGCTTCATAGCAAATGAGATCTTCTCATACGCGAGCATAAGCATCAAAAATGTGTACCAATTTCAACCGATTGGCTTACTATTAATACTTACCCTCACAAAACGATACACTAATACAAATAACATGTATGACAGCACACAATAATAAATTGTATGTTATACGCCTTGTACATATACAAAATTCTCATGAGGCAGTGAGGAATTTGGCGAACAAAATTCATGTACTGCTTCATAGCAAGTGAGATCTTCTCATTCGCGGGCATAAGCACCAAAAAATTTGAACCGATTTCAACTGATTGGCTGGCTTTTAATACTTACCGTCACAAAACGATACACTAATACAAATAATGTATATGACAGCATACAATAACGAAATGTATCTTATACGCCTTGTACGTATACAAAATTCTCATGAGGCAGTGAGGAATTTTTCGACCAAATTCATATACAAAATAAAAATAACAGAATCGTATATACTAAACTACCCACACATATAGAGGAGGTAAATATTTTCATACAATCTTCCATGTGCGTAGCAGGAGACGTATCATGTTTTCATTATATTAAATACAAATAATACCCTTATAGCGAACTTACAAATATTACTGTTCTATACAGGAAAATATTTATGACGATTATACCAAAACCACCAAAATGTATATCTGTTTTTTTGTTGTTTAAATATTATATGAAAAACACCAATAATATAGAGTACATTTTCTTGATAGGATCTGTGTAAAGAGCGAACGAGACGGCCTGTATAAACATTTTGGTTGGTTTTGCTACACGGGTATATTTGTGTCAGTTGTACATAAAGTAAAATACCAAAATATGTTAAAGGATTTGTAAAAATAAAATAAGACATGAAAATAAACTGCGTATATCAATTAGAGTCAATTTTAATTTTAATTCTAATTCGATCTAAAATATGAGACATTTAATTTCTTTCACTATAAATTCAACACATAGCTGTTAAATACCAATATTCCTGTTTTATGTAACAATATTCAGGAATATATTTGTATTGATTGTACATAAAATAAAACTCAAGAACACATTCAAGTATGCGTAAAAATAAGATATGAAATTAACTATGTATATCAAATTAAGTTAAAATCATGTTTAATACGATCCATTTATTAGATTTTAGTAATTAAATTCCATGTACAACAACACAAAAGTTAAAATCATGCACTTAATCAATAAATCAAGAATTTTGACTTCTTTATCTATAAATATAAAACATTGCCTGATAAATGCATCCCGGTGGATTGCATTTTCCAAAATTATACTTTAATTATTATTTCACTTACACTTTAATTATTATTTCACTAAAATTGAAAAAAATTAAAAATTAAAATTAAAATGTATATAATACACATATTTTATAACCGAGCAAACGGCGCAGTGGTTAAAGCTGCGGCGGTTGGATCGGGAGGTACCGGGTTCGAATCCCTATAGGGGCGGGATGCAAAAGGGATTTTTCATCATCTGATTGCGATCGGTGATGAAGATGAACACATCTATGACCCCCTGTTGAGAGTGCAGAATCCATGGGCCGACCCACCTTTCATGTCAGCACTACGGGTTGGCATGAAGCAATGCAATGTGCAGGTGGTTTTCAAAGACGGATCTGTAGCCGCCCGTCCTCGATTTGGCTACTCCAGGCGTAAGGTAGGACGGTAAAAAATAAATCAAGAAACAAACAAACAAACGAAACAAACACATATTTATATAACATTTCACACTAACAACACATAAATAAAAAATAAAAATAAAATAAAATTAAATTTTGAAGAGGAAAGACAAAACACGTCTATCCTCTTTGAATGTTCGCTCTCCCCCCCCCCTCCCCCTGCTATACAAAATTTTTTGGTTTAAAACAATTGTATATCTCAATTTAATTTTTTTTAGGTTAGTTTTCAATTTTTGTTTGGGTTTTAAACGTATGTACAATATAATTGCTTAATTATTTATTGTCAAATTTAACGTTCAAATATTCCCGTTCTGAATTATTTAATAATAATTAATCAAAATGTTACAATTTTTACCAAACCAGTTGTTTACTTTGCAATCTTTTTCAAGTTTTATAAGCTTAAAAATTCTTTTAAATTCATTTATATCGTAAAAAATTAATTAATTTACATTAACTGTTTCTAATTAGTGATACAAAGAGTCTACAATGTTTTTTGTTTTCAAAAAAATGAAATATCTCAATTAAATTTGTTTTAGGTTATGTTTCAGTTTTTGTTTGATGTTTTAAATGTACGTACATACATTATAAATAATCAATTATTATAGTCTAATTTAATGTTCAAATACACTCGTTTTAATTAATTTATTAATAATTAATGAAAATGTTGTAATTTTTCACTAAACTGGTTTGTTATTTCCCGCGCTAGAAATTCGTGCAACCTTTTTTTAAGTTTCTTAAGTTTACACGAAAAATTTCGCACTTTTTAAGTTTTTTAAGTGACAGCTAAAATTTAACGAACCCATCCAAAAAAATTTAAGTTTCTTATTTTAAGTATGATCGAATAGCGATCGAATAATTTCTTATTCTAACTGTGTTTCTGGCTTAAGTTTTCAAAGTTTTCATTTTAGTTAGAATTTCGATAATCACTGTTACCTCCCGAGCACGACGGCTATGTCAATTTGCTGTAACAAGAATAAAAAGGAGTACAAGCTTATTGTTTTATTGACAAAAAAAACTGTTTAGCAAAAATAAAAAGACAGTTGTAAAAAATAGCCCTGGAGAACATAAGACTTATGTAAAGCTAAGATACAGAAATAATCGATTTACCATTTAATTTGGGCCGGATTTTCTAATGAAGTACATTTTTTTTTTCAATTGTCCATGTGTTCGAATAATAAATCTGTGGGAGTAGACAACTAAGAAAATTCGAATTAATTTCAAAAGGAAATATGCCCTAAAAACAATAAAATAAGGGATAAGGCCAGTTTTCTTTAAGACACTGTGTGCAACATTAAATAGCTACATTCTGGTTATTTGTGTAAAATTGAAATTTGTTACAAATAATAATGTTGTATAATAATAACGACTAAATTGTCAATTTTTGCAATAATCAAAGGTGACGTATAAAACTGTTTCCTGTGCTTCGCATCAAAAACTATAAAATTTACAGTATATTGCTATAACTTATAACCATAATATCGTCAGAAATTACAACGTTCTAGTTGGAGGCATTTTACAAATTTGAAACAATAACGAATTAAAATATCTGTAATCACGTTAATTATGCTTTCTAATACAAAAATCAGCACGCGTTTAATGCGTTACATATAAATTAAGTTTAATTAAAATCCCATAAAAATTTCAAAATTTTATGAACTTTCATTCAATTATGAGTATACAACAAAAATCCGTAATTCAATAGAACTCGTGCTTTTATTAATTCGGTGGGCATATGGCACAATGACAAATCAATATCAAAATCATGGTATTTATGTATATTATAAGAATAATCGATTAAACATCCATCAATATTGTTCATTTTGAAAATATTGTTGTATTTTTGGAATAGTTCTATTCAGAATAAAATTCTAAAGTTTACAACAGTTTTGTAAGATTTAGTTATCCACATTAGATTAATGTAACACAAATTAGCATACAGGTGGACAAACATAAAGTACATCATTCTAAATTAAAATGTTAAATAAGAAATTTTAGATATTAATGGGGCAAACCAAATTAATATTTAAAATTTCTTGTTACTTTTCTTAAAATGTCGCGTATATTGTTATAGCAAATAACTATTATCTAATGGTGTAAACATTTAGTTCGCTTTGTCGTGGGAAGTAACCTATTATAATAATACTCTTTCTACTATTATAATACCCCAAACCAACCACCAACATTTCATTTTTGTCACGATATCATTTGTTTCATCATTTGTTTGTAACAAGAAATACAATGGCAATATCATTATATTTTAAAGACTTTTGGCTCTTATTATAATACTGTTTACGGTAAGGAACCCTTTATTGCTTGTTCAAACAAACAATTTACTTGTATCAACAATTACATGAGATAAACATGTGGTTCAAATATCTCATTCGTTCCGTATAAAGAAAAATTATATCATTAATTCCAGAAGCAAATTAAATTCTGGTTGATGGATAACAAATGTCGTATTTCGAAAAAAGAACGATTTGTAGGTAAGAAGGAACAATCTAGAAAAAGCAGTTTCGGTCACGGTATAAACATAATTTCAAAATTTTTTGTTACAATCATTAATCTATAATAGGTATTTATTTGTGCTCAATTCAATAAATTATAGAAGCTATCGGATATTAGTAAATCGCATGCGATTAATGTCATTATAACATTTGTAAGATATTGTATTTTATGCCCAAAAAAATAAGAATAATAATTCTCGCAATAATTAAATTGTTACACGTGATGGGCATTTCCAAGATAAAATGCCACAGGCAAAGTTTGACCTACTATAGTAACAATATTAATCAAAATATTAACCATTACTTATTTGTGTTATGTATAAGACATCTAGAAATTTTGGTGAAATTTAGCTTGGTTTAACTGTGGGCAGTTCTATTATGACCGCGCTGCTTTAGTTATAAGTTATTAAAATAAAAACGAGTATAATTCCCAACGGGAATCTATAGTGTTAGAATTCAACACGATTCCGCTGGGCTATTCAGTTGTTTCACATTATGTATAGTATTTTTTAAATGCATTAATTGAGAGTATTAAGTACAGATAATAAACTTAAATTATTCAATAAAACTATTTTTTGTTATTCTTCTCTATAACATTCGTTCCGCAAACTACATTCATGCTGTTTTGTGTATACATATTATATATGTGTTACATATACGAAAAAAAAAAAAAAAAATCTATTACAAAAACCAGTTTCAGATTAAAGAGTTCAATGGTACAAAAATCGTGAATTTTTCGCGGAGAATTTATTTTAAACGAAAAACGCAAAAACACTCTATGGACTAATTAATACTTTGAGTTAAGAAGTTACATAGAGATGTGGGGTAAAAATAAATCTTGAGGTACTTTTTATAATTTTGAAACTTTATTCAGAGAAATTGGTACAATGTATTTTATTCAAAGTATTGTCCATCGTAAGGTACGACTTTCTCCCATCTTTTAGGAAACATACGGATTCCGCGTCGAAAAAATCCCGCGTCTTTTGAGGCGATCCAAGAATCGACCCAATTTTTGGCTTCTTCGTAAGCAGTAAGGTGCTGCTCAGCCAGGCCATGAGTCATCGATCGTAACAGTCGGAAGGAGCAATGTCTTGTCGTGCCACTTTGTCATGTCTTTTGGCATATTCTGGGTGTTTGACCTTCAATCCTCGGCTTAATTACATTTTCTGTTGTTGATAACGTTCTCCAGTGAGGTTTCGTTAGGCTGGAGTAGCTCATAGTAGATCACTCCGAACTGATCCCACCAGATGCACAGCATTAGCATCTTGCCATGAATATTCGGTTTGGCCGTTGAAGTTGATGCATGACCGGGCTTGCACCACGATTTTGTCTTTGGATCAGTTGTTCGCACGTGAAAAAAACGGTGGTCGATGTATCTTGGCTTGAGGTCATATGGAACCCAATTTCCTTGTTTTTGCGCCATACCCATGGGCTTGAGACGGGTTTGAATCGCTGGTTGAGTCACTCCCAAAGTTTCAGCGAACTCCCCTTGAGTTTGGCATAAATCTTGGTTCAATAACGGCTCCAACTCAGCGTCTTCAAACTTTACTGGCGTTCTTTGTCACTGGTGTCAAAATTGCCACTTTTAAAACGCCGGAACCAGTACTCACTTGTTTTTATTGATGGATCCCCATATGCTTCACACAGCAATCGATCTCCATCAGCTGTCCATCTATATTGGCACAAAGGTTGACATGGTCAGAGCACAGAAAAATATGTTGTTTACACTTCAGCGAAATGTCACATACTGATTTTTAGAGGAAAATAATGACGCTTTAACATGAATATAGTTATAAGATGGTCCGATGCGATTTAATACGAGTTACGCCATCTTTTGTAAATCGCTCAAAACCTATTTGTACACCCAACATATTATTTTAGATAAAAGCAAATTAAAATATCTCGCAGTATGAAGCTGTATGTATTGTTATTCACAATCATATCATGCTATAGTGAAGTAATTGTCACAATTAAAAAAAAAACATATTATTAAAATGTATAAGACATTAGGGCAAAAATAAAACAAATTTTCCGAAATTTCCAAAAATTTTCATAAATTGGACAATGACTAAGCGCATTTTATTATTGTTATTTTCTTATTACAAATTATTGTAGCTAGCTAGCTCAACTCATGACTAATTTAAAAATAAACAAATTATCAATTTGTTTTGTGTAAGCAAGCTTGTTGATGAAAAAGTGTTTCTAATTACGGTCTCTCTTTTTCTTGTTATGTGTCTATAATTATAAATTTATCTTTTAAAGTCAATCTATTAATAACATAAACTTTAAATTATGTAATTATCAGTTTTAAAATAACTCAAATACATATTTTTCATTATTGTAAACGACTTATATCAATCAAATATAAAATTATTTAACATCGAAACAAATTGGATTAATTTCTGTCTACTAACTATACTGAGTGAATGTCTTAAAAAGATTTAGAAATGCCTTTCGTTTAAATTTGGCTTTGAGTCAAAATTTATATCTGAAATAGAAATAGTTATGTATGTACGTAAGTACGCGAAACCCAAATTACAATTTTGTATGGAAAATTGGAAATCTGCTTATAAAAATTAAATAATTATAAAAAATAGGAAATGATAAATTTATAATGGATTTTTTAAATGGCTTAGTAATCTGCTTAGACTAATAATCGATCAACATGATTTATTTAATAGAATTTAATAGAAAACAGCTACCATTAACCGATCGAATCGAGGAAATGGTAGCATTCTAGTTCTTATTTAAAATAAATACCGATGCATATTCCGGATTAATTCTATTCAAATTCCTGCGACCTTAATACAAAAAATTAATTTTTCGAAAGGTTTCTGAACTCAAATAAATTAAAAACGTTAATGAGTTTAGAAATACATAATTGTGAATGATCAAATAAGGAAACTGGCGATTATAACAATACGCTTCGTTTCGCCGGTTAAACAAGGTATGTACGTATGTAGTGGATTTTGTAATCAACTTACGCGATTATGTTAAAATATTGCAAGTAGTGAGTTAGTACATTTGTGTGCAATTTATACTTAAATTACATATGTATAAAGTTTATAAAATTTCTGATTTTCTTTTTTACTAAATTAGTACTGTTGACACTATAATATTCATTCTATAGTTAACACTAGAACTGATACATTAATTGAATTCAATTTTTATAACTATTATGTTAATACGTTTGTGGGAATCTGTGAAGACTTTTAATATGACAACAAAGTAACTATATTAAAATTCATCATAAACTTCCAAAAAATATTAACATAATAATTAAAAAAATTGAATTCAATAAATGTACAATTCGTCATTTTGATGGATTGGTAGTTCTAGTGTTAAGGATCTTTAAGTGGTTCTTGATCGGTTTCACAAAAAAGAAGCTAATCTCCAGTTAAATATTGTAATATTTCCGCTCTTTTTTGTTTTATGAAATTATTGTTTCATAAAACAAATCTAATGCAAGCTGATAATATTTTTTTACAGAGAGTTTATTCATAAAAACCTACAAAAAATCATAAATTTAAGAAATAGGTTTTCAGTTTTTATTGAAAATATTTTTCATAGATTAAAATCGAATTGGTCCTCTGCGGCATTGAATGAGTTTGCTAATCTATTGATTGGATTGATATCGCCGTAATTGGTGGAATGATGTTCTAGCCCCAAAAATCGGTGATTAAGCAATGTCCCGTTTGAACATTTATACAGAAGTTTTAGTACATTGCCAAGTAGGACTGGTATGCTTTCAATTCCTTTGATGTGTAGGTTGTATGCTTTCAATTCCTTTGATGTGCACATCATAGCAAGGGTTCCAGACGATTACAGCATATTCCACTTGAGATCTTATATAAGCAAAAAATAGTATACATAAAGTTTGTTTATCCATGAATTCCACAATCCATCGCTTGACAAAGCTAAACATAGAGTTCGCTTTAGTAATACAATTATCAATATGCCTGTTAAAACTAACGTTTTCAACGAAGGCGACTCCTAAATCAGTAATATCTTTTACTCTTTGAACTACATTGTCATTGATGTTATAAGTAGTAATTATCCAATTCGTTTTACGATGAAAAGGCATTATTTTTGCATTTCTTGATGTTTATGTGTAGTGAGTTTTGATCTCATAAAATTTGTCGACATTTTCATTCACGTTTTCTGCTTTAGAATCTCATCCCACCCAATTCACTGCTTCTAAATAAACATGCAGACCAGTGCCGTTTGTCTTCCTAAAGTTGAATTTGATTTGTTGCAGGTATTAAAGAACCAAAACTGAAGTTTGGTAAAGAACGTTCTAGATCCCAAAATATTAGAGAACATAATAACAAAAATCAATTCGTTAATAGCTAATAGGATGTTCGATAGTAACTGTAAACTCGTGAAATATTTAGGTTAAGTTTTTCAAAATTAACAGTACGAGCTATTTTTTTACAAATTAAAAAAACGTAAATCCAATTGGGTTTAGCGATTGCATATTGACGAGTGATTTTTCAGAGGTGCGGCTATTTCCGTATAAAACTTTCTGAAAACGGGAAAACTTGCAACATGGGTGTTTGAATTCGTATTAACATTATTAATTTTGATTATTAAAATTGGTTTATCTTATAAAACCAATGAGATTTTTATTTATTTTTTTTTTCGAGCGGTTCTGCTGTCAAACAGTTTGGAAGTTTTGGTTAAAATTTTCAAAAAATTTCTTTAGAAAAAATTATTAATCTTTTGCAAAAAACTCTAAAGTTGGGTTGTATTTTTGAAGACCATCCTTAGGCGTTTTGGACTGTTTTAATTCTAAAATTGCTTCGTCAACCTTGCAGACACGGATCAAACAGTTTTTTAATATGTAACACATATCGCGTGCTTAACCTTAAGAAATCCAACATTTAAAGCAAAACAATCAAATTTATCAACATATAAATGAACGTGAAAAGTTCAGGAACTCTTTTCTAACAAACTTATGAATGAAAAGAATTGTATTCTCTCCCTCCCTTCTTTCAGTTATAGTATTTAATAGTTCTATTTTATTTTTAATAATTAACGGAAATCTTTGTCATCGAATGTATTGATGGTGTAAACTAAATGTATTTTTTTCATCGTGTACCAAATTTTTCTGAAATTGATTCCAATGTTTCAAAACGGAATATGACAAAACGGCATAAGGTACACTATGTCACATTTCAATATGGCATATGGAATGCTCCAACATATTTCCAAACGGCATATGATGAAATTCGGCAATTGCGATGGAAATGAGATTCTAAAATGATTTTTATCCTCATACAATTTTCCTTTAAGCTTCTTATATGAGAACATTTCTGCTGGAAAAATGTACACTAAATTCAGAACAATTTAATATTTTGCAACTTCGTGGCGTACATTTTGTCACCAGAATTTTGTGTTTTATGTCTTCACATTTTAAAATAAAATGTATGCTCTCAATGGACATTTGTTTGTATTGGTAAGAAAATTAGTATAATATCGGGAGGTGTAATAACTGTAATTTTAAATTTTTAGTTAAATCTAAAATAAGAAAATAAAAATGTTGCATATTCATGCTGTTTTGAAACATGCCGTTTTGTACCTTAAGTCGTTTTGAAATAAGCTGTTTTGAAACATGCTATAGCTGCCATATGCCATATTGAAATGTGTCGTTTTGAAACATCGTTTTGTCATTATTCTGTAACGAATTATGCCATAATGACGAAGTGGTATGTTCTTGATAATTTATATTCGATATAAATTTTTAATAGTGTGGAGAAATAAAATAATAGTTTAGTTTATTTAGAATCGTTTTTTATTTCAATATATAAATATGCCATAGAATTGTAACTCTCATAAATTCTAACAAGTTTCTAATAAATCTAAATTGAACATTAATTTGTATATTCCTACAAATTAATCTTAGACATATATCAGACGGCATATTACGTATTCGTAATAGTCAGATTAAAATGTTTCCGTGTCGAGAAAATTGTTTTGTTAATGTGTGAATTTATTGAAATTATGTTGTTTATCATCAAAAATACGAAATATTTTTAGAATTATGGAGATGTTAATACATACAAAAGTGTGACGCTGTTAAGTGCCTTTGAATGCTAAAAATAAGTTTTCCAAAAAATTATGTTTACGAAATGAAAATATTGACGTCATAAACCAAATGCATCTGCTGGAAATTTAAATGCATTTTTATAGAAAAAAGTTATTTATATAACATATCTTGTGGTTTTATATGTTATAAAATTCCGATTGTGATGCGAGCGTACCGAGTATTCTTCTTCAAAAATGTTGGTGGGATTTTTTTTTCTCTAGTTTTATTGATATTGTTAAAACTGATTTTCCTGTCTGTTTATAATACTGTTATAACAATTTTATGATTCTAAATCTAAAATAATACTGGTATGTACCACCGTAGTATGAATCAAGAACTTATGTAATGAAATATTCACCAAAAGTAAATTATTCAAATCGTGTTCTTTGTTCAAATTTTTTAGATTTTTGTTTGTTTCTTTACAAATTAAATAAATGACATTAAATAATTTAAAAAAACTAATTTTAAAAAACTATTGCGATGTGATATTTAATTATATTTTCAAGGAAACGACAAAAATTATTTTAAAACAATAAAAATTGCTATTATTGTTAAGATATTGATCTAAAATATGTATACGAATTTTTACAGTAAACTAAAACTGAGCGGTGTGAACTACTAACACACATAATTTGCAGTTAGTTTGATTTAATTTCAAATATACTTAGGTACAAGAGTTGTCAGGCGATTGTTGATTTTTGGTCTTTTTTTAGGTGCGCATAGTTAATTATATATCTATTAACTAAAATAGAATATAAAAATTCATTGTTGCTGTTTAAATAGTTAAGAATGGTCAATCAGATAACCTGAATATAATGTAATTTATAAGAGTCACGAATTTTCAGTGATTTAAGATGTATCAAAAACAAATAGAAGGGAGTGTTTAAAGTTATCAATGTTGCATCAAACAGTTAATAGAATTCCCAATATTAGGAAGATTGTTTTCTATTTCATAAAAGTTTAAAAAGGTATTTTTATACCGTTTTTATTGATATTGAAATTGTATGCCATGATTTCTGATTAGACATATTTCAAGGGTGTAAAATTACCTAGATATTAGTGGAATTACAGAATCGAGCATTTGACTGGTTTATCGGAATGTATAGTTTATTTAGTAAGTAGTTAGATTATACATTTTATGTCAAACCAAAATAATAGATATTTTCTTTATCTTACATTAATCTTTACAAATTTTGTTGATACATTTGATTTTGTTTTGTTTAATTTAGAATTTTAGGCATCTTAAAACCATAGTTTCTTAATAAATATTAAATGTTTACAAATACAGAATCATTTGAGTAATATTTGCGGAGCTCAATAATGTACACACACGCACAATCGGAATCAACTTTTAAAATAATCTACCCACCTAAATAGCAAAACTATAACTATGATTTTTAATAACCATATATCCAACTCAACGAAACACGATATACTACATACATCCAAAAAACAAAAAAATCAAACAGATTACTATTTTCAAATAATAATTAAATGAATTTGTTTTAATTATTTTTAAATCAAATCACTATTTCATAAACAAACTAACTAACCCAAAACATATAAAAGTGGACCATCGTATTTTCAATAGTAAAAAATACTAACCAACCAAATGAAAAGTAAAACTTTAGTCATCTGTTATACTATACATAGTTTCTTCGAGTTATATTTTTATAAACAAATCGATTTTTTTGTTTTTGTTTAAATAATAATTGGGAAATATTCATCATTTATTGTAAAAATAACACAATGTTGTAATTATGAAATTCTTTCTGTCTGAATGTCTTTATATAAACAAGAGGCTGTATAAAATATAAGATAGACAATACTGTTTTTAAGAAACTAAAGATAATTCATCAAGTGAGGAATCAAAAAAATTAAAACCTGAATGACATTTATGTTTCTTCTTTTTTCTCGAAACGTCTTATTTAAAAGATTATAAACTCTTTAATACCTAGTGTTGATTAAACATTTTTAGAAACATTCATGCACATCTTACGTATTACAACATAAACATATTTAATATAAATAAACATAAAAACAAAATTTATTAATTTTTTAAAAAAGGGAAAACGTTTGAAAAACTATTATTATTATTGCTACATGAGAAACTATTTTTGTACAATATATTGTATTTTAAAAAAAAATTATTGGGATTATTTTGAAATATCAGTCATATTGCAAATAAAAAAAGAAATTAAAAAAATTTATTAGTACATAGAACATAAAAAAATTAAGCGTGGTAGATAATAAAAATAGTGATGCTTTGCATTTGCATGTATAAAAGATGCGCACAGTTAAATATTGATGAAGCAACAATTTTTAGGATCGTCTTGACATAGCGATAGTTTTTTATAAACAAAATTTCGTAACGGAATAATTAATAAAAACGACGGAACCAACAATTATATTTATATAATCGTAGTTTTGAAATTATGTTTGTATTCATCTATATATATTCTATATTATCGTTGTTTAAAATAACAAAAACAACCATAGGAATTAAGCTTAATTTTATACAATACCCGGCTCTAGCTATTTGTTTTGCAAGGTTATTCTAAAAAGAATATTGCTGAGAAATTAAATTTAAATTTGTTTTTAGCATATTTTTATAGCACTTCTGTTTACAGCCACCATTGTAAACTATACAATTATCAAATTGTTGTGCTAACTAGTATACACTCTAATGACTCAATGATTCTGTACAAAGTATGATGAGACGAGAGAACACTTACCGAATGACGTAATGCGTTTAAAATCACAAGACCAATAAACTATAAATTTATTCATAAATGACATCACACATATGATCAATATGAATTGCGTAGGAGCACGATAAAAGTTACAGCGCGCCTCCAATTTTTTTTTTAATGGTGCCGGCGAATAGCAATAAATCTATACCAAAAAAATGACATTGAATTCTACTCTCATTTAATTTCATGAATCAATCATTTATCGACAAGTCATAAATCAACCAAATATTCATAATTAATTGATTTTTTTTTGTTCGTTTCGAGTTATCGAATCTTAATTAAAACTGACCTATTTTTAAACATAAAGTGGAATCTTACAAAAAAAAATATTTTTCAATGTTGAAACTATTCTGAAATTCATGTTAAACGCAAAATAATATGTAAAAACGCGTTAGATTTATAAATAAATATTCTTTCAAAAGGCGATACTACTTCGAGTGTGTGCACGAAATTAATAAATTATACAGAATATACAATTTTTTTATTTTTTCCGGAAAATATGTTGAGCAAGGTTTTTTATTGTACGATGAAGCAATTGGTTTGGTATAAAAATAAACTTTCACGAGGTGAAACTATTTTTTGCACGATGAGTATTTTTAACCCTTGATGGAGAAGAGCACATTGTACCGTGAAATTTTGAAGTTTCGAAAAATGTAAACTTCGCTAAGTAAAAGTAGGTACAACATCACAAATTTCATATAAATTATTGAATGTGATTAAATAAATGTTGTTTTAAAAACTTAAAATCATTACTTAAAATTAGACAAGAGATCGAATTAAGAAAACCAAACAAAAACATAGCTTGACTTTAATGTTTATTACTAAAAACTAAAATTCTCAAATTTCTGGACTATAGATAAAGACCATCGAACTTCGGAAATTTAGAACTTTTGGGTAACTTCTTTTGGTAAAAATGCAAAGGGACAGTTCAAAGATCTAAAAAAGGTACCACTAATACGGATAAAGATTAATTACCCCGTGTTTATTTAGTCTTCAAACAGTAAATCAATAAGAGGGTTAACATAAAATTTAGCGTTGAATACATAAATAAATTATTCAACCGAAATGTTCTTCAACTATAAGCACCAAAAATGACATCACCCCAGAATACATTCAAAAAAAGCAATAACACTAACTATTCAGGTCATCCAATGTTTTGAAAAATGATCTAATCTCGTGCTATTGTAGTGATCTCTTTGCCGATTCTAAAATTTATTTATAGCTTAATTTGTATAAAAACTTAAAATCGGGTTTCTATTAGCAATTGTTGTAATAATAACATATTTTTTCTTGTTTTGCTACAATTTTCACATTTCACTTTTTTTTTTGTTGTTTACAAAAGAGATTTAAAAATTTCCCGCTTTATAATTCATTCAAGTAGGTATATAAAATTGCACGAATCATGTGAAATTTAAAAATAAAAGTGATTCGATGTAAATGTAACGTAATTTATGTATATTTATAACAACACTTACCGGTGAATTTTTACGTGTAAGAAAACCTTCTAGTAAACACTGAATTTCAATTGCCTTTAGATAAAGTAAATGGTAACGTCGTTCTAATCCCTTTATTGATGAATCACTTTTACGACCAGTTGGCGATAAAGAACTCGATTCCTTTTCTTTACGTTCTTCTGCTTCTTCTGACGCTCGGATACAAGCACCGACTGTTCTCGCTTGAGAAACAATTTCACGATACACTTCCTATAAAGAAAAATGAAGAATACAATTAATTTAATGTAAAAATTTGACGAAACCCCGCCTTATTGCTTAACTGCTTTCATTCAATAATTTTTTAATAATGTGAAAGTACATTCAGTAGTTGTAACATTTTAATAATTGTTTAAACTAAGTTTAAAAAGTAATTAAAATAACGAAACTGAATATTACATACATTATAGTTAAGGTTATAATAGATGCAGAGATATCTTTAAGTACTATGAGATAATATTGAATGTACTGTAAATTGATACTTTTTTGAATTACTGTTTAAAATGATTTATATCTTATCAACATATGTAGATATATAAATATTTGGTTCGTGATCAGCAATCATCAAACTTTTAGTAAATTTATCGACATTTTGTAATATTATTTCATGTACGTATCGCACATAAAACTAGTTAATTGTTGTTTAACGTGCTTGGTGTCGTATTGCGAAGGCAAATCTGACAAATATAATTATTAGTTGTTACCTCTAGATTAAAAATAACAGATTTTTTTATTAAATTAATTAAAAGAGTTTTGTATTATAAAATCAATTTGTATTGCAAATAATATGAATTATCTTTATTTCAGATTTAATTTCACTTATATGTTTGTAATAGGAAGATTTTTTATTAATAATAAAAGAAAAAATATCACCTACCAAAAATACTCGTACATAACTTTGGTTAATTATTTTCTACTGTATGTATTGTTAATCATTTTCTACTTTATGCAATTTTTACAAGAACCTATTATTTAACAGGTTCTTGTAAAAATTGCGTAAAGTCGAGTTTGAAGGAGATAATATGCTAAGTCAAGTTAACTAGAAAAATAAATGCAGAAAGTGTTGAAATTCTCAAATTACTCTAGTCTTATACAAAATCAAAAAACTTAAAGACCGGTACGCTGCTGAAGTGAAATGAAATTTTCACTGGTCTCCAAAATTCAAGATAAATCGGACATGAAAAATTTGTTTGTCGATTCTAGTAAAATTTTATATCAGATAACTTCAATTTGGAATTTAAAATCATTGAATACAATAGGTGATTGAAATATAAGAAACTCAAATGATGAAATGTCAAAATGTAGCTTCACATTTATCGTCCGGGAAGCTAAAAATGAAGTGAAAAATGTCTAGCGATAAAATAGAGACATATATATTCTAATACGAAAACTCCCATTTTGCTAGCTAAACTGCGTACCACATAGTGAAATTCAGCGGTGAAATTTTCATTTTCATTTTCGCTTGTGTCATTTTTATATGAGAAACTTCATTTCACTTCAGCAGAGTACCGGGGGCTTAATAGGGTAAAGTAATATTTTCTTTAAATGCTGGAAATTATATCGTTAAGCACAACGGTTCAGGAAACAATTATGCAAAATGTGAGGGGACGGATTAACTTTGATTGTAAGCTTATATAAATTAAAATGTATGTATTAAATTTCAGAATTGTACTTCGATGCTTCCGATAAGGAGTATTCAGAGTCTTTCTGGCCTGTAAAAGTAAAGACAAATATGTACTAACTTATTGTTTTATTCTTAACTGTCCTGATGAGAGATTTCGGTTTTTTACGTAGGTTATTAAGCACGGTTTTATTTTCTGATTTTAATTTATTTGCCAAGACTTTCGTGCTTCTCGGTTCTTTGCTATAAGCTCTCTTACTTTAAGCGGATAATTTTAATACTGATGCTATTTAGATATCTGCATGGAATCCTTTGCCACGAAGCTTGTTTTATATTTTCTATAGCCTTGCTACTTCTCCTTCGATGTGTAGGGTTTTTCTCATTGGTATTTGAAGATCGATCTTTTGCTCTAACAGTTCACGAAAAAGGTTCCAATTAGTATTCTTATTAGACACCGTCATCATAACAGGAGAGTAATCTGAAGTAAGCTCTTCATTGTTTTTCTACGCGAATATAGTTATCGGATATATCTTTTGTTACATAAAGATCTATAAGATCCAGTGTTTTGTTTAAATCTGTGTATCAGTAAGTTATTGAGCCACCAGAATGAAAGTTGCATTTAAATATTTTTCTTGTCTCGAACAGCTCTCTCTCTTTTGGTGTTGTAGCTCTGGAACCCCAATAGGTGTTTTTGCATTGATCCCATCACCAATGATGAAACATCGCCCTCTGTTGTTTAACAATTCTTCATAATCTTCCGTTTTCCAGTTATGTCGTGATAGAAAGTATATTGCTGATATGTTTACTTCTTTGTGCTTTGTTTGAATTTTGATATTTATAACTTGCATAGATTCAATTTCAACTTTTATTTTTTCATTGTATTTTATATTCTCTTTAATAAAAATAGCAGATTCTTCTCTTGCTCTTTCTGTAACCATGAATTTTGGCATGTGAGAACCTAGTGAAATGAGTTTCGGATATTATTAAGCACATACACATTTTTTTTAATAGTTCCAGCAATGCCACTACATAAATAGCCGTGACCTCAGTCTCAAAAAAGTCAAAAAGTCAAACCACTAATATAAAGAGGGGAATAAAGATTTTTATTTTCCTATGAAACGTAAACAAAATACTATGGGATTTTCAAACACATTTTTTTATATCGTGTCTATTTTCAATTTAAATAAATATTTTTATTTACAAATATAAATAATTTGATATCAAATATATTGAAATGTAAATTGTGAACAATTTTGATTGAAATTAATAATCAATTATTAAGTAATTTTGCATTTTTATAAAAATATTTGTTTCGGCATGCTTCGTGTTCCTCTAATCTTAATAAATTTATTATGAAAATAAAATGTTTAGAGGAACACGAAGCACGACAATGTTTTGAGAAACAAATATTTTTATAAAAATGCAAAATTACTTAATAAATGATTATTAATTTCAATCAAAATTGTTCACAATTTACATTTCAATATATTTGATATCAAATTATTTATATTTGTAAATAAAAATATTTATTTAAATTGAAAATAGAGACGATATAAAAAATGTGTTTGAAAATCCCATAGTATTTTGTTTACGTTTCATAGGAAAATAAAAATCTTTATCCCCTTAACACATACTACCACACATTTTTGTGTCATGGCTTTTTATGTAGTGGCGTTGGTTCCAGCATTGCGATGTGTTGGATCAAAATGCAATTACATATGTCTTTATCTCTATTATATCTTGCATAACCTTAATTGGTATTTCGTGCTTGTCTTCATAAGTATTCCACTGAACTTTCACAGCGTTAAGCTTCATAGTTCGTTTTAAGTATCTGAGCCTGGGACACCTTGTACTTTCCATACATTGTTATTTAGTCGTCTTTTTAAATTAATTTTCAGTTAAATTAATATCTTTTGCTAAAGAATGTCGGTATTAATGTAAGAACTTCTTAAACAGATATTTCCATAAAATATGTACTCGTATTTGTTTATTTGGTATTTAAAGCGTTGTAACATCTAATATAAAGTTAATTAATTTAGGATATTTTTAGGAAATCTAAGAAGCCAATTTATAATTTTTTAGAGATGCGAATTATTTTTCAATTGGTTTAAATCACAAGATATTTTGATTTCTGCAGTGATATTTTGAGAACCTAAAGCGGCTTTCCAGAAATTTCAAAAGAACAGAACAAAACGTTTATAAACTGTGTTGTCTTGTAATAATTATATATTTAATCAGATATAGACTAACAAACATACAAAATATTGGCGTCTGGAACCGGGTCAAACGCTGGGGACCAAATCTGGCGAATATCGTGGATGCGGAAGCAATTCGTATCCGAACTTATAGAATTTAGCCACGGCGACTACACACATACGCATAAGTGCAAATTATAGGAGCCCAGGCATTTGTGGCTTTTCATCGGAGCGCTTTTATGAAAACGTTAATTGATGTGAATACAATCGGTTATCATAAAAATCGTAAAATTTCATATAACATATAGTAACAATTACCATTAATAGAAAAATGCCTATTTAGTAAATAAATCGGTAATTTTTTTTCTCCGTGTGCATTGTCATAAAAGAACTTTTTCTTCGGCAAATGTGGTAGTTTTTTCCGTAAATCGTCGTGAAATCGGTCCAATAAGTCTACATAATATTTTCCGTTTATCGTTTTCTCCTTTTCAAAGTAATCGATGTGGATTATAACAACAAAAAAATATCACCATCTTCTTGTTGGCTGACAGACTCGTCCTTGTCTGCTTCGGCTCCGATTTGCCCTGATCAACCCACTATTTCGACAGTTCCTTGGTCTCCAGTGTAGGGTAATGGATCCATTTGCATCCATAGGTTCGATTAAACATCGCCAAACTTTCCTTTGAAGTTGTGATTCGATTACGTCTCTGATTAATTGTAAGCAAACGCGGCATCCAACGCGCGGATGGCTTTTTCATAGCAACATTTTTATTTAACTACTCTCATGCCATTCAGTCCTCGGCACGTTTGTCCTCATATTTGACTTGAGTGGGTTGTGTTAGCAACATTTAATATTTATCCAGCCTAATGCCATTCAGTCCTCGGCACACCTCACACCATATTTGACTTGGGCGCAAGCCGACTTTAGCAGAGTAACTAGATTTTGTTGATAACCTTTGAGAATTTACATTTCTAAAATTCCCGACACCTTTCCGATTGCTCCACTGCAGTTGCATCTTGCTCGAAAGTAATTATACATCTAAGTTAAACATTTTGGATTTATTTTATAATAATTTTGTGAAAATTTACTTCTTTCCATGTTAACCACAGAAGCATTTTCTAGATATTTTCAATTTGACGGAAATTTATATTTTAATTAAACATGTGCATTTTTCTGGCATGCTCAATTTTTAACGGTTCTTTAGGATTTGAACTGTGGGACCTGAAGATAAAACTGACATATAGATCAAACTATACTCCAAAAAGTAGTTAAATTAAAGTACACCATGACAATTTAAAGAACGGTCACTATGATAAAATGTATTTTAAAATTAATGCTCCAGTGTGAAAATACAAAATGGAACTATTTCTTAATAATTTACGAAATTTATTTCAACAAAAGTGGATAAAACATTGTATGCCATTCGAAAGCAAAGAGATATTATCCATAAGGGATAAGTTTGTCCCACGAGGCGATAGCCGAGTGGGACATTATCCCGTCGTTTTGCTCACTAGTACCATAAATAACTATATCGATATCGAATTCGATAAAAATTTATTCTTATAGTTGTGTCATCTTTCTGTGAAAAAGAAAACTATTTCACCACGAATTAATCAAGTAATTGCTACTTATTAAGTAATTGATATATCTGATTATTAGTCCATGTATTGTCAACGAAAATATGTTTGTTTCCAATATATATTTATTTTGTACTTTTTATTAATCTTTATATTAATTGTGCAAGGGTTTTTAAATTTGAAAATATTTCTTCTCATTAAAAATGCTAACATATACTAACCGTAATCCATCGGCAAAAGAATTTTTTCCGTATAAAATGTAAACCACTTAATAATGTAATCATTTTGATAAAGCAAAATATAAAATCACTACATTAAACAAATATGTATCTACTTGTAAAATCTAAATTAAAACAAAAATATCATACTTTCATTAACTGTATTACTGTAATTTCGAATAAGCGAGTATGTGGTAAAAAAATGGTATAATAATACAAATTTTTAATGAACCGTTCTGTAAATTAAAAATTATACACAACCAAAACCAAAGCTAAAAATTGTATTATAAAAATTTGTAAAAACTGAAAAAAAAAATTAATACATGAATATATAAATAGCATATTGCTAAAATACAATAATTTAATTTAATTTACACTGCCGATCATGTTATTTCATCAAATTAACAATGTATACGAATAAAATAATTTCAAAAACACATAATTAATCCATGTTTGAAATTTATTCGTGTTTCAGTTTTAATTAAAAAAATGATCTATCTATCACTAACATAATTTGCGTTGAATGCACAAGATCATATGATCGGCGTACTTTCCATTTTCCCCAACAAAACAAAAACTTGACATCATCTTATAAACCAAAAAAATTGAGTTTGAATTACTTAGTAAATGGTATCAATAGGTTTCATTTCGTTTTTAGTCAAAAGTTTAATTTTTTCCTTTGAATACTAACAAAAGTAAAAGTTTTAGAAAAAAGCCTATATACGAGTACGTACATAGTACATATAGTATTCCATTTTCTTATAATTTTCCATTCGACAAACATATAATGAAAAAATAATTTATTATTAATTTTCTTCTAACGTAAATTATTCGTTTCTTATTATGTGAACTCTACTGAAACAAAACGCCTTTTAAATTTACCAATCCATCAAACTGATAAACAAAAAAACTGTAAGAAAACTTGTTACTTTTACTCAATAAGTATTAGACATCTATCTATATAACACTGTCGAACACACTCGTAGATTAAAACA
Organism: Tipula vernalis; assembly: GCA_958295665.1. Lineage (NCBI taxonomy): Eukaryota > Metazoa > Arthropoda > Insecta > Diptera > Tipulidae > Tipula > Tipula vernalis. Next base: position 212,593,961 of record OY282559.1, on the reverse strand, counting down.
ATTTGTATATGATTGCCAACTAACAAAATTAACGTAAGATTAGAAAAAAATGATTAACAAAACATATTTTTTTGTTTATTTCATAGTGAAAGACATAAAACATTATAACTACACATATGTATGTGTTGTGAAATGTGCATTATTTTCTTGTCGTCTCATTAAATATTCCACACACAATAGAATAAAAATATGTATGCTTTTGTTTCTTAATTCATCCCGACTTGAGTTGTAACGTAAACAAATGTTTCTATTGTATTGAAGAAATATCTTGCACGTAGGTTGTAATTTTAACTAAAGACGCGCGGTTTTAATAATCGCATCATTTGCGTCATCTCATAATAGAACAAAATTATTTGTCCGTATGTACATATGTAAGAAATTCCTTTTAATAAATTTTGGTTTTAGTACGGTCAAACCTTTATTCCATTGTCTCTTATTAATAAATAAATCTACATAAATTGTCATAGTATATGTAGTGGAAAACAGTTTCTGATGATATATAATAATAAAGATCCGTAAGTGTGTAGGAGGCAAAGAAATTTAAAAGCTGAATAAGAACATTTAATAATTCTGTTATTAACAATCTAAAATGGTAAGAACAGTAATAATTAAATAAATCATTGTATTTTAAATATATTATTTTATTATGCAAATTGATTAATTGGAGTATTCTTTGGAGGTCCTATTTTATAATAGTCGTATTTTATTTGCCAAGGAATTTGATTTGGAATTGGGATTCAATGTTGGTTGAATAAAACAACCAACCCATTATATTCTCGCTTGAACCATTAGTTTTAAAGGTTGGTAGCTTTTTTAAATTGCGGAATATGTCTAGCAGATGTATTAAACATTTTTTTTTTAATTTAAAAGCTAAAACAACAGTCACAATATTAATAAATTTCACAAGACAATCTATAAAACTAAAAAAACGAGATATGGAAACTCTGCTTTCGAAGACAATAACTTCAAAACGGAATTGGATTTCAACTCACCCTAGACAACAACTTCAAAACCGAATTGGATTTCAACTCACTCAATCCTACCTAGTAATTAAACACCAGTTATAAGATGTCTTAAGCGTTTAGAGAAAAATTGTCAAACCGTTCGGCCCTATTTTTTTTTTTTTAAATTATCGTATTAAAAAAAATGGTTTTCTCTGCTGTTACATGTTCTATTGGTGAAAATACCGTATTCAGGAAAATTATTGGATAATTTAGTTAAAAATCAAATTTTCACAATACAACATGTAGTTAATGTTACTTATTACTAACCAGTCACATTCATTATAGTTAAGGCAGAGGCACCTACATATTTTACCATAGAATTTTCCTATAGTACTCTTTGTTCAAAGAACAAAAAAAATATATTTCTGATATTTCCAATCTCATCGTTGCATTGGTGAATTTTATAAGCCGATGAATATAATGTGCTTTGCGAATAATAATACGTATACGCAAAACATTTAACATTGGAGATATCAGAATTACAGCAAGAATTTTGTTCATAAAATGACACTTGGGAGTTGTGAGTTCCGTCTACGTACTAGATATACGATAGAATTAAAATTTAACTAAACAATAAACTGTTGTAAAAACACAGCTGGAAGAAGCGGCTAACGTCAAATTACTTACTTCATCGAGTACAAGAAGATTTGTATTTGAAATTAATGGTTGATGACAGAAATCCATTTACTGCTCAGTATGCTTAAACTTTACCCGACATCATTGGAGCAATCGGATTAGTTTCGGCGCCATTTTCAGTTGTTTAATTATGTCATGTAATATATGAAACAAAATGTCGTTTTAATGAGAAACCTAAGTGTGGCTGGTCCAAACCTATCACGACTTAATGGCAGACCAGACGCAAGTACATTTTTTAGGCGGTTTTCTTACGCCATAGAGTACAAGAAAAATGTTAATACTAAATTGCAAGTTAAATCTTGCTCTATACGAATGCAAAGGTGTGTATCATCTTACCTCGGCACTAACTAACGGCAGGCCAAGTTATCCTACCACCAAAAAAGCGTGCTTGAATATAACTAACTATTTCGGATTTTAACATCTCTGCTCTTTAAAATTCCAAATCATAAGACACATTCAGTTCTGAACTAGGTCTAGTGCAGCCAGATGAGACTTGGGAGTGCCCGCCCAGATACGTGAGTTATATTCCAATTTATCGTGCTAGACTCATTGGTTGCTAGTTTTCAGGAGAGCTAAAAAACGATTAAAATCAGTAATTCAAAAAATTAAATGGTTATTAAACATAATTGGTCGACATAGTCGAACTGAACGGATTTAGCCAAAAATTTCAAATAATTTTTGAGAAGAATGGGGGAATACAAGTTTATTCCTCTAAAATTTAAATCTTCACATTCAACTTTACAGCAGCAAATGCATAGTGATCCGAATTAGATCAAAATTTTCATGTGAAGCAACAACAACATTTGATCCAACACTCATTTGGGATCACAAATGGCGATCTAAACGTAGTAGAACAATATTTTCAAGTTGAACAATATTTTGTAAACGACAAAGAATATGATGAATGTAGTAAGAGTATGAAGAGGCAGATTCAGAACGAAACGAGACAGAAGATTGAAATTTGGTGTTTGCTTGTTTTACGCATTTTGATGTCGTTTCATGAGACATGATCTGATCTGGATTAGATCAAACGTCAAGAAATGCGGTAAATATATCGTCTATACAATGAACATAATAACTGTGGTCAAAAGGCCTAGTCGCTTAAGTCGACTTAAGACAAAAATTATTTTCAATATTCGACGTTTTCTATCTCTCCTCTAACTTCATTATATTTGATAAGTGGTAATGCCTTATGTCCAAAGGCTGTGGTCGCAAGCCGTAGTAAGCTTTAGACGTTATAAGTGAAAAATGAATTTAATATTCAACTTTTTCTACCTCTATAGAAAAATTATCAAATTTGACTTAATCTGTTATGCCTTGGACCACAGAATATTCGAAAAGTAATACAAATTAGAAAACATTTTTTTATAGTTAAGCCCATATATGAATTCGCTACTCAGTGAAAAAGACGGTGTCAAGATTAATAATAGAATTTCAAGAGTTTTGAACACAAAATGACAAATAAAAATGTAGTTTTCTGAATTATCACTTTGCGATATGATGACTTATTTTCCGTAGGCGTTACATTTTTTATACTTTTTAATTTTCATATGAAATTTATTTTATTATAAAGCTAATTATATTAAGCCATATTTTTGGCATTTTCCGAAGTCGACCTCACCGATTTCGATGGAAAGTTTAAGCCTTACACTTCCTAATTGTGTACAAATTTTTTTGTTGGTAATTACATATTTTACAGGTCAAAACGTTTAGGTACATTAATCGCTTTAAGATATAACGTTAAGATAAACTACACGTATTCCTCATAAAATAATAAATTAGTTATAATTTTTGTGTTTAATTAATTATTAGTAGTTTTTGCGTTTACTCCCTAGGTTTCTTTTAGTGTTTTCTTCCAAAAATTCTCTAATACGAAAACATAAATGGGCTTTGGTTCAGTAAATTCATTCGAAAAGCCAACAACAATAATATTAAATCTTTCAAATTTCTGTATTAGGTGTTCAGTGATCGCGGTGGAATAGACTATACATAATTTTAATGTTCATTTGTTAGAAATTATCTTTATAAAATATGCTAATTATTCCATACAGATACATGAAATATAGGAATGCCTGACACATCATTAATTTCTAATTGATGTATTACAGCGATGCCCAAACTTATTTTTATTCGGGCCAAAAAATACAACTTTCAGAAAGTGGCGGGCCATTTTTTAAAAAATCATATTAAACGTAGAAATCACAATTTAGATTTTTCAGTGAAATAGTAGTACTTGAATTAAATATGTCAAATGAAATGTAATAGATTTTAATTTTTTTTTTGTTATGTTTATTCAGAGTTACAAACTAAAATTAGTCCGGTCCTTCAAAGCTTTTTCAATTTTTTATTTTTGTCCTTCACCTTCATCTGAATATGATATACTATGATGTACCAGAGCGCTCTGTATATATAAGAGTCAGTTAAAAAAACACACTTTAATCTGCCATATTCTGTATGAACAAGTTTTTTCCGAATTTTTTCATATATCTTTCACATTAATAATTATACTATATTTAGACATATGTATATGAAAACCAAACTTAGAATCTATCAATTAATCTGTAAATCATATTATACTTTAAATTTCCATAAATTCATTCACAAACACACACAACACTACAAAAGCATTCGTGAAAAGCGAATTCATATATGGGATCGTCTGAACCATTCTAACAATTTATAAATTCTAATTAGCCGATCAGTAATGAAGCGAAGGCTAAATACATGGTCGCCGCTAGAAGGCAGACGTGTGGAGATTTCATTTCAGGATATAGGCAATTTAAAAAGGTGAATGTGTTCAGATACTAGGATCAGTGATCACTGAGCAAAACTCCGTTCCTGTGAACATTTCATTGAGGATCGCAGCAGGCATATTACGCCAATATCAAAATATTCAAGTGGTTGCGAGTCTTGAACACTAACAGCATAAAACATCCAGAAAATTGCTGTAACTGAGCGTAAGATCATAAGAGTAATTCTCGGTCCCATTAAACAGAGAGCCACGTACAAGATGCGAATGAATCACGAGATCAGAAATTATCTCGATAAAGTCGATTCATAAAATCGCCCAGGCTAAGATGACTTGGTTTCGTGATTCGTTCACAAAATTGCCCCACCGAATAGCCCTTGGAGTCGGCACAAACGAAAGTAGGACCTCGTGGAAGACCACCTACCCGATGAATGGATGGTGTTGATGGGACCTAAACATACTCGGTCACCGAGTCTGGCGTTCTCTTGCGCCGAGGACATCGTTGAGGCGGCCAAATCGGCCGGAAGGAAGGAAAACAAAACCGAAGGATAGAAATGGTTTGTTAGTGTTAAAAAATCGACCCGATCTCAGGTGGTTGACCGAGTCAATGGCTATATTGTCATTTTTTTGTTAGTTGATGAATTAGCTAAAACAAGAAGACACAATTTCTAAACTAAACATCCGTTGAGCGCTTTACAAAACCTTTAGAAAAGTTGAATTAAGTTCCGTAGGCATTTCTGAAATTCAAAATCAAGGTTTATCAATTATTACTAAATACTACTTAAACGAACCCTAATTATTTTAAATTTAAGTCCCTGATACAATATAAATATTAAATTAAATTGATGATTGACTCCCGGGAATCGCCGGGCCTTTTATGTATCCTTATTATATATAACTTAGTGGAAATATAGGAAAAGTAAGTTAAGATATTGAGAATTACGATATTATATTGAGTATTTAATATGTACATATGATAAATTAGTTAGCGCAACACATCATATTGAGTATATTTGAGTATTACTCTCAGATTGAGTATTGCAACCCCGAAGCTGAACTTTAATTAATATTTCTGTACAACAGCTGAATTTGTCTCTGCAACTCCTTATTCACTTGCAACTAACAGAATTAATAAAATTAATATTATAGACCCGACATATCCATCTAATAAAAAAGTAGTTATACATAAATAAACTAACATTACCCGGTGTAAATAATACTGGCCTGCCCTATCTTCTATCATGCTAAATTAGAATTCATTAGGAAATCCTATATTATTCACAGATTGTAAAGATGCAACAGCCTTTGAATAATTCAAAAAGCCCCACAAAGGTTTGCTCTTCCTAAAAACCAACGTTTCCTCAAACGTTTCTCATATTGCCGAAATCGAAGTTAATCAGTTATTACCGCTAAATTACTACTACGAGGTATTCTATGATCTAGAGGTGTTCTTCTAGGAATTATACATAGAGGTTTTATTAACACGATCCTATATGAATTTTTAGTGTTAAAAATCTAGTATATTCTATGATTAAGATTTTTTAATTTAACGAGCTTTTACTTTTAAGTTTTCTTTGTCTTCTTTACTTGCTTTGTATTGGAAGGGCAGGACTGGTTATCTTTTTTCATTTTAATTGAAAATATAGAGATGTTTTCTCTCCGATTTTCAAACAATATCTAAGGTATTAATGAAAAGTATTTATTATACATTTAATTAAATTTTCATCATTAATAATACTGTAAGCCAAAACAATCAATTTTATAATGATTCTGTAGGAAACAGAAAAATGTTCACCTCTTATAGAAAGCTCATATTTCTACCTTACTGCTGTGATCTATGAAAGATGACTTTGTGCATGCTTGTATTTCGAAATCAATACCAAATCAGTACGGTATTTTTTCAAAGATTTAAGGGGCTCACCTGGTGTAAAACACCAAAAACAAACACTTTTAGTAAATTAAAAAAAAACTTACTTAACTTAACTATCCGAAAAAAAAAATATATTTTTGTAAAGTTTATGAGTGTAGTTTGTAGGTAACCTAAAAAATTAATTTTTTGATTATAAAAAATTATAAAAATCATGATTTGAAAAAAAAAAATTCGTTTTTTGCATAAATTTTGCATGTTTCATTTGTTTATAACTTTCTTTTAATAATGTTTTTAGTACAAAATGTGGGTTTTAGTACAAAATGTTCAAGGCAATTAAATTACCTTTAATTTAAAAAAGAATTATGTTTCGATCCATCTTGAATTTTTTGAGTTATCCTTGCAAGCGAGTTTCAAAAACATGGTTTTGAGAAAAACGCGTTTAAAGTTATCCTGCACGCCGGTTTTACAGACATGGTTTTGAGAAAAATGCGTTGAAAGTTTCCGAATAAGCAAAAGGATGATGAAGTTTATCACTGTTAATTTATCTGTACTTTTTAAAAAGCGTAATTTTATCATTTTCACTTTAATTTCTAGAGATATTATACTATCAATTCTAGAGATAATATACTATCAGTTTAAGCAAAAAAAAAAAAATATCGATTTTTTTAATCCAATACACCAGGTTACTTCCTTAAAACCTGTTTTTTTAAATTATTCATTTAAACAAAGTCTGCTATATAATGGATATATTAATAATATTATTTTAAGAACGTTCGGTACTAAACTTAAATTTCGTTTCGAACCTAGCTTAAAATTTTAATTTGCTATGACCAACAAAATATTAAAAGAAAATTAATTAAAGCCAAACTAAGCACGGGTTTTATACATCATCTATTGAAAGTAAAAAAACTCTAGTACGAAAATATTCACACATATGCTTATCGAACCTGCACAACATACCGTTGCCTTAGAACATTACGCTCTTAATATTGAAAAATCATTTTGATCGAATTTGAAAATTTTTATAAAAAAATACTCGTACGAATGCAATACTCGTACGAATAAAAATTATTATCGAATCCTTCGGATCCAGATTCGTCGAATCTTAACCCTTATATTCGTATTCGGCATGTACTAAATTAATTTTCTGAGAATCAATGGGTGTTAAATTACCTCAAACATGCAAACAACGTCCCCAATAAAAATCCATAAATTTCGCCACAGGTCTATTGAACAAAGGGACTATACTCCAATAGGTTAATGATGATAATTATGTGCTCCTTGCAGAAAGTTGTTTCGTTAGTTCGGTGCCCAGAAAACATTGGCACAGAATTAACAAAGCAAAGGCATTAACGGTACAGGAATTAAAATAAATTCTAAATAGAGCAGATCATTTCATTTAATTTAGGAAAAACACTTTTCTTTCTGTTTAAATTTAAAAGCATCAACCTCGATTTTAGCTAATCCCTAAAGGAGGGTCAATAGAGTAAAAAAATAAATTTTTCAAAATAGCTATACATTCATATTTTATTTCAATCTGATGTAAAGCTTTAAAAAAATCATAAACACTAGTAGTCGACTTTTTGCTAACAGTTGATGTTGGTCAAACTGTAGTTCGCTCACAGCCTTAACAGAAACGTGGTTTTCAATATGTTTTATATGAAAAGTTTAATTTTTTTTTTAAATTCTATGTAATTCTCTTATACATACAAGGTCAGTTTTTTGCATTACAGCTCTATAAAATCCAGGTTGCTCTGATACTACAAAATAAAAACACGCTTCAAGCAGAATGACGTCCGTCCCATTCCTTTCGAGTTATTGCGTACTAATTTACAGTATATTTATGAATGAAAGGCGGAAAGTTGAATTATATGAATGAAAGAGAATAAAGCGAATGATGGACAGCATAATTAGTAACTTTATACTATTTGCACCTATTTTTTAAAGGTTAGCAAAAACTCCTTCTAACTTCACATCAGGCATTATTAAATGTTATAGTTATTGTTCAAATTGTCAACACCAAGAAAAATTACCCCTCGATATTTGATATTTTCTTGTAGTAATAGTATATGTATACGTGAAAAATTTACACGTTTATACATACATATTTAATTCATAACATTTTAAACAAAAATTTATAACATAAATATGTGTGCCCATAATGTAAGTGCATATACATTTTTTTATCGATTTCCTTTTCAATTATTATTTATATCAAAATTGCATATTATTAAACCAGTAAAAATTTAAAACAAATTATAATTATATTTTAAAAATTATTTACTGTCGAAAATTAAGAAAAGAGAAATGTACAAAGATTTATGGAAATTACGGGGTTTAAATGATTTCTTTCAAAACAATAAAAGCTTTTCATTCGCATATTTTAGCACATACTCAAATGTAACGAAATATTATACGCTATGCATTTTGTATGTAAGATAAATTACAGCACACAATTTTTTTATTATGTTTTAAAAGTTTTTTTGTGAAAAGTTTAAATCTCCGAATTAAGTAGTTTAAATGGATTTCCCGGGTCTCTAAAGTACACATTTATAGTTTGTTAAACATGTTAAATTACATTAAAAGAATTGTTGACTTCTGGGAAGTTAAAAGTCTTAAAATATTATAAAGATTTTTTACTTTTAATTATCGCATGAGTAAATGAACAAATTATTCTCACCCAAACCATGATTAATTCATCAGCCACGCGACAAAAATGTGACTTGTTAAATATCTTTAGGTACAATGCATATACACAAAATATTAAATATAGGTCAAATATTTGTTTGAACTCTATATATTAGATAAATAAAATATAAATGAAATGATCTCATCGCGTACGAAAAAACTCGGCACAGACTGTTTAAATTAAAATCAACCCACAGATTTTATTTCTTTTACATTTCATTTATATAATTCTCGTATCTTGTTGTAATAAACAAATACATATAAACTTATAAATAAGCGGTTAGAATTAAATTAGCATAAAATTAATATAAATAAACATAAAATTATCTAAATTAATACTAAAAACACATACTAGTCGGTCGTTGGCACAAAAGATACAACTTTTCTTCAGGGTGTGATTCAAAATAAATTTGAGTAACGAAAATTTTACTCAAAATTTGTAAAGTACTCGTATATAGGTACAACATAAATTACATATAAAAGTAATTCCGTTGAAATGAAAATTCCGGTAGTCTCGAAGATACATGCCGAGGCTTTAATCATAGTTTTTTATATTTAAAAATAAACATGACATATTTGTTCTTCATTTCTAAAAATATACATAATTTTCATTTTAACAAATTCTCTTATGTAAATAGTTTCTGGGAATTTTTATTGTGTTAATTCATTTTGATGTAACAGCAGACATAATTGAACTTACTGTGTTTAAAGTGAAAGCATTTTTCTTACAATTAAAATGACAACAATTCGAGAATAAAGGTTTTTTGTTTTGGTGCACACATTTTTAGATCTAAATGTGATATTCTTGAAATAAAAACTTATTGTAATAATATACAATATGTATTTATGAAAATAGTTTTGCAAAACTTTTTGTAGTGGAATAGAATGATTAATATTAATAGATTGACGATACCATATAATAATGATTAATTTCATAACTTAGACCCGTAGAAAATGAAGGAACAAATTTATGAAGGTAAATATATTTTGCGCATTTTTTGTATTTTGTTACCGCTCGAATTTGGGATTGACAAAGAAAGTTAACCGTCAGATATTACCGTCCGGCTCATGATACCGCCCTAGAAGTTGCAAAAAGAAGAGCATTTGTTGCGGTGATTGACAGAAAGGTATTTTTAAATCGATTGTGGCTTGCGTAACAATTTTTAAATTCCACGAACAGGAAACTTGCTGAGTTACCGCTAGCGTCTGCTTTAACTATTTGATAGCCGTCAAGTTTTTTGTTATTTTAATTACGAGTTGTGAATGGCTGATTTTTTCGGAAAAAATTAATTAGGTTAAAATCATAGGGCAATTTAAAACTCATACATAAATACAAACTATTCTATCAAGACGAAGAATTTTAGCTAATCCTGACAATTGACTTTGTTATGCATTGCTTTAAATTATTAAAGTGGGTATAATTATCAGTTTATCACTTATAAATTATTTATTTTATAATTATTTTGAATTATTTCTATGAAACGTGACTTATAATCGAATAAAACTAATATATGTAAGAACTAAATTAGTATTGTAAAATCGATCTCTGAATATGAAGACAAAGTGTCTTTAAAACAATTTTAGAAAATTTGTTAAAAAAAAATTGTAGTTCTGGACGAGGTTATTAAAAATTTTCGAAAGTTTCGAGACGCGAATAAGAGATAAATGGAAAGTGTTGCTGTGGGATACAATCTAAATAAATAAAAAAGGTAAAATTTGTGTACTTCCTTCTGTTCAAAGAATAATAATAAATATACGACCCATCCGCAAGAAAGGTACTTTACACCTAAGCTGCCCGCAGTCAACGTTATAATGCAACGTTCACCAATACGTTATAAGTTCAGTTGGAGCAGTCTCATTAGAGGCGCGGCTTAGGTCAATTTGGCCCGCCATAGATTAACAACAACACAATCTGATAAAAATATGGCAAATCATTTAACATATTTGTGTTCTTCACATGAATGAGCTATTGAAAGAGGTTTGCGTTGTTCGATTTTACATAAAATAATTCTGAAAATATTTAAGTTTTTCTAATGAGAAAATTTTAGGTTTGACCAAAATATCTCTAGAGAAAATTCGGTAAACCTATTTTTTAGCTGATGTGAAAACTTCCATTGACTACTACGACCGAATGGGCTTACAATTTCTATTTTTATAATAACACATTGAACTTTATTGGTTTTCCTTAGTTCACATCGTAATAGAGTTATAAAAATACGCTATTCATCACAAACTCCTAGCCCAAAAAAATCCAACCAATCACTCACCCAATAAAATAAACTTAAATAGAAAACCAACCCAAAAATTCTTTCAACCTTAATTTTGATTTATGAAATCAACAATGGTATTTCGAAAAATTCAAATTTTGAAAATTAAAAATTATATATAAACTTTTTTTATTGTTATAAATCACAATCCATTAAATATAAATAAAATGAAAAAAAGTTAAGGTTGTTCCAAAAAAAAAAAAATGTAAAGATTCTACTCGAATTTACGTTTATTTTCCTTCCCACGTCGCAACGCAATGCATTATACTTATGTGTATGTATTTAAAAGACAGCTTATTATCAAAACACGTAGAACGTTTACTTTAATTACACATAAAAAACATCTAAGACCAATAACTAAATATTAATGATTAATGGTTGGCTTCTAAAAACATTACAAAATAGGTTTTATTTACTCAGAATTTTATTTACTTTTTTTACATAAAAGTTTATACAAATACATATCTAAGAATTATAAATTATTTGTGTACGTACACAAGAGGAAGAATAATATTTATATAGCGGTGTAAGGTCGATCGATCACATTTTGGGTTCTATGTGCGTTCAGATAGACATGCTGAATCAATTTGATTCAGCTAAATTGTGACCTTTAGTTAGCGATTTATAATTAATTTAGACAGAGATCGAAATGCATGATTATCAATCCATTATTCTCGAACAAACGACTTTCACAAGTTTTAGTTACGTAAAATTTAAAAAATATATAATTGGTACTTCCACCAACTGAATGAAAGAAAATTGAAAAATGTGTATCTTTTTTATTTTTTAAATCATCACAAGTAAAAGTACACATTTTTTGATTGTGTTATTTGATTGAATATTAAAATGCCGATTGACAATTTCGAAAATTTTTTTTTTTTTTAAAAACAGTTACTTGAATATGTACTTATTAGTGGAAACTGACTTATTCAAATAGGTATCCTGTCCAGATGACTTATTTTATATTTCAGTCAAAAGCAAATATTCATTTTGTATGTATCACACTATCTTAGACAAATTTTCCTACACACTTTAGATTTTTTTGTAAGAAAAAGGTAGGAAATAAGCCACCTCGCCAGGATACTTATTTGAATAAGTCAGGTTCCACAAATAAGTATTCGTTTCGAAAACAGCCTAATGCTGTTTTCCAAACAATAACTTATTTGTGGAACTTAACTTATTATATAAGAAATTACATTGAATAAGCAGTATCCTTAACTCAAAAAAATAGAGAACAAATAATTTCTTGTTATTGCTGTCAAAATAAGTAAGTGAAATCCATTCGAATGACTTTTGCTTACTTATTTAAGATGGAGAAAATAAATAAGTATGAAATAAGTACAGGTTTCGAAAACAGCCAAAGACGAATATTTTGAAGTAAACAATCCATTAAATCATTCCAAGGCACAAACTTTGTATTACAAAAGAATGAGAAAATAAAATGTAACGAAGATACATACCTGTAAGTTTAAATGTATCATACCTGGGATGTTAGGAGATCCATTATTAAAGGTCGCGCAAAGTTCTGTGTTCTTCTCATTAACCCTATTACTACCACACTATTTTAGTAACGCAAACTACCTAGTGACTCTGAGCAGCTTAAGATATGGACCGTTTATTTTGAAAGTGATGTATGGCTTTAATGGGAACAAGTCACCTGGTGCTAAATCACACACACCACTAATATTGAAACATAGTGTACTACCCGAAGGAAACGCAGTGTATATGGACATATTATACTACTAGAAAGGACAGTGACTGCGGAAAAGTATAGAGGTAATCATTGATGCCTACTCTGAAGGATTGGTGCCTACTTTGGAGCAACTTTCGGAGCATACTAAAAAATTAATATTTCAAGACGATTCAGCACATTGTCATAGAGCTAAATCTGTAAGTACAGCTGGATCCATTTTTAAGTTAATCAATATATTAACAATCAATAATTATTTTTTATCTATTTTCTTCACTTTCAGGTTCAAAATTATAAGAATTCGTGTGGAATTACTTCGCTTCCATGGCCGGGAAATAACCCAGATCTAAACCCCATAGAGAATTGCTGGCACTATATGGGCAAAAACATTAAAGAAGGACGTACAAAAACTGTTTCAGAATTAAAATTGACTACTGAAGAGGTTTGTCATAACAAAATTGATTTAAATTATTTGCAAAAGTTATACGAGTCGATGCCGCGGCGTATTAAGCACCACCGCGGCGTATTAATACCAATTATTAATAATTGTTAAAAAGTAACGGCCAACTAGATATTAATAAAACTGGGATTTTATTTTAAAAATTAAAAAATTTAATAATTTATTCTTGAGAATTAACTCCTAATTTTCAATTAAAAGTTACATTTTGATACCGCTTAGAGCACACAAGTGCTATATACACTTTTACAATTTTTGGTAAATACAAAACGAAGATGTCAGGGGCCCTATTCTCGAATTAGACATCCATTTTCCACATGTGGACATCAAAGATCATAAAAACGTTCGGAAATTTAAATTCCTATATTCTTAAATTCGCTGTGGAATAGCGGTAAGGTAACTAAGGGAATATTTCCGAATGGGTATAAGCAGGTGAAAAAAATTCCCCATTACGAAAACGTCAATAACTACATAGATTTTGACAGATGTTCACATGTGGAAAATGGTTGTGGAATTCGAGAATAGGGCCCCCCAGAAAGGTACTTTTATCATTTATGGTTCAATTTTCCGGTGCTACAGTCTTTTAGAACACTAATCCTAAGGACATTGAGCGAAAATTTAGAAGGACATTGAATGAAAATTAAAAACTATTTTCGAATTTAGAGACGTTGTTCTAGAAATTTAAAATATGGACTTGCGCGCACTTGTGCGCTTTAAGGTATAGATTTGAAAAACTAAAATTGTGTTTATTTATTTTTTCGGTTTAGAATTTATTTACTATTTAAGGGGATGTTCTCATGAAACTCAATCCGAAAATTAGATTTTTTTATTTCACTTTTTGAAAGCCTATTATGTGTAGAATATATTCCCCAAACCGTTTGACTGAAATAAATTTCATAAAAAAATTATGGCATCGACCCACTTTTTTACGCATCTACTCAAAAAAATCGTTAACAAAATCTTTAAATGCGTTTCCTGAAAATGTTACTTCGGTCTAAAAAGACCAAAGTATTGAAATCCTGTCAAAAATGATCAATAATTTGGTAGGTGCAAAACCACTTTTCTCGACGTTTTGAAAATCCCTGAGTCTAAATAAGCAAAAAAAAAAAATATTCGTCCGTCTGTCTGGATGTCTCGTTGGTCTGTACCCATGGTATCTCGAGAACGGCTTGTTCGATTTAGAATTGTTTTTGCCAATCTGTTCCTATGGTCAAGGCCGAGATTTGAAAAGCTTTTGGAACCTGTGCACCAAGAGGGTCGGGTACCTGCCATACGAATTGACCCAAAATACCTGGTTATAGAAATATTAACCAATTACTTCGGTCTAAAAAGACCAAAGTATCGAAATCCTGTCAAAAATGATCAAAAATTTGGTTGATCCAAAACCACTTTTCTCGACGTTTTGAAAGTCCCTGAGTCTAAAAAATCAAAAAAAAATAAAAAATTTGAAATACCTGGTTATAGAAATATTTACCAATTTTTTATATATGCTGGTTTTAGTATTGAGTTGGGCATTAAGTTTGGGGTAAAGTTGAAGATTAAGTCAAGGGTCGATTTGCGGGTTGTGTTGAAGTTGAGTTGGACTTAAGTTGGGGTTGGATTAAGATTTTGTGAGCAGTTGGCTAATTTTTATATATTCTGGTTTGGGGATTGAATTGAAAGAGAGTTCGCGTTTGAGTAGAGGGTTGAGTTGGGGGCCATTTGCGGGTTGAATTGGGGTTGAGTTGGAGTTGAGTAGGGGTTGGATTAGTGTTTAGTGAGCAGTTGAGCAATCTATATAAGTGAGTGTTTGTATATATGTACAACATATGTGTATGATTTTTAAATTAAGTTCTGGAATATGAGCCAAGTATGAAGGAACTTGCCTATTTCTCAACCAATTGTGCATTGGAAATGGGATTCTAAAATGATTTTTGTAAATTCGGCTTGTGCTTTGGAAATGTGATTCTAAAATGATTTTTGGAAGAAGTTCTAGAATATGGCCAAGTACGATGGAACTTGCCTATTTCTCAACCAATAAAGATGAAATTCGGCTTGTGCATTGGAAATGGGATTTTAAAATTATTTTTGGATAAAGTTCTGAAATATGGCCAAGTATGATAGAATTTGCCTATTTCTCAACCAATTATGATGAAATTTAGCTTGTGCATTGGAAATGGGATTTTAAAATGATTTTTGGATAAAGTTCTGGAATATGGCCAAGTATGATGGAACTGGCTTATTTCTCAACCGAATATGATGAAATTTGACATGTGGGTTGGAAATTGGATTTTAAAATGATTCTTGAATTGAATTAATGAATACCGAAGTTCTGATCACCTTATGAGGTTTCAGCCCTTTATATTTTTTTATATCTGTTTCCATGATAACTCAAAAACTACTCAATGGATCATTATTTTTTTTTTGTTTATTTTGAAGTTGATTTAATTTATTGGATGATAAACCTAAATGCATATAATATTTGCTGTTTTTTATAAGAGCGAAAAAAACGTGAAAAAACGGAACCGGAAAATTGCTTGTCCACCATTTTTTTAATATTCGACTTTTAGTGATATTGTTGGTTCAACCACCAACATTATAAAATAATTATAAAAATGGTACCATCTTTCATTTCTTATTTTTCAAAATGACCGCCGAAACATTCCTTTTCAATTTTCTCAAAATTGCTGCCTTTTCCCCCCCTTTTCTATTTCCCATTTTTCTTTCAGTTCTTTTAAACACACTAAAAAATCAGCGCAATATCTCGTTTCGTTTTCTTGCAAAATACATTTAAGTATGACAGTCTAAATATTTTTTATACTTAAATGTGGCTGTCGAAACGCTTTTATTGGGTGTACTAGAGAAAAATCAGTATGTGTCATTTGTCCTCTAAAAATCAGTATTTGTCATTTCGCTGAAGTGTAAACAACATATTTTTTTGTGCTCTAACCATCTCAACCTTTGTGACAACAAAACACAATTTGCGTAAAGCGCTGCTTTTTTATGTACTGGTTCCGGTTTTCAAAGTGGAGATTTTGACACCAGTGAGAAATAACGCGAAGGAAGGCCAGTAAAGTTTGGAGACGCTGATTTAGAGGCGTTATTGGACCAAGATTCAAGCCAAACTCAAGAGGATCTCGCTGAACTTTTAGAGTGACCCTCAAAGCGCATCAAAATGTCTCAAGGCCATGGGTATGGTGCAAAAACAAAGAAATTGGGTTATGTATGAACTCAAGCCAGGAGACGTCGAACACCGTTTTTTCACGTGCCAACAACTGCCCCAAAGACATAATCGGAAGTGCTTTTTTCATCGAATCGTGTCGTGGGACGAAAAGTGGATCCACTACGTCAACCCAAAGCGCAGAAAATCGTGGGGTAAGCCCGGTCATGCATCAACTTTAACGGCCAAACCGAATATTCATGGCAAGAAGCTAACGCTCTGCATCTGGTGGGATCAGTTCGGATTGATCTACTATGAGCTACTCCAGCCTAACGAAACCATCACTGGAGAACCCTATCAAAAACAATTGATGCAATTAAGCCAAGCATTGAAGCTCAAACACCCACAATATGCCAAAAGACATGATAAAATGATCTTTCAGGCCGACAACGCTCGGCCACATGTTACAAAATTCGTCAAGAAAATTTTGGAGGCGCTCAATGGGCTGTCCCACCCTACCCGCCGTATTCAAAAGACCCTTTGCTCCTTCCGGCTACCACTTGTTCCGGTCGATGACTCATGGCCTGGCCGAGCAGCACTCCACTGCTTACGAAGAAGCCAAACATTGGGCCGATTTTTGGATCATTATTCTGTATGCTACCTGAAGATGGGAAAAAGTCGTAGCTAACGAAGGACAATACTTTGAATAAAATACATTGTACCAATGTATCTGAACAAAGCTTCGAAGTTATAAAAAAAACCTCAAAACTTATTTCTATCCCCAAATATATGGTATACGTATATATACACTGCTGGACAAAATTAACGCATAATTTTTTATTTTTTTTTATTAAAAAAAAATCCCGCTGGTCAATTTTAATACTATACTAGTGTCAAATGATAGCACATTTATATTTTTATCAGAAACCACTGCAAGCCAATCAATTAAAATTTTCAAAAATGCTTCATCAAAAGTGCATTCTGTTTGAAATCCAACGCAACGATCGGCTTTTGTTCCATTGCATATCATTTATTTGTAAATGCAGTACCATTAGTTCTTGTAAATGTGTTCTAAAACAAACACCTAAAATAAGATCCATTGTAATATGGCATCCTTTCGTAAGCAGGAGGCTGTTAAAGTTGCCATGTTGTATAAGGAAGATTATACTCAAGTACAAATCGCGGGAAAATTAGGAGTGAACCAGTCTTCGGTTTCACGAATACTTAAGCGATATTGTGAGACCGGAGAGTATAAAAGAAAGCCTGGACAAGGACGTAAAAGGTGCACAACCGAGCATGACGACCGATTTTTAAAAATTAATTCGTTTACGTGATCGAAAGCGTACTCCTACTTAACTAAAAAATGAGCTACTTAGTGCGCGCCAAATGAATGTTAGTGCCAGAACAATTAAACGAAGAATAAAAGAAGTGAACCTAACTCCAAAACGGGCCGTAAAAGTTCCACGGCTTCTTCTCCGCCACAAATCCAGCCGTTTAGAATTTGCTCATACTCATGCAAATTGGGGAACTGATCAATGGGCCACTCTTCTCTTTTCAGATGAGATCAGAATTCAATTATGGAAACCAGATGGACGTAACCTTGTATACAGAAGACCTGGAGAACGCTACGCACCATGTAACATGGTGCAAACTGTAAGCTTTGGTGGAGGTTCAATAATGTTTTGGGGTGGAATCAGTTGGGAGGGCCGTACGGAGCTGGTGGAGATTGGTTTGAGGATGAATGCAGACTGGTATGTTCGGAACATTCTTGACGGTCACGTTTTGCCATATGTGGGCTTCATAGGTTATGACAGCTTTGTGTTAATGCATGATAACGCTCTAGCCCACGTAGCTGCAACGGTACGACAATATCTCCAAGATATCGATATTAAGTGGCCACCAATGTGTCCCGATCTTAATCAGATCGAACACGTATGGGACATTCTAAAACGCCGCATTAGAGCTGGAAATCCCGCACCAGATTCGTTAACACAGCTGAAAGTTGCAGCGGAAGAAGAGTGGAATCTCATACCGCAAGAAATAATACAAAGCCTACTACTTAGTATGCCTAGAAGGATGGAACCTGTAATAAGTGCACGGGGGGAAAATGCTCATTACTAAATTAATCAAACTAAATTGTTATAAAGCTAATTTTAATGTTTATAAACCGCTTTTGAAAATTAAAAAAAAAAATAGTTCGACACATTTTAACATTTTGCAATGAAAAATAGCCGCAATAATTCCATAACGCCACATTTGTACCTCTTTTGAGAAAAATATAAATTTGGGATCATTTGATACCAATTGCACTGAACAAAAAAAATATGCGTAACAAATATGCACAAAAAAAAAAATATGCGCAAATTTTTTCCAGGAGTGTATCTGTGCTCATATAACAAAGGGGCACAACTCGAAAATTCGCGTTTTCCAGGAAATCGTTGTTAAAACTAAGAATTATTGAAAATCGTATGAGTTTTCAGAATTTTACTATTTATAAACAGTAATTACGGTTGTTTGTAGTGTCCGGAATATTACAAAAATTGATACTATATGAAATCGAATAAGGAGAATTCAAATATTAAATAATATGAAAAAGGGCACAACTTGACTTGTGCCCCTTTGTTTTGTGACCACAGATATATACAGTTGTGTTCATATTAATAGCAGCGCTACCCAGAAGAAGGAAAAACTCGTATAAGTTTTCAAAAACGCAAGTTTCATTAAGATTTATTCATGAAATATATTTGATATTGTCATATTAAGCTATAAAAAGACAAACAAATATTCATTCTTTTGATTAAAAATTAATATAAATAAAAAATTCCATTTCATGATGTTCACAAAAATAGCAATCCTAAACAATGTTTAGGAATAATTAAAAAATTCATTAAAAAAAATTTAACAAGCACCACTTCTGTGTATTGTTTTTTAATAAAGCAGTCAATATTTAGTTGCATGCCCATTATTACGAATGACAGCCGTAGATCTCCTTTTCATAGAGTTCACTAAGTTTTGACATCTCTCAATAGGTATTGTACTCCATGCTTCTTGCACTTCCTCCCACAATTACTAGGCATTTTTTGGATTAACCTTGCTCACTTTATTTTTGACATCAGCACACACGTTTTCTATGGCATTGATGTTCGGTGATTGCGTTGGCTACTCCATAAGATTAATTTTGTACTTCCGAAACCATGACTTCGCCTGTTTGCTTGTGTGTTTTGGGGCGTTATCTTGTTGAAACGCCCATTTCAGGGTCATTTCATACTCAGCATACAGTATAGCATGGTGCCTTCATGTATTTTAATGTATACAAATTTATCAATGATGCCCGTTATAGGATATATCGACCCAACACCATTGTATGAGAAGTAAGCCCAAACAATCAATTTTGCACCACCATGCTTAACAGTCTTTAATGTGTACTTTGGATCGTGGGCAGTATTTGGAGGTTTCCTCACATATTATCGACGACCTGTGGAACCATAAAGAGCAATTTTACTTTCGTCGCTCCATAAAACATTTCGCCAGTTTTCTAGGGGCCAATTGACGTGCGCCTTATTCTTTTTCTACGTGCCTCTTGCTGAGCAATAGTAATTTTCTCGGACTCCTGGCGGCCAATTTAGCTTCTAATAGGCGTCTCCTTATAGTTACCGCACCTACAGGTACCTGAAGTTCTTTCTTTATCTTTTTTGAGCTGATATGAGAGTCGTTCTTCACCATTTGTATAATTTGTCGGTCAATAAGCTCAGTTGCTTTCCTTTTTGGCCCACGTGTTTCAGCCTTATCAGTTTATTTTACTGAATTACAGACCATTTTTGTAGAACATCAGATAATTTCTTGTATTTAAGGGGTAAGATTTTCCTTTACATCCAAGTTTTTTAATAACGTTTCGCTTTTCTTCCGTGAAGTGCTTGGATCAACCCATTTCTTCTCTAAAATCCACTTAAATATGGTTTTTGCACTTTAAGAATTACGAGAAAAATTTGTACTTACCAATTAGTTAAAAAGTTTCAAATCTACGTTAAGCTTCGCTTGGTTCGAACACTTGCTAACAAATGTAATCTAATCTCATAAAAAAGAATTAAGCATATTTTAAAACAGTAATGATATACCGTTAATAAGAGAGGAAAAAAGAAACTTTCAGAGCCTTGTCATCCTTGGAAAAGAGTAAGGAGTAAAAAATATTAAAGAGTTATTAAAGCAAGGTAATGGCTGCTATTATAATGAACACATCTGTATATACCATATATGTAATATTTATGTATATATAAATATATTTATGTTATATATATATATATATATATATATATATATATATATATATATATATATATATATATATATATATATATATATATATATATATATATATGAGATATATACGATATATAATGTATGAGTTACATATAATACTTATATTCTTTTTAAAAATACATAAGCGTATCGATGAAATAGAATTTCGAATAGCACCATTAAGAAAACATTTACATTTTTTTTAAATACATATTTCCTCTTTTCACGATCTACTGAAAGTCTAAATTTAAAACAAAATTTGTAATGGTTTGTAATTGATTATCATTTGAATTTGTACAATTAACGAAATGTGGTAAATAATAATTGAACACAACACAACAACTGAAAATTGGAAAAAATGGTAACCCAGTTTCTGCGTTAATTTGTTTAGTCGTAATTATTTCACAAATATAATTTGCATATAATTAAAAGTGTTGCTTGTTGATAAAAGGAAATAACTTTCGAACGGTCCGTTTATTTTAATGAAGATTTTGTTTACTATATAGGTAGTTTTCAATTTAGCTTTTTCTATTAAGGCTTGAAACAAAATATAAAAAATATCATTTGATTATTAATATTGATAAGACAAAAATAAGAAATATTACAAAAATTAAAAAGGTTATGAAAGGTCGAAACAATTATTTAACCAATAAGAATAGCGCGCGCGGACTAAAACGTCGAATCATTGTATGAACAAGTATAAAACTGCGAAGGTGGACCATTTAAAAGGTTTGAACCTTCTAATTGATTAGTTTTTAATATACATACAACAATTTTTTGTGTTTGCAACGTGTTTTGTTTGTTTGTGTTGGAAAATCTGAAAATAAATGTTACAAACGGAAATTAATCTAAATAGAAAAAAACTGTCAATAGCATTTTTTTCGCGTTATATTCAAATGAACTTCCTGCCTTCTTTAGTTTAAACGTACAAATGTATGGTTATGATCAACGTCAGTGATTCGGATAATGATGTTCAAAATCCTAACTATGTATTACAATACAGGTGATGAGGTTATTGTTTTCTTTGGTAAACAAGTAAATGTGAGTTTTGTTGTAATTGTACTTTGATTAATGATTTATTTGATGACATAAATAATGTGCGGAAATAACAATAATTTTAAAATAATTGAACGAAACTTGTGTAAAAGAATTTTTTCTTATACGTTTTAAGTGTATTTCTATATAAGATCTCTAAAGTTTCACATGACCGAATTGACATTAATTACTTTTATAAAATGATTTCATCTCAATTTATCAGATTGACATGAATTCTATTACCTAAACTGGGTTCTAATTAAATTACAATATACATATGTATTTATATATAGAAATATTTATCGGGCTAGATAAAATGTATACATGCAAGTCTTAATATTTCGCCGGTAAACGAGTATGTAGAACGAAAGATTTGCAGGTAGCTCAATTATTAAATATAAATTCTTCTAATTTTAAATATAAGTACCTATACTCGATTATCTTAACGGGCATGGTGGTTAGTCGTTATCGTTAGTCGTATCGCTTGTCACGCCAAATAACAGTCAAGTTTTCATATTCCTGACTATTTGACTGTTATTTGGTGTGAAAAGCGATACGACTAAGGGAATCGGGTATATTGGAAAACAAATTGAATAAACAACTAAAAAGCAGTAATAATACACTAATTTAATTATTTAAACTAAACAATTTACTTATTATTCCAATCTAAATCGATATCGGAAGCTTCACCACACAATACTAATAAAATTGAACTCTAATATCTCATTAATCTTATATATACCACAGATATCATTATCATTATAACGCATGAAAAATATAATATACTTAAATGTTTATGTTAGAATAATTTTCGGTTCTCGGAAATAGTTTTATAAATAATTTTCAATTCTCCAAACCAACATATAATACATTAAAATTTCAATCTAAACACATAATTGTTGTTTAAATTTCACTTCTTTTTTAAATATAGTCTAGATTTGAAAAGATATAGCTAATGATTGATTTTTTTTTTTCATTTTATAAAAAAGATCTGAAAGATCGATTAGTTAATAAAAAACAGTTATGATTGTGACCAACATCAACGATCCTGAAAGAGAAATTATATTTTATCTGTCGGAAGCTTTCGTTTGTTTATTGCAACTGTAAATGCAATACCCTAAATTAAATTCTAAACGAGTAATAATAACCTTTTATTATTTTAAAAACCTTTATAATTGTAAAAATTTATTTTTTTAATATTATAAAATAAGAACCGTTAAAGTTATTACAAACCCAAAATGCTAACGAGAATGTCAATGACTAATGGATAAGTATATTAACTTACTTTCTATATATCATATATAAGAGTGCGTAACAGAGGTCTAATATGATTTATTAGTTCACGGTTTTTGAAGAAAACCACAAAACCTATCTATTTATTCACTTGGGCGGACACAGCAGGAAGCTATTAATAAAAAGGTTAATACATAATACGTACGTAAGTATATGCTTTTCTTTTTTTTAAGTTTATTCATATACATACATACTCTTACTTAAATGGAAAACTTAATTATGTGCTTTACCAAAATATGTATGTACATGTTACATTTCTAACTAAGTATACACAACAAAATATGGTTCAATCACAACAAATCAGTTTCAAATATATTCATGAAACAGATCAAAATCAAAACTATCGATTTCATTATTAAATATGATTGATTAATCAATTTGAGATTTTTTCTAATTTTAATTAATCAAATCATTTCGAACAAACATCATAAAATTAAGATATTACTTACAATACCTTTAAAAATTTAATTAACCAAAATATGCCATCAATATAAACGATTGATAGATAATTGACATTCAACAAAAATAACAAACAACAGTTAAAATATCAAATGATGTAATTTTGATATTTTGTTCAATTTTCATAAAAGTTAAATAAGATGAGGGCTTGATTAAATTGTTAGCCTTGGAAAATTATTGCTGTTAAAATAAATATGTACTTGGAAAGATATTATTATTAGAAAGTTAACCTAATCATTCACAACTCGTTAAATCTATTTCCGCTATAGTTTTAAAATCAACGTACCCATTACAAAACTAAACTATGCCTATTTATGATTGATACTTGAAGCATTAGTCAAATACATAACACAAAACAAAACATAAATAATATTCAAGATGTTTAAATTATTGTTTTACAATTTTTTTTTATAAATTCTGACAGAATACATTTCCACTGCATATCACACGCTGCGATTTTTATATTTTTAAAATTTAAAAAAATTTCCCTTCTAATTTAAAATCATATAAAACAAAAAAATATGGCAACGAACAATCGAACCGAGTACATAATTCCATTGCTCAATGAACATATGTAATATTTCTCTTTGGAATTGGTCAAATTAAAATAAAATATTATGTTAATAAACAATAGTGCATAATTGTATCAGCCTAAAAAGAACATGTTTTATTTTAGTGTTGCTTCCGGAATAATCCAAATCAAAATCTTAATGATTTAGTTAGCACTTTTTTCGATATACAATAAATAGTTACATACTAAAAAAACTAATTTGATGTTATGCTAATGCCCCCTTTAACTTGTAATTTGGTGCTAAATAAGCATTAATGTGTTATGTAGGTATTTATGCATTATATATTCATTTTTATTATAAGATATTCAGATTTTAATTTTATTACACTTTTTATATCTTGTGGTTGGTCTGGTCTTTTTGTCGATTAAGCATATTCGTCATAAATTTATATTATTGGTAGTTTTGACAAAAAAAAAAAAAAAAAAAAAAAAACAACATTAAAATCAAAAAGTAAATATATTCAATGACCCTTTCATTATAAACATGAGACAATATAATTTACACACAATTGCTTGGTTGGTAGATATATGAAATGATTTTAAACTAATTTCTTTATTTCGAAAATATTTCCTAAGGAATGGCAAATTACGGATTTAAGATAAGAGACGTATAACATCGCACATCGAACCAATATTTTGCCGATATACATAATAAATAAAATATTATGAAACATTTAAGATAAACGGACATACGAGTTATGCCCCGAACAAGGTTAGACCTGCAAGAAGGAACAGACCAACGGTTCGGTTGAAATGCCATCGAAACCCTTCACAATACTTTCTAGCAATTACAATAAATATAGGGATTGGAATATAATAGATTCAAAAACAAAATACAATGTCCATTAAACAATTTGTTAAATTCATTGTACTCGTATATTAAAGAGTCTAAGAATCTCTTCCAACAATTCTAAATTTAAGTAAAATATGTCTTGTACATTCAATTTATCATTTACGTATTATACATTCAAATAGATTTTTTTTTTGTTCGAATAAAAGGTTTTCTCGTGTACGATACATTATGAATGTAAGAAACATCTATAGGAAATAGTTTAACGAACTTTCAATCTACTTTATTTTTTAAAAATTAAAATAAATCACGCAATCAACCCAAAACTATAAAACATTGTAACCAATTTAAAGGTAGGTCCATTTTTAACCGATAAATTCCATATAAATTAACACATACTTACTAGTTTAAAAGAAATCATCTAGATATAATATATTCGAAGGATTACGTGGGTAGCAATTAACGCGCCAGATAAAATTCCTCTAAAGTGATTTCTCGACATGCAACACTACAGTTATTTCTATAATGGCGTGAAAACATCAATCAGGTGAGAAATAAATTTATCATGACCATTAAAAAATAAAACAGAAAAAGAAAAATAATTTAATTAATTTCTAAGGTTTAACTCTGTCACATAATTTTCATCATTTCATATCATTCGATCCCGGCGAGTTCCGGAATCACCGATCTAGTAATTACCGTCATAATTACATGTACTTTTGGTGCTATGTAAAACACCAGTGACAATGAACAGATATGATAATGAACATTGTAATTTATAAAACTATTTAATTTTCTTGCTTAATTAGAATAACTAACAAACTTAAGTTTGGTAAGCGAATAAAAAAGGAAAATCTCATTTGCAGCCTAATAGCATTGTCAATCAGATAGATAGATAGACGATGTCTTGCATTTGATGACTATCATAAAAATCGCGCAGTGCTACATATTAATCTAAATACCACCTTATTCATGTAAACTTTGTATCAACATATAAAATAATAGCAGAAACAAGGTGCCCGACACCTGTCTTGTTTTCATAGCACCGAATTTCAAAATATTATTTTTCTGTTTTTCCTCTGCGCACAGTTCGTCTAAATGTGAGAGACAGAATGGTTCACTTGGTACAAAAACTACAAACATAGAAGTATGTAACAAATTTCAAAAGTTGACTTCAAGTGTAAATTTAAACTAAAAAAGATTGAACTAAGTTCAATAAACTATTTTAATGATCTCATTACATTTGTTTAGTTATTTTTAGTGTATAGTAAGTTACAGCAAACAGAGCCTTATTAAAATTGTTATGATTGCACATAATTGTAAACTATGTATGCTGTGTATGTTCCATTTGTCACGATTAAAAGAATATGGAAAGAAAACCTAAGAAAATGTGTGAAGCCTGGTGGGGAAAATTCAACATGTATTCCCCGCATATAAATTTTATATGTAAATGGATAAATTTTTGATGTGAGTTCAAGATAAGTCTAAATAAAAATGAAAATTATGAAATTGTTTTTTTTTTATTTTGTATATTATTGAGGGTGTTTTTTGTTATTACCATACAAACATATATTATATTTGTTGAATTAGCTCCGGTCATCGAACTATATTTATAAAAATACATTAGTACAGAGAAATATATTTAAAAAAATATAATATACAGATTGCAATTGAAGTAGATGTCAATATAAAATAAAAATGTAATATAATTACAGTAGAACGAGTTTCATATTAATTACTTGATGGTTATAGTATAAAAAACTATAAATGCTTGATTTGCTGGATTATTTGACAAATCTATTGATGGTTGTAACAATTTGGATTTAATAATAAATTGTTGTTTTTTTTTCGTGGTTTACGTTGTTGTGTGGAAGGGTTTCACAATGTATGCAGCTGCTGACGTTCGACTTTATTCAAATAAAAATTATATTTAGAAAATATATTATTAGAAAAGAAAAAAAAAGTATATATACTCTAGTGCACCTGGAGAATTTTCAGCGTGCCGAAATGTAACAATAAATGGGGTGAAAGCCCTTCAATCTTTAAATGCCGCAACACTAAATTGAGTTAATCCAAATATTAGGGGTAGCGCAATTAAACCAGTTTTTCAATTTACTGTTTACGTGACCTGATATTCGTTTAATAATCTAATCTAATTTATATATAAGTTGTAAAAAGTTATTTGTATTTTCGCAAACAAGATATAAATATAAACATTTTGATGAAGTTTTACACCATTTTATTTGAATTATATTTTCATAATTTGTTAGTTAACTGATTAACATTGAATGCTTTGTTCATACTATATAACATGGCAAATTTTAAAATCTAAACAAATTTTGCAATTTCATACAGTATTTTCATTTTTGACTATTTTATGGAAGTTAGTTAGGTTTCTAGACGAGTTGACAATTTCCAAGACGAGCGACTGCGAGTCCTGGATGACTGCGGATCCAGTAAAATGAACTGAACGGATACGTGCTTACGTTATTTTTTGGGCAAATAAAACAAAAGATAAATAACCAAATTTACAACATTATTTTTCCTACACAGCCTAAACAACTTATATCATTGCTGTTAAACTTTTTCTTTTCAAATGTTCACTCTATTTTATTCTAACACCAATAAGCCTACATAGTGGGCCCTAATATTTGTTGGTATCTGGGTATGAAAGTTATAATTCGGCTTGTATAAAAATTTATGTTGGTTTTGGTTTTACAAAATGACAAAATAAAATACTTGTTTCAGCCTACTTTAGTTTTCCAATCATTAAAATAATTGATTTCATCAACCCATAATAGTTTTTGCAGGACGGAACACATACTGAAAATGCGTAGTTTCTGGATAATTGCAGAAAAAATATGTTACTTAAGTATTGCAAAAAATAGATTACTGAACTACTATATTATAAGCATTTACTTTTTCAATTCCAATTTAGTATCACACAACAGAAAATAAAATTGTGAAACATAAAATAAATACAATAATAGTTTACCACACGATATGGGGTCAACAGCGGTTATGCCAAATTACAACATAAAGTCGTACAATCGCGTGCAAATTTCAATCATATTTTAACCTTAGACAAATAAAACACGTTCAACAAACGTAAACCACACCTCAAACACACATATTTTTAATCCAACCCAAAAAACACAATCGAATTCGCGTGATCTTAAACTTAAATTTAGAACAATACTAGTGTAATCTAAAAAATTCAACAAAAAAACGTGTGTATTACAAAACCAAAACTAAATTATTCGCATACAAGTTTTTATTGCAAAATAATTAGTTTACATTAAAAACTTGTTTAGACGATATTGCATAATTAACATTAAAACTATTTCCAGAATATAGAAGTGAAGAAAACAATGAGTCACAGTAGAGACACTTAAATTAACAAAATAACAAAAATTGGTAGTAACAATCAATTTACAAAGACTTTCACATAAGTTACAGGTACATTTCAATGATTAAAATTAAATCAAAATTACTTTAAACAATAAATTAAATTTAATTAGTTTTTTCTGCTCTTTAAAAATAAGCAAAAATGTTTGTAATCTAATAAATGCTTACTGTTTTCCTTCCCCATTATAATTATTCATATTACGAATAAACTTCCGGTTAAGACGATGGTATAATGGTATAATTTGTAAATCTAAAAACTAAAATATGGGGTTCAGCTAATTTTTATAATAAAGCCTTCTTACCATATAAAATTTTCGTTCTTCTGATCTTCTGTTGCTTAATAATTATGTGTATTGCAACAATTCAAATCCGAAGATGATGGTAATGCTGGTTAGTCGCCCCTTATTTCACAATTGTTTTGTTTATTGAATTAAAACGGCAGGTGGTTAGTTAGACGGACATGATTTTATACTGGTACAAAACTTTTACTTATTTCCTCATCGGGCGATCTTAAACATTTTATATTACATACAAACATAATAGTCTAATAGTCTTTTTTATTACACAGTTGTTCGATACGGTCGATTAATAAAAATTCCTTGTATTGAGAAAAAAATTGTCTAAAGCAAAAGTCTTATATAAATCACAGCAGCAATAACAGTACATATTACAATAATATCCCTTGAAACAAAATTGTGTGATTTATTGTTTAATACATTATTAGAATGTTTGATTGATGAAATAATATAAGGCCCGCTAATATACAAATACTACATTTAAAATTAAGCTTTAAAGAAAATCTGAAATGTTATGTAGGTGATTTTCCGTATAGGTATAGGCAATAGACTCGGATGTTATCGCACTACAGTTATATCAAAAAACTACGCTTAAAGCGTTAGTGGTGAAAGGTGTTGCATTTTAGAAAAATCCATAAATTATAAAACAAACGATATTAAATCACACATAAAACTTAATTAATGATAAAGATCATGGAACTATTTCATTATTAAACATTTATAATATAAATATTAAAAATAAATTAGTCAATGACTAAGCAATAATACATACAACAAGATATAATTACAATATTTTCTAAAATCACAGCACACAATCAATAAATTTTCCCAAAGTCATGATTTATTATGTTTAATGGATCTCAGATTATGATCATCTGTTAAATTTTACACTGACATGAAGTACATATTGTTATTTTTCTATCTATGAAATGGATCGAAAAATAGATAAAACTTACAACAAATAACATATTATATTTTGATTTGCATGTACTTGGGTTTATTTCAGGAGTATCCTTTTGAAAATTGATTGCAAATAGAGATATAATGTACTTAAATATAAATCGTGACTTCTCTTCAATTTTGCTTCTTATTTATAACTATATTAAGTTGTAACGTTATCCACTTTTTATTTTATTTTCTACTAAAATAATTCTACTACTCTCTGTTTTTGTACTAAAATTACAGTCCATTTAATCTTAGTATAAAAAACATTCACACAAGTGCAAAAATAAATAACGGAAGTTAAAAAATTATCTTATAAATTTTATAATTTGCTAAGCTTCTGGCTTAAATGTCGAAATAATACAAACTAAATACTATGTTTTTTCCTTAGTTTTACAAAAAGCTAGAAAATAGGGCCTACCTTTTCTTAAATCTCAGAATACAGAAGTACGTTTATTTTAAAAGAGGTCCTTTCTATTATTAAAAAATTTGCAGCTAATGCCCCAAATCACAATGACTTTTTGTAAACGACGACGTAGAATTGTAATAGTTAGCTTGATTGTTGGAAAATGGATTTAGGCCAATTTCAAAATAAACGGCTCAATTGTTTAAGACTTTGGTTTTTACGAGGCCTAATGAATTATAATGTAAACAATACGCCCATATAGAGATTAACAATTTTCTTCTAAGAAAGTTAATAAAAATAAATGTATTTCCCGTACATACATATAAAATAAAAAAAAAATTTCCAATTTTCATTTTGAAAAATACATCAAAGTAGAATATGTCAGTACTTTTTCTCTGTTTTCTAATTTAACGTATTAAATTATAATAAAATGTTTCAATAAAACATGGTTTTATTCACATTTTTAATAAAAATAAAGTTTTTTTTGTTTTATAGAATTCTAGGACCTATGAGTTAAAAACATGCGTTCACACGATATAAATAATAGAAAAAGTACTTGTTAATATTAAATTTAGTTATACTAATGTATCTCAGATGTGTACAGCTTTGTTTACAGAAAAATACAAAAAAAAAAAATCTTGGTAACAAAATTGTCACACTTTTATAATACGTATTGTATTTTGTGAATTTGTTTTGCTTTTCTTCAATTTCAAGTTGAAAAATGAACTAGAAATTTTTCCAGGTGATAATTTTTTGGCTTGAATTTAACAAATCTATGCTATTTACATTTATTGGCTAGTGACCACACGATTTATAGTAGGTTTTGATTTCAATTTGGCCAGAGTGCTGTTGTTATGAATATTTTATAAATTATGGTTTGAATAAATCAATAATAAGAAAATGAAAACGATTTTCTTAAACGATGTTCATATAATATGTTGAAACGTTCTCATTTAAAAATTTGGATTACCTGGGTTTTACAGCAAATAAGTTTTTTATTCGATAAAGTTTTTTTTATCAAAAATCGTTGTTAAGAAATTAATAATACATATAGTTGAATCGATACAAATAATAGTAGTTTTTGAAACGTGACAAAGAGTGACAAAGACAAACTATTTTGTTACTGTTTTTTTTATAGCAAAATTTTAGAAAAGATTTTGACAGCAAACAAAAACATAACCAAGAATTATTAAAAAAAAAATTAAGTACCTATTAGTGTTAATTCGATTATTTTTATGTTTCAAAATAATCTAAAAAATTAATTATTATTAATACTCAAATCAGAATTATTTTTTTTTCGAATATTATCCGTCATAAAATACAAAATTTAAAAAAAAAAACTATTAAAATTATCAGTGTGTGCGAAATATTTTTCATCAGGACACAATATTTATGTATTAGTTGGACTGCCCTAAAATGTTCTCGAGTGATACTTCTTTTCAATTATGATCTCAGTCAACTAACACAGACACACCTTTTTTGTAAGTAAAATTTTAACTGACTTCGTTGGGTGTCTCATTCACACAACCACGGATTTGATATTTTTATCTCAAGTTATTTTGACTGACAAACTTTGATTTGCAATGGGATTGAGGCTTAATGGCGCATACTCGAAAATTCATTTCAGTAACTTTTATGGTAATTTCGCAACAAGCGAACTTGACGGAGATAAACTTTTCTCAATATTTTGGTAATTTTTTTCCCCTCCATAGATAAGTTGGTATGGAGGGGAAAAAAATTACCAAAATATTGAGAAAAGTTTATCTTCGTCAAGTTCGCTTGTTGCGAAATTACCATAAAAGTTACTGAAATGAATTTTCGAGTATGCGCCATAAGGCTTTATAATATCAAGGTTACTTTGGTGGATACAATTATAAATGTTTATGCAAATTGCAACAAATATTTACTTTTAAATACTTAAATGTTGCATAAATTGTGTACAATCCAATAAAGAATTGATAGCAATTGAATTTCAATTCAATATTCAAAAATAAACATTACAAGTAAAGTAAGCAAGCTAACAATAAAAATTGAGATATGGCCAACAAATGACTTTCTTTTATGAACAGGTAATTTTGAGAAACTTGTTGTGCAAATTTTTCTTATTATTTTTTATAACTTTTAATTTTTTTATGTTTTATAAATTTTTATTATATTTTTTAGAAACATCTTGTATTTAATAATTTTTATATAAACCTTATATAATTTTTGATATATTTGCAAAATACCCGGTTGGCCAATTTTCACTAAAATTCACTAGGACCTCCCAATTAATGAGAAAACTTAAATATCAAATTTCAGTACGATTGGGCAGTAGAGAGGACACAGACAGGCCAACAGACAAACGCGAAAACAAAAATCTCAAGGTCCAAAATTTTGATGATTTTTTTTTTTTTTTTTTAAATGTTGCCAATGGCTTTATTCTTGAATCTTTCTACATAAGAAACTCACAAGAAGTAATTAAATCTTAAGCTAAAAATTATTACATATTTTAAGTCTTAACCAATGTTAATACTTATTGTTAGTGCTCACAATTTAATTAATTTAGATTATACTTATAAGTATAACATAATCATTTAGTAAATTTACAGGTTCACAGGTTCATCAGTCCGAGTGGATCTGTTCTTCTCAGTCGCCTAAATCGCGGCTGTTTTAGTATCTCCCTGGCCAATTCGTTGGAATATCCTTCTAGTTTTGAGTAATATTTCGAACTGAATTCTTTAATTGTTTCTTTAACGGTTTTAATCCCAAGGTCTCCATGAATATTACTATTTCGAATCTACCAAGGAGCATTGGTAATACTGCGAAGTATTTTCGCTTGGGCTCGTTGCAGGAGTTCTCTGTTTGAAGCGCTGGTGGATCCCCATAACTGAATAACATATGTCCATATGGGTCTGATTATCGCTTTATAAAGTAGAACTACATTGGCTAATGACAACTAAGATTTTCTTCCCATCAGCCAATACATTTTGGAAAATGTAACGTTTATTTCGTTGCGCTTTGTTTCAATATGATTTTTCCACGTTAATCTTCTATCCAGGTGCAAACCTAAGTATTTTACGTTCGTTTGTTGAGGAATATTTGTATCGTTTAATTTCACTGGCGGGCAGGTGCGTTTGTTCAGTGTGAATGCGACATGAGTTGATTTGTTTTCGTTCACTTTTATTCACCATGCCTTCAGCCAGTCCGCGATTTTGTTTAAATGATTATGTAATTCCTTTGAGGCAATTTCAGGATTAGTGTGAGACACCAGGATGGCCGTGTCATCGGAAAATGTTGATATTATTACTTTGTTGGTTACAGGTATATCAGCTGTGTAGAACAAGTATAATATTGGTCCTAAAACGCTGCCTTGCGGGACACCTGCATTAATATCATTTAAGCAAGTAGTTGCGCTGTTTTGTTTGACCATGTATTGCCTTTGAAGAAGATACTTTCCCAAAACAGTGAAATTTCTTCGGTAGAAGCTCTCTCTAATTTTGTAAATTAGCCCATTGTGCCAAACTTTATCAAAAGCTTGTCCGATATCCAAAAAGGCAGCAGAACAATATTTCTTTTTGTATGATGAGATTTGCGTTTCATTTTCCCCTGGCTTATGTAACATTGTGATCAAAGATATCTTCCATTTTCGAGGGCTATAACTGGTTCGCATGATCGCGTTGAATACAAATGTTATTAGTTTTCTGCATTTCATGATTACTATACTTTATTTTACTAACGTAAAAGAAAGTAATTTATGAAGAACAATTATAGTTAGTGAACAAATATAAGTAAAAAATAAAGGATGTTAAAAAAGAATGAAAATAATTTATTTTTAAAAAGAGTGCCACTTCAATATGTCTATACAATTTTTAGAAAATATCTTTCGAAGCTTCCTCCAATTGTTAAATGCAAAATAGTAGCCGCACAAGCATATTGGAACTAAAAAATTAAAAATTCAATCATTTACGATTACGATCGATTCATTTAAGGTATATTCAGCACAGCCGTATCCCAGAACTACTGATTCAGAGCAATAATCGAAGGTTTCAAATTGTATGCGAAAATTTAGATCGCGTCGTAAACGACTCGCGTTTCCGATTCATCCTAATCCAACATTGTTTCATTTATTAGACACGCAAAGTTAAAACTTCGTCAAAATATTTGTATTCCTCTTATTTTGAAAACGTAAATAATAATTAATGGTAATTTAGTAGAAAAATATCACAGTTCAAAATAATTGGCTTTGGAGTTAAGCTATGGTGAATGATGAATTGATGATCGAAAATAGAATAGATTTGATACTGTGTGTCTATATATTATAGGAATTATCGTAGAAAAAAAAATTATTTAACGAGTTATGTTTATGATGTACTAAATATATAAAATTAATCAAAATTTAATCCCATATTTGATTCATAGAAATAAGGACAGTTAAAGTACAACTTAAAATTAATAATTTGTATTGATTTGGCGCGTCATTATGTCGATTGTTTAATAAATTTTTTAATTTTTTTTTCAATCAGACACTGAAATGAACAAATTAAAAATCCCATTTTGTTTTCCTCTCTAAGAAAAGCTATTATGTTTCATGACATTATATTAAAACAATAATCTTATCGACCACAAAACTTAAAAAATCCTCAACCAAATGGATTAAATATCAAAAACCAAATTTCACGTGATTTTAGAACGGCACACTATTTATAGCAATAATACAATATGATTTTTATTATGGTATTTGTACCAAGGACTCGGTACATACTGCTACTTAATTTTAAAAAGATTTACTACTTAATATTAAAAAAATTTATGTGTAGTTTATTTTAATTTCGCGCCACCTTATGTTGATATTTGCGCAAAAAAACTTAAACAAAATAGATCAGAATCGTACTAAGACGGAATTGGTATTGCTTTTTGTGTCTTGAGGCTTCATCTGAAATATTTCTGTGAAGTAAAAGACCTTCAACTTTTTTTCAAACGATTCTTTCTAATTTAACCATTAACTATTGAACAAAGATTTTAAAATTTAAGATATAATAATACATACTAAAAAAAGAAAAGACTGACGTCAATTTTTCTTATGTATTATTATTTTATATACATTCGTGTTTTATGTAATGGCAAAAAATCATGTTCGCGGGAATGAAATCTTATAAGAAATAAGAACGAAGCACAATAAGAAAAATAAAGATATTGCATTCATTTTTCAAGGCTCTTAAACTTTTAAATGTGTTTTTTCGCTAGGCTTATTTAATAAATAAATGGAATAGCAGTACATCACCAGATACGAAAAAAATGTGTTTAAATAATATAAGAATTACATATCCTATATGAAATATATACATGCAATACAAAGCGAGACAAAGGTTTATGTACATTAACATTTTTATTGGCTTAAATTAATTTGAATGAATGATTTAATTCAATTAATTGTAATTTCCAGTAGAGAAAAGTTATATATATATAATACTATAATAATCGTACTTCAAACTCACCCAAGAATAAACAAACGAATAAAATCCAAAAAATGTCTTAAACAATATTGAGTTTATTAACTTTTGTATAATGCTTTAATTATAAATTTTATCAATACACTATCAAAATAATAATTATTCTCCTTTTCTATCCAAAATACAATTATTTATTTATAAATACAACACTATTTACAATTATCCAAAATAATTTTTTATATAAAGCAACAATAAGAAGAATGATTCATAATACACATTTACAATTTCTTTCACTGCTAAAACCACTATCAAATCCAGTTTTATTTTTCTTAAAACAACACACACAGCTTATTGTATAAATATTCTTAAGAACACAAAAAACCTTACATCCAAGTATTTATATATTTTGCTTTCTTTCTTATTAAGATTCTTATTTTTATTTTGCACAATGTTAAGGCACGAAAAATAAATTCTTTATTTTAACATTAAAGGCACTACATACTCTCTCTAAATACACAAAAAATACCAAAATAATACATGTAGTTTTTCGTGTGTACATTCCCGTTTTACCGCTTATACGATATGTAAATAAACTAAATTAATTAACTATATTATTTTATAGAAAATGATAAATTACACTTATAATCCGGCAAAAATGCTTTGCAGAGAGACATAATCACAAAAAAATATGTTTCACTATACACAAAATAAAATATAATTAGCTACTTATACATTTTTTTTTTACAATGGGACAAATAAATCTATACACAAAAAATTATAAATAAATAATGGTAATCACGAACTGTTTTCCATTATATTCCGATCCATTCAAATACTCAAATGCAACTAAAGTATTATGTACAAAGCAGACAAGAAGAAACCAAAAATAAAAATTACAAAGCAAACGTAAAAATAACATGCTGGATTTCACAGGGATGTTAAACATTTTTTTATATTTCAATTCTTATACATATTTATAGACATTTTTTACGAATATTCGTCAACGAAAAACGCAGAATGTGTAAGTTCATTTTTTCCAATTTTCCGTTTTTCACATCAAACGAAAGAGTAAATTGAGGAAATTGTGAATCGATTGCCGTCCCTAAAATATTCAAAAAAGTAATGTTAAGGGAAAAACTTGGAAAGTAGATTTGTGTTTGTTTATTATAGACAATATGGAGAGTGAGATAGTTTTCATTGTCTCCTGAAAAAAAATTGTTTTTGGACTTACACATTCTGCATTTCTCGCCGACGTTTACCATATTTTACAGAGCATTCACAATGCAAAAACTTTTTAGCTTTTACTTACAGGTTTGTATGAATTTCCAACATGACAAACAAATATGTTTGCTCGTTATGTTGGAAATCCATATAAACCTGTAAGTCAAAAGTAAAAAGATTTTTCATTGTGAATGCTCTGTTAGATTTTTTTTAATTATCTCATATAACAAAATGCGTAGCGTACTAAGAATTAAATTCAATTGATGTTAGAATTTATAATCTAATCCAATTCTTTTCAGCGTGAGTGATTATTAGGAAGCAACTAATAGCAGATTTACATCCAACGTTCACAAAATAGTTGAAACACAACATTATAAAAACTATAAACACAAAAAGCCTAAAGACAATCATCGAACCTATTTAGACGTGTATGCACTGTGATGTGAATTGTCTGCTTCTTACCTCTTTGCCTATGAAAATGTCCCACTACAATTTACCAGGGGCCCTATTCTCGATTCCACATTCATTTTCAAATCCACATTCCACATTCAAATTCCCTTAATAATTCCCTTAGTATTTCCCTAGGTATATTCCACATGCAACCCAGGGGGCCTATTCTCGAATTTCACATCCATTTTCCACATGTGGACATCTGTCAAAGTTGTCAAAAAATGGTTCGAAAATTGTAATTCGTATATAAAACACATGCGGCATTGACATTTTCCTATATGGGGAATTTTTCCACATGCTTATACCCATTCGGAAATATTCCCTTAGTACCGAAAAAATTCAATTTTTATTAGTTTTGACAGATGCCCACATGTGGAAAATGGACGTGGAATTCGAGAATAGGCCCCCAGGAGGCCTATTCTCGAATTCCACATCCATTTTCTACATGTGGACATCTCTCAAAGTTCACACAAAAACGTGCGAAAATTGTAATTCGTATATAAAACACATGCGGAATGGGGAATTTTTTCCACCTGCTTATACCCACTCGGAAATATTCCCTTAGTACCGAAAAAATTCAATTTTTATGAATTTTGACAGATGTCCACATGTGGAAAATGGATGTGGAATTCGAGAATAGGGCCCCAGGGGCCCTATTCTCGAATTCCACATGTGGACACCTGTCAAAATTCATAAAAAAAGAATTTTTTCGGTACCAAGGGAATATTTCCGAATGGTTATAAGCATGTGGAAAAAACTCCCCATATAGGAAAATGTCCATACCGCATGTGTTTTATATACGAATTACAATTTTCGAACGTCTTTGTGTGAACTTTGACAGATGTCCACATGTGGAAAATGGATGTGTGTACTTTAACGATTTGAATTTGGTATTCATTCTATGCTGGTGACAACAGCAATGTTGCCATATATAATTTCTTGATATGGAAAATTTACATATGGATGTTTAGGTTTTAATTGTTGTTTTTTGTATAAAATCGATTATATTATGAATGATAACAGTAACCTAAAGTATTGAATATATAAATCAGCGATGGGTCATGTAACGAAAAAACAATTTTCTACGTTACTTGTAGAAAATGCGTATTTTATGTAGCAAACCAGTAGAACACGTAGAAAAGTTTACTATAAAATCCACTGAAATTATATATGGAAAATCAAAAGGCGCTGCTATCAACAACAAATGTCAGATTTGTTTTTTTTTCTTCATAACCTTTTAAATTGTTCATTCAGTCGCACCATAATCTCAAATAACCGAATAAATTAAAGTTAAATACGAATACTTGTGTTGTGCAATAAAATCAAGACGATGACGGGGCGCCCGACTCATGTCTATTGGCATGAGCTTAAGTTTATGCAAACTAAAACAACTAATAATAATAAAAGAGGCGCGATCTGTAAAATATGTAAAAAGGTGGTTGCGAATA
This sequence comes from Tipula vernalis, assembly GCA_958295665.1. Classification (NCBI taxonomy): domain Eukaryota; kingdom Metazoa; phylum Arthropoda; class Insecta; order Diptera; family Tipulidae; genus Tipula; species Tipula vernalis. The sequence continues at coordinate 212,555,414 of OY282559.1, read as the reverse complement.
CTTCCATTGCTAGATTGAAACAACATCGGTAAGTTTGTTTTTGTGTTATTTAATATCTATAGATTTTAATTTAATTATTCATGTGCATATTAATAAATTAAAAAATGTTTTTAGAAATGTTTGCGCGGATCAGCAAAACGAATTTTGAGTTAATTGACGAACTTGAAAATAATTATGTTCCGAATAACAACCAATCCACAGTTGGAAGTTCTACTCCCGCAGCTGATATCGTGATCGAAGTGGATGAAAATGTAATAATATAATAATTGCTTTATTTTTAATTTTCTTGTGAATTTTAATTTCTTAATTTAAATGTATTTTTCGTAATTTTCTATAAACAGATCCCTGGAAAATCATCAAACGATTCCTCATTCAAATACAAATCAAGGGTACCATTGAATCAGCCGATTGACTTCCAACGAGCTTTGAACGGTAATGTTGGGTTTGTGGACAAAATGTCATCCATACAACATGATAAATTAAATCGTAGTTTGGGCAAGTTTTTTTTCGGCTGTAATATACCATTCAGTGTAGTTGAGTCAGATAATTTCTGCCAATTTCTAAATTATCTTCGGCCGTCATATAAGCCACCAACACGTAAGACGTTAGCATCAACAATTCTTGACGAGGTTTATGAGCAATCCGTATTAAACTCTACCATTATCGGAAAGCAATCGGTGATGCTTATTGACGGGTGGAAGAATACAGCAAACAATTCGAAAAATGTTCTTACCATGCTCCAAACTACAGAAGGTCAAAGCGCATTCTTGGAAGCATTCGATTTTTCGACCGAGAGTGAAACAGGCGATGCTCTAACAAACGTGGTAGTACAATCTATTGTACTTGCAAAGGAAATGTACGACTCGACGGTTTATGCTGTCGTGTCCGACAATGCTGCTGCCACCAAGACACGGCAAAAAAGATTTCGGACATTGTGAAAGAATTTAAGCATCCGGACTTAGAGAGAAAGTTAAAGAATCTAAACGGAACCAAAATGATCACCGTCGCTGAAACTCGATGGTGCTCTCACCGCGATTCGTTCGTCTCATTTCGGAAAAATCTCCAACATCTGAAGACCATTTCCGCCGAGGGTGATTCAAAGGTAAAGGAAAATATCGTCATGTTGCTATACTGTGAAGATATGGTTAAAAGTTGTGACGAACAAATCGAGGCCCTTGATCCAGTTTGCCAATTGGTGAATGACTTGCAAAAATCCACCGCTTCAATCGCAGATGCAGTCGAAATGTGGATAAAAATCGAGGATGGATTTCCACCTTCATTTATCTCTCGATTGAGAATCCGACAGAAAATGGTGTTGAATAAAGAAAGCCTGGTAGCGAATTTTCTTCATCCGAAGTATAGAGGAGTTAAGCTGTCAAGCGAGCAACTCGAAATTGTCGAAGAATATCTCATTGAAGAGCTTGACAATAACGGATTGGTCGAGTACACAGCATATATAGACAAAACCGGGCGGTTTGGGGTACTTTTTACGAAAGACATCAAAAGTTCTAAAACTTTCTGGAGTTTAGCACAATCAAAATACCCTCAACTTTCCGGTTGGGCTATAAAGCTTCGCAATTCCAGCTTCATCGGCGGAAATCGAAAGGCTTTTTTCGGGATGGTCTTTTGTACATAATAAAAATAGGAATAGACTTACTTTCGACCGGTCGAAGAAATTGCTGGCAATTTACCACGAGCTGAAGCTAAAAGACAGCAATAAGTCTGACGAATACTAGATTAATTGTATTAAATAAATGTGATTTTTATTTATTTGTTTTTATTATTTTATTGAACAATGAAGAGTTCCTATTTATTTTGTTATATTTTTAATTAATTAAGATAATACATTTGTAATTTTATACTGACTGAACAGCAATAAATATCAAAAAATATATAATATAATTTAAATAAGTACTTATAATTTAATTATGTACCTCCATAACATAATAATGAATAGAATGAAAGGCCAACATGTTTTTATTTATTTTTATTTTTTACGTTACTTATTATACGTGTATTTTACGTGTATTATACTCATGTAGAAAACTACGACCCATCCATTTTTTACGTTACCGTATTATACGTGTATTTTACTTGTATTATACACATGTAAAAAACTACGACCCATCCCTGATATAAATTATATGAAATTTCTAAAATTTTGTTGTTTTAATTGTGAATATTTTATTTGATATTTTTATATGAAAAACCTCTTTAAATTTTTTGTTCAATTATTTTGTGTAAAACTACTACGATCTTATAAAACATATGTATGTGTATAAAATAGAGAAAAAAATTGTTGCAAATTGAAAAAAAAAAAAAATTAAACCAAAGGGCGAAACAATTATGTAGGGATATCACCTATAACAGCCAAAAGAATAATTGAAATAAGATGCTTATTTTTAAGTAAAATTATTTCAACAAAAATAATACGATCTACATTAAAACATTTTTTTTCTTGTGTAATAAAAAACCTGTGAAACATCTGTGTAAATATTCACAATTAAATATTTTTTTAATATTAAATAAACACACATATGTAAAATATTCACAATTAAAACACTAAAATTTTAGAAATTTCATAAAATTTGTGTATTTAATACTTTATGTTACTGCTATCATTCATAATATATTCGGTTTTATACAACAAACAATAATTAAATCAAAAACCAGCCATATATAAATTGTCCATATCTAGAAATTATCTATGGCAACATAGCTTCTGTCACCAGCATAGAATAAATACTATAATTAAAATCGCTTAACTGATTGACATTTGAATTTAATGTAACATTCTGTGGTGATGTTGGATCGTCAAGTAATCCACCTGAGGGCATTATAATGCCAAAAACCGTTCCATTACGTCCAGATTTCACCGAATGCAAATGGTAAAAAATCGTTTTATTTTGATTAGCACGACATTTTGTGTTCCATTTTTTTAATAATTATGATTATTGAAATGTTCTACACACAACACCAGGTTAATAATTATAAATATTTCAGATTTTAATTCATAATTTAAATTATTTAAATAAATAAAATCGCATTTTGTTACCAGCTTACGTCATTTTTTAATTATAGAAATTTAAAACGATAGAAATTTAAATCGCTTCCATCATACCTTTTCTAGTTGAAGTATCTTGCATGCAACCAAATACCCTATTCTTGAATCTTGGTTTATTTAGACCATGGTTTGTTGTATTCCTTTGGTAAAGTTTTTGGTTTAAGTTGTTTTAGCTGTTATTCTAAGCAATAACAACAATTTTATTTTTTGTTCTATGTGTTCTACGTTATTGGTTTTGTTTTACGCAAATCTAAAATTTGATTTGTTTTAGCTAACACATGTTTTGTTTTATTTTACCAAAGTAGCAATTGTCAATAAGGTATTTTATATTATTTTTGCTATGTCAGTCCGTTTTTTAAGAAATATTTTTATTTTATTTCTAATTTTGATATAAAAAAAATTTGGAAATGATTTTTGATTCACAAAACAAAAATTTTGTGAAATTTTTATTGACATTTTCGTATAAATTATTGACATTTTCGTATATGGCGATTTTTTTTCACCTCCTTATTCACCGAAAAAAATTCCATTGGTAGCGAATTCAAGAATAGAAGAATTACAATTCCTGAACGTTTTTATGAATTTTGACAGATGTCCACATGTGGAAAATGGATGTAGAATTCGACAATAGGGCCCCAGGGGCGCTATTCTCGAATTCCACAATCATTTTCCACATGCGGACATCTGTCAAAATTCATCAAAACGTTCGGAAATTTTAATTCGTATATAAAATATGTGAGGCATAGACATTTTCCTATATGGGGAATTTCTTCCACCTGGTTATACCCATTTGGAAATATTCCCTTAGTACCGAAAAAATTCATTTTTTATGAATTTTGACAGGTGTCGACATGTGGAAAATGGATGTGGAATTCGAGAATAGGGCCCCCAGGTGTGTAAATATGAAACCGGAATTTTTTAGTAAAAAGTGCACGTTCATCGTATGATAATGGTTAAGAGTATTTTATTCAAAGTATTGCTCATTATTAGTTACACATTTTTCCAATCTTTCCGGCAAACTGTTCTTCTTTTGAGGCAAACCAGTTATAGCGCCATTTTCGTAGGAAGTGAAGTGCTCCTCAGCAAGCCCATGTCTCATCGATGCAAATAAGTGATAATCGGACGGAGCCAAGTCTGAAGAGTAAGCTGTAAGTATTTCCCAATTAAGTGCTTCCAACGTTTCCTTGACCGATTTTGCTTTGTGTGATGGTGCATCATCATGAAGCAAAATCACTGTGTTGCCTTTTATCATAATTCTGATTTCACGGAAAGCTCGATCAAATTGATCATTTGTTGTTGGTGGCATTTTGTATTTACTGTTTCATTAGGTTTTAGAAGGTCTAAATTAATCACACTCTTCTGATCCCACCAAATACAGAGCATTGTCTTCCGTCCGATTTGGCCTTGTAGTCGATGACGACGGTAGTCCTTGATTAACCCAAGACTTCTTGCACTTTGGATTCTCAAAATAAATCCATTTTTCATCGACAGTCACAATTCGATGGAGAAATGACTTTCTTTTGTATCTGGCGAGCAACATTTCGCAAGTGGTTTTTCGATTTTACTGTTGTCCTTCATTCAGTTAATGCGGAACCTCTTTTCCCAGCTTTTGGATCTTTAACATGGCTTTTAAACGTATGGAGACGGCTTCTCGTGACATATTCAATTGATCCACGAGTTGTTTTTGCGTCTGAGCTTCATCCTCATCCAACAATGCTTGCAATTCACTTTACTCAACCTTTTTTGTGGGCTTCCGCGTTCTTCGTTTCTCACGAAAAAAAACACAACTTTTGAATTTATTAAACCACTCTTAGCATTGTGATTTACCAAGAACACGCTCACCGTAAGCTACAAGCATTCGATGTAATTCTGCAGCAGTTTTCTTTAAATGATAACAAAAAATCAATGATGCCCGCAAATCGTATTATGTAGGCACAAAACTCGCCATTTTCAACACGTAAAAACATGCCTTATTGTATGAAACTGTAGGCTTATGAATTGGATGTTGTTGAGAGATGTCAAAAGAAAAGAATGGCGCCAATGACGCGGTTTGTCGAAAGATACATTGACAGGTGGCGCCATTTATTGGTAAATTTCGGTTTCGTATATACACACTTGGTAGTTTATCGGCAAAGAGGTAAGAAACGAGGAAGATACATCATGCGCTACATCGTTTAAACAGAACATCTGTTTAGAAAAGTCAATTGAAACATGAGAAACAAACCCAAAAATCGTAGTCTGATTCAAAAAACTCCAATTTTGTGTTTTGACGGACGGATTTTATCTTAACCGGCAAAATTTAAAATTGAGGTTTTTTGAATGAAATTTAATCAATTTTAATAAAATTTTTTAAGAATAAGGCGAAACTAATAGATTCAATCTATTTTTTAATAATTTTGATATTTTCAAGATTTTTTTGCAAACAATTTTTGCAAAAATTGAATTTGATGGTTTGAAATGCCAGTTTTCCGTTTTTCATGGGGCAGTGCCTTAATACAATTAAACCATAATGTCGTGGAAATTATTCAATTTTGCGGCGGAATTATTTCAGGAAACCAGACCGATCCCAGACATTTTGGCCGTTGCAATTCATAGTTGTAACCCAAGTTCAAGTCATTTCCACATCACCAACGAGGTACACTTGTGACGCATTTTTTGAACGAGGTATCTCCAGTGGCATACTCTAAATGGCATACCAAATTTTTAAAATCGATGTGATTTAAAATCTAATTTTTCGAAATTTGATAATGGGAAATTGTTCAATCAAATCACAATAATTCAGCTCGTTAACTATTTCTTTCTCTATTGAGATTGTAGCGGGCCCTGCTAATCTTTCCTGTGTCATGAAAGTTCTCAAATAATTTTTAATTATTCTTAATTTAGAAAAACTACGCTTTCCTGGCGCTAAGGTGGCTGAATTGGGATAAAAAGTATTTAAATTTTGTTGACTTATGAAATCTAATACTTATTATGGAGACATTTTAGGCTTGACTAGCTTCGATAACATTCTCATTTCAATTCCCATTTCATGCGGGCTTAAATCGTACTCATCTTCGTTAGTAAGAGTTTTCGCTAAATTCATGCAGTTTGTATTCAATTCGTTTGGTTGTGGCTTGCACAAATCTCAATAGTCTACTATCATATAATAAAATTTAATTTTAAGCTGCTCTTTCGGTGCTAATGTAGTATCCGGTGCCTCATAATAAAACTATGACTTTTATTGGCTAGAACGTAGCGCGATTTAACCGCAAAAATCTGTTGAAATTTGTAAACTAATAGTCATTTTTTGAGCACCTTCAGTATATTCTTCAAACTTTTCAAAGTTTTTCATTGATTTCAGATATTCTATTTAGTTTTAATTACCTTTACAGCAATAGAAATTTTTATGAAGCTTGGTGACACCAAATTATAATATTTAATTTTTGATTTTGGTTTTGTTAAACCAATGAATGCTATTTAATTATTTATTTTGCATGTTAACGTGGGGGTTCGACATTTTTTATTCGTGATTGAATTCCTGAATGCCTACCTGTCATATTTGCAGCATTATCGTACCCTTAACTTTTGCAGCTTTTTGTAGAAAGACCTAATTTTTCAAAATGTTTGAAATGTTCATAAAAGTTGCTCAAGTCTCAGTTCGAATTATTTTTGACGCATATAAAAAGGTAGTCAACAACATATAATTTAACCAAAATGTCTTCCGATCTAATCAGCAAGGGAAGCAAGCTCTCTGTCGTGAATATAAGCACCAACAATCTGAAGCGATTTCACCCAATTCAATAATTGTTGATGCTTACCATCATAAAAAAAAGCAAATGACCGCACCCAACAATATTTTATATTTAATATCTTATCCAAATATAAAAAATCGGACATTTTAATAACGAAATCTACATCCTGAGTAAAGACAGATTTCAAGTCTAATTAATAACCGTTTTTTCCTTGTTACGAGAGGATTCAGAGGTTTAAACTTTAGTTGTTTACTGTGAGCTAAATAATAGTACCTTTCGTAATTCAAGACGGTAAGTTTACATTTTCAAAATTTCGTATGAAGATTCTAAAGGATGAACTTCTTTCCGAAGCTAGTTTCAGGAAGAAGTAGTTATTTTTGCCTTTTTTTAAAGTAGACGAACACAATTATGCAGGTTGTGATAGACGAACTTAATTGAACTCAGTACGAGTTTTTGAAATTAGTTGAATATCGTTATTATTTAAAAATTTTGAACGTAATCTAGCAATTATTTGATTCGATAATTCAGCATGTTGCTGAATACGGTTTGCTACTGTCATCTGCCACTTTAATTGTTTGGGGTTTATTTTGTGTTATATTAAACAGAAATTATTTTAAAGAAAAATAATTTGTACTTATGTAAGTTTAAACATAAGACCCTGATTAATTAAAGAAAATGGATGCCAAAGGACCAAGACATTCAAATTTTCCAACGAAAAAAATAGGTTGTTATTAAAAAAGGTAGAAATTACAATTTATTTTTGGTTTTATTCACACCGCATTATTTTTAAATGTTTATGAATTTTGGAAACTGTTAAATTGTTAGAGAATGGTTGATTAATTGATTTGGCCAAATTTCGTGCCATTAATCGATTAAGGAAAATTGTTCAAAATTTTTAATTTTTATTTATTTCATTTTTTTGTTTAAAAATCCAATTTCAACTAAATAAACTTAGTTTTTGCATAAATTTTCTAATTTTTGCCCTATTTTTTAATAGAAAAGGGAATAGCAATAATTTACAAACAAATTTTAGGTCGCAGATTCAAATTTTTATAGATGCACACTTCTTCGATAAAAGAAATGTTTGATTAATCGATTAATAGTCCCCGATTATTTGAACAATTTTAAACAAGTTTAACAAACCATATCCTAGTGTTAATCAAAATCTTTGCCGTTAGCGTCACACTACCCTCTCCTAAAAATTCATTATCAGAATCTGCCTGAATCATCATTATGTTGTCAATACATCTGTACCGAGAATACAACTTTCTCTTTCGATGTCTGTGAAACGTCAGTTTTAATAATTTGTAAGGTTGTGTACTGTGTTAAATAAGTTCACTACTCAAAAATCGGGATCGCAAAAAGCATGAAAAATTTAATGAGTTGCGACCGACATTTTTTATCGAAGGTGTCAATTTCACGATTCAGCAGTGTTAACTTACTTAACACGCCTGTGACCGAATCGAGGATATGCCCCTAAGACTAAATTGCAGCTATTGGACCAGGGTCTATATCGGAACAGCAGCTGTGTTTTATTATTCGCTAGCAGCTCCTTATAAATAGACAGGGCTAAATATTTTTTATATCTATTTTTTGCTAAATAATCGAACTAAAAATTATAATTTGATATTAAATAATAGAGTTTACCAATATATATTGTATTTACTGGGCGTCATAAAAAAACGTACCAAACTTATTTAATTTGAATTTTAAATATGTAATTAAAATAAAAACAATATGAAAATACTTAATTTTTGAGGTGTTATTTAATAAAAATTATTTAAGAATATGTTCTCGAAAAAGAATATTTTTTAAAAGTTGACGAAGGGAGAATACCCGAAACATGTTCTTAAATAATTTTTATTAAATAATACCACAAAAAGAAAGTATTCTCATATTGTTTTTATTTTAATTATTTAAAATTCAAATTAAATAAACATTGTTGTAAAAGTGCACAAAATGGACATCTTCTAAAAATTAAAAATAAAGTACGAAACATGCTAGCTAATATTTATCGGAATTTAACTAAATGGTGTACCATCCCTGTATAATTTATTTTATTTTTCCACTGTTGACTGTATACTGTACTATGATTAAACATAAACTTTTATCTATTCAGTCATGGTATGATTTTTCATTTGTATTGAATACTTATAACAAAATAACATTTTATAATCTTGAGTTTATTAGCATAAAAATAATGAAACAAAAAAACAAAGGCGTCTATCTAAATATCGAATGATAATTTTTATATTTTATACAGAATTCATATCTTCATAATTTTTTTATGTTTTCTTATTCTTGTTTGCTTTATTATCATAATTATATTGATAGGTAATTATCTAATAAAATATAATTTTAATCAGTTTATTTAATTTATATTACAAAAGCTGCCTTTAGCCAATTATGTTAATTAAGCAGCATGCTTGAAGAAAATTGATTAACATTATTTGTGTGGGTGATGATTTATTATTTTTCACTTTTGTACCATATAATAAATACGCCGATGTTTCATGACAAATTGTTTATGTACGAGTAAACCAATCTCTCGCTTAACGAATCAATTCGTTCTAAAAAGTTTCACGAAAATCGAAATTTCGTTTACTGAATAAAAATTCATTTTCATTTTGGGTAAAAAACAAAAAAACTATAAATTCATGAATGATATCAATTAATTAATAAAACAATGGTATTAATTCAAAAACAAATATAATATTTGTTTATTCTTAACAACAAAAAACGAAAATTCGTAAATCGAAATGCTTTTCGTAAGTAGAGACTATTGTTTATTTCTATAATTATGTTATAACGAAGTTTCGTAACAAAAAAATTCGTAAATCGGGGAATTTTTGTATTTGGTGATTGCGGGATGAATTTGACACGAAAATATTACAAAAATTTGCTCATCTTAAGGACGTGTCCGATTTCTGTGCGAACTAATTTTTTTTGTGATAAATTAATGTTAAACTGTGCGCAACCAAATTATCACAGCACCGGTGTGTTATAATTTTGACATGTCCGTAATAATTCTTGTTTCTGTGCCGGTGAAGTGGACAAAATAAGTTTTATATAATTTAATTTAATTTTATTTATATAATATAATAAGTTCCAGCATTTTCTAGTGTCCAGCATTTTGTGAACAATATCACAAACTGTGGATCTTGACATGTTCATTGCTGCACCTACAATTCTATAACTAGTCCCACTTGCCAGCCACAGCAAAAATATCATTAGTTCCATTTCCGGTCCTCAACCATGGTTTTTATTGGGCAAGAATTTGCTAATAGCGATGAAAGTGTTAGACGATATCCTTAAATGCATTCCCGTCACAGGATCGTTATAACTAAGTATTGAATTAACAATACTGTTTGTTTGTTGAGGGAATTGTGTACATTATTGGTCGCTGCAAAGAATGAATTTTGTTAATATTTATAAATACTAGAGAGCAAAACCTAACATACATACCTGTAAGTTTAAATGTATCATACCTGGAGGTTAGGAGATCCATTATTAAAGGTCGCGCAAAGTTCCGTGTTCTTCTCATTAACCCTATTACTACCACGCTATTTTAGTAACGTAAACTACCTAGTTGTGACTCTGAGACACACAGTCAAATTGCTCATTTCATATGGCGAATTCATTTATTTTATTTTAATATTGTACATTTACAAATAATTCAAGAACAACATTTACACAGCTCGGTAGGAATAGGGTTAAACACATGTAACCCGGAATTAATAGAAATAATACCATATTTGGATAAAATTCTGCCTCTATCATTTTTATATATACACTTTTAAATAACTCTCTACGTACAATTTGTCGTTTGTTGTATTTCCAAATGTCAATTTTATTATGTCAAAATTATTTCACTATTAGGACAGCAAATGAACTTATTTCAAATATGGCAGAGAAATTAATTTCACTAATGTCAAATTTTTCACAAAAAAATTATTTCGCACAGAAATCGGACACGTCCTAAATATATATAATGCAGTCACTGTAACTTTTTATGACATCATCTAATAAAATAAACATATCTATCTACAAAACAAATAGGTACCACGTTTTACACCATGTGGCCAGAAATAATTCTCTCACATGTTGCAAAAAATACATTAAAATTGTACATAAAATAAAATGTTCTCGTGTGATTTTTTGTACAGTATGATATAGTACATACAAATTTCTATTTTTTTTTTTTGTAAATTTACTTATTTAAATACAAACTACAGATCATGTTGAAATGTAAGTAAAATTATGCTTGACTTCTAAACAAACAAATAATTTATCTTAAGGAAAGTCTTGTAGTGCAAGAAAGAAAAAAAAAACAAATAGGTCCTAATCTCTCTCTGGCTAAATGTATCTATCTATTTACTAATCTAACCAAATGAAATTGTGTATTAACAATATTATAACAAAATTTTCAATTATTTTAATGTAAAATTGAATATTTATTTAAATCAAGATAAGATTAGAAGGTTTTTTTTATTTTTTTATTTATTTAAGATTATTGCATACAATCAATATATATATATATATATATATATATATATATATATATATATATATATATATATATATATATATATATATATATATATATATATATATATATATATATATATATATATATATATATATATATATATATATATATATATATATATAT